>CM029017.1:183015111-183556074 GCA_016801055.1 Panax notoginseng
AAGTAATATTATTTCGTTTCATATTTCTAATTCTACACTTATGTTGATAAGTATTGCTTCTATACTCCATGAAATTAGTAGAATATCCTTGATATTTGCGTTTCATCAAGTATCTTTTCATGAAAATATTATTCTGAACATTCTTGATAATTTTTAATCTTTTCATGTCGGGGTACTATTCACGGGTTACTATTCTCGAAGTACTATTCACGGGATACTATTCACTTAATTACTATTCACCCAGAGTACTATTCATGATAAAAAAAAGTTAATTTCGTTTCGGTCCAAATTATTTTTGATACAATATTATTCTTGAATTTTACTCCACAAAGCAGTATCATGTTAGCAATTTGGACATTATTGAATTCTAGATAAATTGAATTATAAATCTTTAAAATTCAATTTATCCTAGCTCTCATTTAAATTGAATTCTTATATCATTGTCTGATAACCCTCATGCTTATATTGTGATGAAAGTCATCTTTGGCCGTAGTGCATAGATGGAATGTTAATTGGTATGATTATGACCAGGGACTATTCGGTATAATCATGACCCGTAATGTTACAAATGATGTGGTAAAAGTCATCATTGGCTCGTAGTGCATTGATAGACAGTTGTTGGTATGATCATGATCATTGGTGTTACTAATGAATATCCTTGGCCCGTAGTGCAGGGATGATTCGATGATGTGAATTATTTACTAAACTGAGTCTCAGCGATAAAACTGTTGATAAACTTTTTAAATCATAGAATCTAATAGATATCATGCTCTACTTGACTCTTCTAATGGATTACTTGTTTCGCTGCAGTTAAACTTGATGTTTATTATATTTTATCAGTTTAACACTGTTGAAGGCTAACGATAATTTATCCTGCATTATCTTAGTCATAATATTTCTTACTAGGCTAGTTGAGCTCACCCTTTGCTTTCATTGTTCTCTTCAGGAAATGAGAATATAGCTGGAACTAGTAGGAGAACGGAGTGACGATCCAGATGTTTGCATTAGTAGTCCTCACTATTCTGTGAAATAGTGTGATAATAAATGTAATGAGGACTTATTTTGAGTTTGAATACTGTCTAGAAGACAATATTTGTATTAAAACTCACAGTTTATGTTGTGTCGTATTCTACACGACACTTAACAGTTGTATAAATTAAGTTTGTATTTGTATTATGTATCGTGTATTTGGCGACTCATAATGGGTGATGTATACCTATTTTGGGGGCGTCACACGCGGCGCTACAGCGCCGGCCCAGAGCACAATTCCAGCGCTGTAGCGCCGGCTAAAGGCCTAGGTTGAGCGCGGCAGCGCCGGTCCTCAGTACAAACTGGGGCGATGCAGCGCTAGTTAGCAGTTTGACCTAGAAATTTGATTTTTATTATAAAATTATGTAATTGTTAATATAGTGCAATGTTATGACTATAAAAATGAGATTTGTCATATTGCGGTGTTATAGTACCAAATATGAAAAATATTATTAAGTAATTAGTGAGTTATGTGATAACTGAAGATTTGTGTTGTTGCATTAAAAGTGTGGCTTAACCATGTGGTTAAACCTAAGACTACAAGTCGTACATGAAATAGATATTTAATTATGTATTGAGATTATGTAGTAACTAATTATGTCATGATGACATGTGTATAGGATATTAAGAATCAAGTTATGCTGTTTAGCTTACACGCAAGGCAAGTTTCCTAATCATATTCTTATGTTTCCTAACTTGATTATGTTTATACAAGTTTTCGAACCTTAATCTATATTTGAGCTTATCCTACCTTACATATTTCATGCAAGTTTTCTATCTTACCTTGTTTATGAATTACGCAAGTTCTTGAATTCTATTGAGAAAAGTTCTTAATTTTGTTTCCTTATTTGGAAAATGTAACCTTAGCTTATCATTTTTGTTTAAGCAAGGTTTATTATATCATATCAATGCTTTAAAATTTATTCTTAAAGCATGACTTTGATGTATTATACTATTCATTTATGGTTCATAACTACTCTATAGCATATTGTTGTTGAATCCTCGCATTGAACTTTTGATTCAACTAATCCTTAGTTGATGAACGTTGAACTCTAAATTACCCTTGAAACTTATCCAAATCAAACTTCCTTTGGTGCGGACTCGTATTTTAAACTGAGATGAACAACCCTATTATTGGGAATTTATTACGCAAAAGCGTTTAGATGTTTGTGCACAATACATGGTACAAATAGTTGATCACCCTAAGTACGGGGAGTCCCTACAATCTAATGATTGTTTAGGTTTAAGTTGAAAGAAATACTTATAACCTTGGACATAGTTCATGGTCTTGTGACCCTCAGATGATTTTCAATATCAATTCTTGATTATAGCTACTAGAAAATGTTATTCAATTCAGTCAAACTTATTCATTACCAGTTATTATGTTATCTTTAAGTGAGCATTTGTTTTGCTCACTCTTACATATATATATAACCATTAAAGCTAAAGTTGAGAAGGTTGACGAGCAAACCACTAGTAAAGGGAAAGTCAAGATGAACAAGTATTGAAGACTTGTTAATTTGTTGAGATTTATGTCTTCATACTTAGTTTTAATTATTGTGATGTAATTATTTAATTTTTTGTATTTGATGAATGATTTAAGGTTAGACAATCTGTGATTTATTGGATTTTAATTATGTAACCCTTTAATGGGAAGATTTATTGTTTAAATTTTATTATATTTGGGTAGTTAGAAATGAATGATTGGACAGTGAACACCAAATTATATGGGAATGAAGTACCCAAATTTGGGAGTGTCATATAACATATTGACAGAGTCAATCCATTGAAAAAACTCACAAAATGATTGTGTTTGTACAAAATTAAACTAACTATTATAACGATTATTTGTAAATAATTAAAATTTTATACCATGGTAAATACAATAACTTACACCATAATTTGAAAAACCATAAAATTTCCTCCCCACACCTTTTCCCTTTGAAGAGGTACAAATTTTTACTCATATCTCACACCCACAATACCTTGGTGATGAAATCCCACTGACTTCAGTAGATATTGAACCATCCCCAACCTTTTGGTTACTATTTTCCTAAGGTTGTTGTGACGCCCCCAAATCCGAGTACTTAAAACCCGTATTTAGTGATTCACGATATCCAGCATTCAACATAATAAAATACCAAACTTAGATAAAGTTATTACGTTAGAATTCTTCTAATCCCTGGTACGTAGACATTTAAGTGCTTATTACATGATAGTTAAGTGTTTATAATAATAAACTATCTATTACATATCAACCAAGCTATTCCACAGCTTTTCCTTTTCCTTTTCCTTTTCCTTTTCCTTTATCCTTACCAGATCCTTTTATACGGTCCTGGTTAGCTAAAAACATTTATAACAAAGCAAGAATGAGCATTTAATTGCTCATCAAGTAATAGAAATCAATGAATAGCTTACACAAAAAATAAATATTTATTGTGAGATAGGCTTCTACAGTAAAGCAAGTCTATAAGCAATAAAAATATAATCTGAACTGTTCAAACTCTTATAACAACATATCAATTTCTGAAATATCGAGAGGTCACAAGACCAAGAACTTTATTTTTCTTTTTCTGAAAAGGTTCTAACAGAAATTCATCTGTGAACTGACATGTCTTACGGGCACGGTGGGTGATCAGTCCATTATGCCCTGTATTGATCAATATTATCTAGTGAAGCAACATTTGTGTTTCTCGTCACCGCCCCCAGGGCGCAATATAAAAATTTCCCATATTAGGGATGTTCTTTCTCAGTATAGAATCCAAAGCAAAACAAAATGAATAGACAACTTTATCAACTCTAATAATATTTCAAGACTTAATGCGAAAGAATTAAAATAAACAAATCTCGCGTCTGGCCGGAACAACTAGCTTAAACGTTTATTAAACTGTAAATGTATACTGAATTTTATCGAGTACACATGATCTTACCTTCATCATTTTTCGAAGCTGATTGGAATAAAATGGTTATACAACCTTATATTATTCATACATATTTGAGAGACAATTACTCAAAGTAACAAGTTTAAAGAACTTGCTTTAATGTGAATAAGTAAGGATACTTACTCAATAACGAATAAGATTTTGATAGTTGCCTTGTTCGTAGACTATTGACAAAATTCAGCTTAACTTGTTCTCACAGAGCCTGCATAATTATATTTGTTGCATTTACAAGCATATTAGCCAAATATCCGAGTCATATAACTTGTATATTTACATATCACATAACCACATTAATCATGTGTCTTTAGTTTGTGTTTTTACTTTTGAGATATTTATATACATTTTTTCATATACCTCATTAATGTTCTTACAATAGCCATTTTTCTCTTTAATAGAGTTCGGTGTGATTGTAGTATGCAAATACGTTGGAATTCTAAGTTATGATCCATTCGAAGTTTAGTATTTGACATTCCATGTCTTTTATACATAACTCAAGTGTTCAAAGAACATTTATAGCCTTATTTTGATGCATTACTGTGTTAAATATTATTGAGTTCCAATATTATTGAGTTTCAATATTAAACCAAAATAGTCCATCGTAGTAATAACAGTCCAAACTTAACTAGCCATGTGGGCAGCTAAGCTTTACTTGGCCCTGTGGAGCTTAGTCAAGCTTGGTGTGGCCACACTTGGCCTCACGGCCCCAACTACAACATAGCATCCCCTAGCATACTATGCCCCTTCATATAAATTCTTTCTTTTACATTACCTATCCAATTAAGTTATGGTTTTGTTATTTATTCTACATACTTACTTAACTAAGAGTTGGAAATTAATTCTTCCTGGATAAGCTTTTAAACTATGCCCAAGAAGCCAAAATGACTGGTTCAAAGTTGCTATAGTAGCTACTTGCTGATGTCATTTGCTGCACGCTGCCACCATTAGGGAGCAGCTCCTTCCCCTTATCTCATGTCATAACCTTCATTTACAATGACCATTTTAGCAAAACAAAGATGATGCATCCATTTAAAACAAAGCATTAACAGCCAAGCGATATGCAGCTATACAAATGCACTGACTGAAAGCCCATAAGGAGCTCCCAGCCATTGCCCATCAGGCCTTGCACATCATCATGTAAGGTTTCGTTCCTTATTTTAGCTTACAAATTGTAGCAACATATAACCTATACAAACCCAAAATATTAGCCCATATATATAAGCAAAAACCAAAAGGAGTACCTAGCTTGTCAACTGAGAGCTTAGAAAGAGCCCCCAACCCATCACCTCTCGCTGCTACTGCTGCTACCACATGCAACAACCATGTGCCTAACATAGCTACTTCTCTAATTTCTTGCTTCTAACCCATATGTTCATTTATAACCATTTTTAGATATATTACACATAGCATATGGAAGTATTTTTAGAAATTATAAAACCTCCATTTCTGTTTCAATAAGCTACCCAAAACAGTGGGTAAAAGTAGCTTGACTCATTGAATTCCAACCTTTCATTTTGGCTTGAAATTGAATTTCGTTTTAATCTAGAAAGCTTAAACTCTCTAGTTATCATCCTATGTAAGATATCTATCCATCCCAAGCTTTAGTTTTGTCTAATATTTGATTTTTAGTCAAAACAATCCATTTGAGACTTTTGACAAACACCCTACGTGCACTGTTTTATAGTACTCGTGTCATAGCTATTTATTTATATTACAAACCCATTTTAGCTCCCTTATATCTCCACACAATCAACCTATCTCCTTCATTCTATTACTCAGCCATAACAGTCTATTATTCAACCATACATATGAATATTCAACAATTTAGCAAACTAACAAGTTGCTATCTTCTCAAAAAGTTAAATTCTGGATTCTCATATATTCAATATGTAATCACATAGTTTCCGTACATGATTCAATTTAGATTTCATATAACTATATAAGTTTATAACATAACAACTTCCATTGCTATGCGTACGTAGAATTCGGTGATTACACTGTTTTATCCAACCCATTACACATGTACTTGATTAATTACTAACTGCATACTAATCAACTTTGGCTAATCTTTGAATTCCATAATAAAAATCTAACCAAAATAATCTATATTACCTTTTTGTGGCTTGATCTAGCTCTTATATAGCTTCATTTCCCGAGTAGTATCAAGCAAAATGGACAGGTTATGAGGCAGAGAGGATTTCGGCAGTTTAGCCAAGGAGACAGGAGAGTGGCGGGTAAACTGAGAAATGGAGGAGAAAAGAGCTTTGCTTCATACAGAATAAATTTCTTGTTCCTTACGTATTTTACTTGCCCATTAATTAATAGGAGTGCTGAGTTTGCTAGGCTATAATACCTCATCAATTGCCTACTCCAGCTTAAATTGTAATAGCAATGCATGAGCTCCAAGCTCACGCTTCCTTTTTAACTGATAGGCTTGTTAAGTTAAGGCTATGTTTGGTTTATCAAATTAATATCTCCTTTATTTCCCCCTCCGTACATATCGCATCACATATGTTACATTTTAAATATACCAAACGCATTCCAAAAATCCGAATAAACTATCTATAAATCATTTCCTCCAAAACAGAAACTATTTATCAAATAAAAATATTTTATTTAATAAATAAATTTTATTATATTAAAATAATTTAATTCCCATAAATTTTCTTAATATTCACCAAAATACATCTATCGCATAAATCTCCCATATAATATTCTCACAATAAATATAATTAAATATATTTATCACGTCTCATTTCCATAAATATTTTATACTGCAACTAATTAAATAAGCAATACGATCAACCAAGTAAAATAATAATACATTTTACTTTCTTATTTCACAATAACTTGTTTACAACAAGTTATTGAATATAATAGATATGAATCATTATATTTATCATACCCCAAACATCCACATATTATACTTCACTTAATCACACATACCAATGCAATATAATATATTATTAAAATAAAAAATTTAATCCTTTAAATCTTTATTTTATTATTTGAAAATTCTGAATTGCTACAGTTGTCTTCCCCTTTTCATTTCTCACGAATTTCTGAGATGATGGCCACTGAACGTGAAAGATGAGAGAAAAAGAGAGATGACAATTAATGGAACCCCAACTTTTGGTCTCAATTTACTGAACCCTAACTTTTGGATCAGTGAAATTGCTAAGCTTTAGTTGTGAGAGAGAGATAGACAGAGAGAGAGAGAGGACAATGGAGATGAGATGATGATGTATCTTAAATTAATGGGTTTCTTTATCTTTTAATAATATGGGGAAAATGAATTGTTTAATTTGTTATAAAGGTTAATCCTTGAGTAAAACTAACAGCTAGGCCCGTGGTAGTCGGGTGGTCTTATGACCAAGATTTCAAATTGGGGGTTTTGAATTCAAATCTTGGGCTGGACAAGATTTTTGACAATTAATTGTAGCAGGTCCACGTCAGTGGTGCCACGTGGCACATCCGTCTCAAATGTCCACGTCAGATGGAACACATGGTTATTTAATTGGAAAATGTCCACGTCATAGATAGATGTCACGTAGGCGCCATATGTTACACGTCAGCAGGCCAACGCCAATGTGGCACTTGGGGCTCAATATCCAAATTTTCGAATAAAATGGGGCTCGATCTACATTGACCAAAAAAAAGAGGTTCAATACCCAAAAATACTTCAAGTTCATTGACAACATTTGCATTTTACCCTATATGGGATAGGGGTGTGCAACTGGTAAAAATCGGCCCGAACCGGACCGATACAGAACCAAACCGGTACCGAAATTACTCAAATTTAGGTACCGATACCGGTACCGATTGGATCGATATACCGAACCGGCGGTACCGATTCGATACCAGTTCAGTACTGATTTTTACCGAAAATTAATATAATTTTTATTATTATTATTATTATTATCAATATTTTATTCTTATTATTATTATTAATAAAGTATTAATAATAATAAAAAATTAGAAAATCGATATATACAGGTCCGGTTCGGTTTATACTGAATCATAAAAGCGCCGGACCGAAACTGGTATATACCAGTTTTTTGTACCGAACCAGACCGATTTATATTTATACCAAACCGACCGGTTCGGACTGGTCCGATTCCTCCAAAAACAGAAAAAATTGGTTTATTTGCCCACCCCTAATATGGGAAATATAGTGTGGATTTAGAGATTGGATCACCAGCCACCAGCCACTAAGTGGAACATCATCTGTCCCAAGCATTCTGATTTGGCCACGTGTTTTTTAACAGTTGCAACAAGCTTGGCTTATCGCTCAATAACATGGCTTACGGCTCCATTCTTCTTTTAAACATTCGTTGTAATCAAAATTCTTCAAAAATTCAACTCCTGTTTCAAAAGAAATTTCTTTGACTCTTAATTTCACTTTAATTAATATTCCCTCTGTCCCAAATTATATGTCGTTCTAGAGTTCCACACAGATACCAATATGTGTGATAAAAATACTAAAATACCCTTTGTGCTGACTTTTTTATTTTTTGCAAAAATCTCACGTACACCTATGCAACTCTTTGTCTTCCTAAATTTCTTTCCACAAAAACTTTGAAATACTCCATACTCCTCAAGACATCATCGTTTCTTTTTCTCTTCATCTTCCTAAATTATAGAAATTAAAACTGAGATCAAGAAAATTTGAACACTCACCATGATGAAGAGAAAAAGAAACGATGATGTCTTGAGGAGTATGGAGTATTTCAGAGTTTTTGTGGAATTTTATAATTTTAGAGAGAGCATAAGAAGATTATATATAAGAAGTGAGATTTTCTAATATTCTTCAAGTCCACAAATACATGGATAGTGAGCCTTTATTTATAAGCTTCACAAATACATGAACAAAGATAGAAGATGAAAGAAATACAAACTTAAATAGGGAGAATGAATAGCTCATCAATGTACTAATATGTAGGTTATGTAGGTTATAGAAAATGAATGGACATCCATAACATAACTATTCATAACACTCCCCCTTGGATGTCCATTACTGAAGAATATGCCTCGTTAAAACCTTACTAGAAAAAACCCTGTGAGATAAAAACCTAGTGAAGGAAAAAGAGTACATTATTCTTCAAAAACTTATGAGATATTGCTTTATGAAAAACTTTAATTACTCCCCCTCATGATTATATCACTTGAGATCTCTGAGTCGACGCAATCCAACGTTGTGGACTAGCTTCTCAAATGTAGAAGTAGGAAACGCCTTTGTTAATAAATCTGCCAAATTTTCACTTGAACGGATTTTCTGAACATTTATATCACCATTCTTCTGAAGGTCATGAGTGAAAAAAAACTTTGGTGAAATATGTTTTGTTCTATCACCTTTGATATATCCTTCCTTGAGTTGGACAATGCATGCTGTATTATCCTCATATAAGACCGTCGGTGTTTCTTCTCCTGAAGATAAACCGCAAGCTCCTCGTATGTGTTGAATTACAGACCTTAACCATATACATTCACGACTAGCTTCATGTATTGCCAAAATTTCAGCATGGTTAGAAGATGTAGCTACTATAGTTTGCTTTATCGAACGCCAAGAAATGGCGGTTCCACCACAAGTGAATACATATCCAGTTTGCGATCGAGCATTATGAGGATCGGATAGGTACCCTGCATCTGCAAAACCAGTCAAATCTGTTTTGGGTTGGTTAGGAAAATACAAACCCATATCCTTTGTACCTTGTAGGTAACGAAGTATATGTTTAATCCCATTCCAATGCCTTCGAGTTGGACAAGAGCTATATCTTGCTAATAAGTTGAAAGAGAATGATATATCAGGTCGTGTATGACTAGCAAGATATATTAGTGCTCCAATTGCACTCAAGTATGGTACTTCAGGACCAAGAATCTCTTCATCATTTTCTCGAGGTCGGAAAGGGTTTTTATTTACATCAAGTGACCTAACAACCATTGGGGTGCTCAACGGATGTGCTTTGTCCATATAAAATCGTTTTAGCACCCTCTCTATATAAGATGTTTGATGCACAAGAATACCGTCCTTTAAATGCTCTATATGTAACCCAAGATAAAATTTTATCTTTCTAAGATCTTTCATTTCAAATTCTCTTTTCAAGTACTCTACTACCTTTGAAATCTCTTCAGGAGTTCCAATGATATTTAGATCATCAACATATACTGCAATAATAACAAACTCAAATCTAGATCTCTTTATAAAAATGCATGGGCTAACAGGATCATTCTTATATCCCTCCTTTAACAAATATTCACTAAGACGGTTATACCACATGCGACCGGATTGTTTTAATCCATATAGAGATCTATTTAATTTGATCGAGTACTGTTCTCGAGAACCGGATTTACATGCTTCTGGCAATTTAAATCCTTCTGGGAGTTTCATATAAATTTCATTATCAAGTGGGCCATACAAATATGTTGTAACGACATCCATTAAACGCAAGTGAAGTCTTTCTTTTATTGCCAGACTGATTAGGAATCGAAAAGTAGTCACATCCATCATAGGAGAGTATGTCTCTTCATAATCAATACCAGGTCTTTGTGAAAATCCTTGCGCAACTAGTCGTGCTTTATGTCGCACAATTTCACCCTTTTCATTTCGTTTTCGAACAAAAACCCATTTGTAACCCACTGGTTTTACACCATCAGGTGTACGGACTACTGGTCAAAAACATTTCTCTTTTCAAGAGATTTCAATTCTGCCTCAATTGCGTCTTTCCATTTTGGCCAATCAATTTTATGCATGCATTCCTCAATAGACCTTGGTTCAAGATCCTCGTCATCTTTTATAACATCTAGTGCTATATTGTATGAAAAAACATTATCGACGTCAATTTCATTTCGGTTCCATATTTTTCTAGACATGACATAATTTATCGAGATCTCTTCATTTTCAATGATTTCAGGTACCTGATTGTCTTTTGGAATTGTAATATTAGTCATGTCTAGAGGTTTTTCTGTAGACTCTTCTAGAGTTACCATTTCCTCGTCATGACCATCTTAAATCTTTGTTCCTTTTCTCGTACGAGGATTCTTATCTTTGGAACAGACTGGTCTACCACGCTTCAAGCGTGCTTTAGATTCATTGGCAACAAGAGGTTGTCCTACTGGGACATCAATTTTAATTGGAGCATTAACAGCTGGTATATGTGACTTTGTTACACTCTTTGCGCTAGAAAATGCATCTGGCAATTGATTTGCTAAACTTTGTAAATGAATTATCTTCTGAACTTCTAGTTCACATTATTTTGTACGAGGATCAAAATGAGACAATGATAATTCATTCCAGCTTATCTGTTTTTCCAGCTGCTTATTTTCTCCCCCTAATGTTGGGAAGACTGATTCATCAAAATGACAATCAGCGAATCTAGCTGTAAATAAATCCCCTATTGATGGTTCTAAATATTTAATTATAGATGGGGATTCATATCCAACATATATTCCTAACCTCCTTTGAGGTCCCATCTTAGTACGTTGTGGTGGAGGAATTGGAACATATACAGCACAACCAAAATTTCTTAGATGAGAAATATTTGGTTCCTGACCAAAAACCAATTGTAAATGAGAGTACTTATGATTACTTGTTGGTCTGATGCAAATTAGTGTTGCCGCATGTAAAATAGCATGACCCCAAACAAAAATTGGAAGTTTTGATCTCATTAGTAATGGTCTTGCAATCAATTGAAGACGCTTAATCAATGATTCTGCAAGGCCATTTTGTGTGTGAATATGTGCTACAGGATGTTCAACACTTATCCCAATAAACATACAATAATCATTGAAAGTTTGGGAAGTAAATTCACCAGCATTGTCAATACGAATTTTCTTGATGGGATAATCTGGAAAATGTGCTCGTAATCTGATTAATTGAGCAAGTAACCTCGTAAACGCCAGGTTACGAGTTGATAATCATGTGACCACCTTGTTGATGCATCAATTACAACCATAAAATATCTAAAAGGTCCACATGGTGGATGAATTGGTCCACATATATCACCTTGTATTCGTTCTAGAAAAGTAAGGGATTCAGTCCCTATCTTAGCCGGTGATGGCCGAATAATTAACTTGCCTTAAAAACAAGCAGCACATGGGAAATCATTCGATTGAAGAATCTGTTGGTTCTCTAATGGATGTCCACATGAATTCTCAATTATTCTTCGCATCATTATCGATCCAGGATGGCCTAACCGTTCATGCCAAACAACAAAGTTATTGTGATTCCTTAGCTTTTTATTAACAACCACATTTGTTTCAATTGTTCTAATTCTCGTGTAGTACAAACCAGAGGAAAAAGCTGGTAATTTTTCTAATACACTTTTATTACCAGAGATTATACTCGTAATGTGAAGATACTCAATCTTTCCTTCACATGTTGTCACAATATGATACCCATTTCGACGGATATCCTTAAAACTCAATAAATTTCTTTGAGACCTGGGAGAGTATAATGCTTCATCAATTTCAAGTTTTGTTCCTCTAGGCAAGAAAATGTTAGCTCTTCTGGAGCCTTCTATCAATTTTGCACTACCCGATATAGTACTAACATTGGTCTTTTGCATTATGAAAGAAGAAAAATATTTCTTATTCTATAATATAGTGTGCGTAGTGGCGCTGTCTGCGAGACATATATCTCCACCATTCATTGCAAATCGAATCAATAGAGTAACTATGTTATTCAATGAAAATAAGAAATATATAATCAGATTAATAAAATATCCCATATATAACGAATCATAAGAAAACAGTTAAACATGATAAAAACATAATAATTAGAATTTTATTAATGCTTAAAATAAAGTCCAATAACATCAAAGCATCATCTAAAAATTTTATATTTGGACACTCTCATCACCAAACAAGAAGTCAATTTTTTCTTCAGGATTTGAGAAAAAATCAGTAACATCTAGATGAGTGGTATCAACACAACCATAATTAAAATCATCATTTTCAAAATCAAGATTTGTCTCATCTTTTCCATCCTTACTAGAAAAATTAAGATTTGTCTCATCTTTTTCATCCTCACTAGCAAAATGTTGATAGAGCTTAACAAGATATTTTGGTGTACGACAGATACGAGACCAATGGCCTTTACCTCCACAACGATAACACAAATTCTATATGGTATTTTTATCTTTATCACCTTTTTCGCGTTTTCCATCCTTATATTCCCACTTCTGGTGGGTATATGTGTTTGAGAAATGACCACCACGATGATTATTCCGACCACGTCCACGTCCGCGTCCATGACCACGTCCACGACTACTGGCGTGACCTCTGTTTTTTCCATTATATGTTACGGCATTCACCGCAGGGAATGGAGCAGATCAAGTTGGACGGGCCTCATGATTTTTCATCAATAGTTCATTGTATTGCTCAGCCACAAGGAGGCATGAAATCAGTTCAGAGTATTTTTTAAAGCCTTTTTCACGATATTGCTGCTGCTGGAGCATATTAGATGTGTGAAAGGTGGAGAATGTTTTTTCTAACATATCTGCATCAGTGATCTTTTCTCCACATAATTGTAATTTAGAACTGATTCTAAACATAGATGAGTTATAATCACTTACAGATTTAAAATCTTGTAATCTTAGATGCATCCAATCATAACGAGCTTTAGGAAGTATTACAGTTTCCTGGTGGTCGTATCTTTCCTTTAGATTGTTCCAAAGGATAAGTGGATCTTTAACGGTTAAATATTCAATTTTAAGTCCCTCATGACGAAGAAATATCATCGCTTTAGCCTTATCTTGACTAGTTGTTTTGTTTCCTTCTTTGATAGTATCACCAAGACCTTTTGCATCTAGATGAATTTCAGCATCTAACACCCATGATAAATAATTCTTTCCAGTAATGTCAAGAGCCACAAATTCGAGTTTAGCAATGTTTGACATTATGAACTTCTTCTGCTACAAACAAAATATGATTATCTTCAAGATAAAAATAAGGAGCAATTCGTGCCGATAAAGTTTTATAATTTTAGAGAGAGCATAAGAAGATTATATATAAGAAGTGAGATTTTCTAATATTCTTCAAGTCTACAAATACATGGATAGTGAGCCTTTATTTATAGGCTTCACAAATACATGAACAAAGATAGAAGATGAAAGAAATACAAACTTAAATAGGGAGAATGAATAACTCATCAATATACTAATATGTAGGTTATGTAGGTTATAGAAAATGAATGGACATCCATAATATAACTATTCATAACATGGAAAGAAATTTAGGAAGGCGAAGAGTTGTATAGGTGTACGTGAGATTTTTGCGGAAAACAAAAAAGTCAGCACAAAGGGTATTTTAGTATTTTTATTACACATATTGATATCTGTGTGGAACTCTAGAACAGCAGATAATTTGGGACGGAGGGAGTAATATTTTTTTAGAAAATTATAATATTCATATTGACACAGTTAAATAAATTTATATTAAATTTAAATTTAAAAAATATTTTAATTTGACTTAAAAAAATTAATATTAGAATATGTTTTATATGATGAAGTATATTATTTTATATTCATAAAGTCTTTATCACATTAATAAAAATAGAATTCATTGTTCCAAAAAAAAAACATCCCTATTGACATATGTTAAGGGTATATTTTTTCATATCATTTTCCTATTAAGTACATATAAAGTGGCAATATATGTCATATTTTTATTTTTAAATTTTTTATACTATTTCAAATTATAATATCTAAAATTTAAATTATTTACTTACCGTCGAATTTTAAAATATTATATAATTAATTTTAATAACTTAATAGTAATTGGGATAGAGTTGGGACATAGGAGTAGGGGTAGAAAAGAATTTTTAGAAGAAGCAATCTTGATCAAGGGAGCTTTGAGCCGTAGCTAGCAGTCAATCTTGTTGTGGTTACTAAAAGAAAACACGTGGCAAGATCAAAATGCTTGGGACAGAACATGTTCCATTTGGTGGAACAGGTGATCCAATCTCGTGGATTTAACATTGATGGTTCCTAAAATTTAGTAAAATTACAATTTGTTTCAAGTCAATAAGCCAACCAACAAATTAATGAATGATTCCTTTCTCTTTTTTAGAAATAAAATATGTAAATTACGAAAGACTCTTGCTACATGCATAATAACAAATTTATGTTGATATTAAATATTAATATATGTAATTAAAATAGAAAGAAATTAAGAAAAAAAACACATTATTATTATTATATCTTATCTTTTAATAAGTGTTACACGTTAATCTAATCGTAATTTAATTTTTATATGAGATTTCTCGACATATATATTATTTTTTATTATAAACTAAATATGCAATACAAGTACAAAATTACATATTTTTTTTTATCATTACATCACTAAATTATCAACAAAACTACCAAATAGTATGTCTTCAAAAAAAGAAGAAGCCAAATTGTATGCGAAAACTCAACCAAGTTAATTAATGATTCCTTCCTATTCTCTAAAAATAAAAAGAATGATATTACAGACACAAATTATTCTATAAATATTTTAGAAATTACTGATGTGACCTACTCTACTTCAGCATATTGATCAATAAAGAGTAGTGCTACAGACACAAACTATTTTACAAACATTTTACAAACTACTGATGTGGTATACTCCACCTCAGCATATTGATCAACAAATTATTTCAATATAGTTTTCGGCCCCGCACAATATGCTGAGGTGGAGTATGCCACATCAGCAGTTTGTTAAATGTTTGTAGAATAGTTTGTGTCTTTAGCATTACTCGATCAACAAATTGCTTCAATGTAGTCTTCGGCCCCGCACAATATACAGAGCCGGCCTTGGGCAAGGGCCACCAGGGCAACCGCCAGGGCCCATAGTTGAGAGGGGTCCAAAATTTTTTATAAGACTATATATTTATGTGTATAAAAAAAATAAAATAATAAAAAAAAGTAGTGATATTATGCATTAAAAATGATATATTATAAAATATTAAATATGATAGTATAATTGATGATTTTGCATCTAAAAGTACAACAAGAAGACATTTTAAATGATGTTTTGTGGTTTAGATTTTATTGGACAAAAATAAAGAAATACTCACTGTAGTTGGTAGGTTTTACTGATTATGTAAGACCCCGAATTTTATGAAATAAAAGTATTCAATTTTTTTATTAATTACTATTCAGTAAATGGTTAAATTGATAAATGTTAAAGTTAAGGGTGATATATGATTTTTTTTCAAAATACACAAGTGGTTATAAAATAATCATTGTTATCGGGGAATATTCGTTTGGTCGTAGAATATTCTTTCTGTCGGGGAATATTCGTACGACGGCACAGCTATTTGTGGGCCCCATAACGAATAATTGTCGGGTGAAGAAAACGATAAATTTGAGTTTTTACAAATAACGGCGTAGTTGTTACCGTTAACACTGTTGGAATACCCGGTGGTTAAAATACAGTAATACGCGTTATTACACAGTAGCACACGGTATTGCATAGTATTTTTGAAATTATTGATTCTTACGTAAGAAGGCACTACTCAATAATTATTACAGTAGTTACTGTTCAATATTTTATTTTATTGATTCAATAATTGTTGCGTTGATATTTTATATTATTGTTGTTTCAATAATTGTTGCTGCACAGTATTTTCCTTTATCAGATCAATAATTCATATTATTTGAATAATATTATTAGATAACATTATTGTCAATATCTAGAAAGTTCTGTCTAAGGAGAGGTTTGGTCATCTAATTGCGCGCCAGTAAGGAGAAATTCTTATTGGAAAGCCCCCTCTTTTCTGGGAACGGCCTGGTTGTCATAAATGTGATTCTGTAATATTATTTGTGAATAATTAATTATTGATTCATATGATAAGGAAATATTTATTTTATGTGGATATAAATGAGGGATATATTTTTGTGGTTAAAAATGAAGGAGTTAATGTTGAGATTTTATCCGTATTTTTGTCGGAATAGAGGTATTAAAAATCAGGGTTTTTGAGATATTTTGCGGGGGTTATAATTTTTAATCCGACCGTTGGATCGTGGTAATTTTTGGATATGTTATACATATATAAGTTGAGTATATGTCCACAAATTTTGAACCGTTAAAAATGAACGTATGATTTATTATGAATTTTACGAGATGACTAGTTCAGAAATTGTTGAATTTTTAGAGTTTATCATTTTGGTGGAAAATTCTAGAATTGGTGGGTCCCACTTGTGGTTGGTGAAGAAATGTGCTGAATTATATTTCAAATGTGGTGAGTGGAAATAGTAGCAGGTAAAGCCATCAGGTTGCAGGTCAAACCTACCAAAATTTTCCTATAAATAGAGGGCTAAGTTAGAATTGAAAAACACACCAGAAACATAAGCTTTCTCTCTTTCTCTCTCTATATTATGAAGCATATTTTGTGAGTTTTTAGATACTTGGTGAGTTGCTATTCATCAGTGCAAGTTTCCTTCAGCATCATATCCGATATCCAGTCAGAAGTACTGCTCTTTTGAGGTAAGGGATTGTAAGGGATTGTAAGGGATAGTAAGGGATAGTAATGGATTTTAAGGGTTGTTATGATTTTCAGTTTCGTAATTTTTCTGAACTTCAAAAATTCTGGAAAAATTTGAAATGATATTTTGATGAATTTTCTTGATTGTGTCCAAAAATGGTGATTTTTGGATGTATAGATTGAGAGTTATGAATTTTATGAGAAAAGACTATTTTAAAAGTAACTGCTTATAATTTCTTGTGGTTAACTCCAAAATTGATGAAATTTTTATTGGGAGTACATGTATATGATGGAAGTATACTCTGTTAATTTCAGAATTTTTGGACAAAAGTACAATTTTTGATAAATGTATAAATATTCGGCTGTTTTGACCATATGAAAAATAGTAAATGACTTTTAAAAATTCTGAGAAAAATATATGTTCAATATGGGACTATATTCTGATAAATCCCAGAAAAGAAATATTTTTGGAACTGATTTGGTATTTTTCATGAAAATAGACAAGTTATGAGAAAATAAACTAAATATGTTATGTGAAGTAAGAAAATTAGAAAATAGGATTTTATGACTTGAGAATCCTATATGAGGTATATGCAGATTTTTGATGAGGGTTTTGGTTATTGATGATGAAATTGTAAGAGTTGACATTTTATGATGATTAAATGCATTAATTAGTAAAGTGTAAACAATTAAAATAAATTGTTTATAAATTTAAGTAATGTTATTCTTTCAATATCATTATACCGAAATATTGGTATGAATTTTATTGTAGAATTTCTATCTTTTGTGTCGGGGTTACTATTCATGTGTTACGAATATTACTCTTGAGATTAAAACTATATGTTGATCATATTATTTTTTTATCATCATATATAACATTTTTTATAACCCTGATGTTGAAATTCTCTTTCACTGGAGTGTAAAGATGGGTAGATTATTGGTATGATCATGACTAGGGTTCTCTTTGGCCTGTAGTGCAAAGTTGAATTGTGACTGGTATGATCATGACCATTGAATTTATAATTGAATATCTTAAGCTTAAGTGCAAAGGTGAATTGATCAACATGGTTATAATTATTGTTTATATAAATTCTGAAATGATTATATATTTCTTTGAGATACGAATATATTTGGCCTGTAGTGCAAATATGAATTGTTGATGAATATCTTTGGTATGTAGTGCAAAGATGGCATGTTGATGAATATCTTTGGCCTGTAGTGCAAAGATGAACTGTTGTTGAATATCTTTGGCCCGTAGTGCAAAGATGGTTTGTTGATGAATATCTTTGGCCCGTAGTGCAAAGATGAATTTGTTAGTATGATTATAAACAAGAATTGGGATTTGGTATAACCATGATCTTTGATGTTTCAGGTAAAGACAGGTGATGAAAATATTCTTCGTCCTGGGTGCGAAGAAAAATTTATAGTCACAATTATGATTATGAGTTATTCATATGATTGTGGAAAGGAACTGTTGAGTGATGTTACAGGGATAAAATATTGTTGGTGGATTTTTAACATGGAGAAGATAATAGACTTTATGGTCTATTTGACTCTTCTAATGGATTGCTCGTTCCGCTGCGACTATGGTTGAAATTTTTTATCATCTACCATATGTTCTAAATCTCTGATTTATTATTGATGAAGGCTATTGATAATTTAATTATCTTTAGTCATGATATTCTTTACTGAGCTAGTTGTGCTCACCCTTTTGCTTCACAATTCCTTTTAGGTAATAAGAGTGTAGCTGGGTCGAGCGAGGGTAACGGAAAAATAGAACGGTGGTCTCTAGCTGTGGATGTTCTCCCGAAGCAGTATAGAAAAGTTCATTTAGTAGTTATATTTGGTGAATCCAATAGGGTAAGGTGTACCCAACGTTGGAAGGGTGGTTTGCCACTATCATACAAGATGTCTAACGACATACAACCTCGTGTCATCATAAGACAGGGATGTGCTCATCCACTTGCTGAGTATATATACGAGCACTACCTATATAATCTTGGTGTTTGTTTAAAGTATAATTCTCAATTAGAGACAGTAGAGATAATGATATGTCAAGAGAAGACTCACCATTGGGAAGAATATGATAGTAATCTTCTCGTTTTTCTTTGGGGTCTATTGGGTAAACCAAGGATAATTCTGTGGCCATATGATATCTATCATAACCTAGATGCATGGCCTCCCATGTACGAAGGTTTCCTTGAGCACTTCCCAAAGATTCTAATTTCTAAAATAATTTTTGACTATACCTTTATGTAAGGTGTCATTGTGAGGTGATGTCCACGGTTGGAACATGAGTCACATTTGGTATATATTTGTATCCAAACTCACAGCATATGTGTTGTTGTATTTTGCACGACAATTATTGTAATAAAGTTATAGTTATTTTCTGTACCATGTATTTGGCGACTCAGAATAGGTTGGATGGAATGGATCTATTTTGGGGGCGTCACAGATTACACCATTGAACTTTTAATTTTTCAAATTACACCACTAAACTAATTATTATTTTGAAATTGGGTCATTCCGTTAAAAAAAAATAAACGAACGTTAACTTTTTATCTACAAAACTAATGAATTGCCCACTATAGTTGATACATTTTACTGATTACACCATTGAACTTTTAATTTTTCAAATTATCCCATCAAACTAATTAAAAATAATTATTTTAAATATTTTTAAAAATAATTATTATTTTAAATAAAAAATATTAGAAACTTTTTTTTATTCATAAAATGAGTAGAGTTTTATAAAATATAGATTCAAAAAAATTAAAGTGATTTTAAATTAAATTAATGTTTACTTAATTTTTTAACAGAATGACACATTCTTAATGTTAGAATTTTTTTAAAAAAACTAAAAATAGAAATTAAAATAAAAAAACAGTAAAAGAGAAATAAAAAAACTGATTCAATTTTTTCAAAAAAGAAATTAATAATTTTTATAAATAAATATTATTTTCAAGAAAAAAAATCGGAAAATTCTTCATATTTTAAAAAAATGAGTAAAATTTTATAAAACATAGATTCAAAAAAATAAACTTTATTTTCAAAAGGGATTTTTTTTTTAAAATCAGTAAGGTTTCATAAAACTTTAATTTTTTTAAATCTATATTTTATGAAACTTTACTCATTTTATGGAAAAAAAATAATTAAAGTTTCTAATATTTTTTACTGAAAATAATAATTATTTTTAAAAATATTTAAAATAATCATTTTTAATTAGTTTAATAGGGTAATTTGAAAAATTAAAAGTTCAATGGTGTAATCAGTAAAACTTGCCAACTACTGTGAGTATTTCATTAGTTTTATCAATTTCATTAATATTTTTATTTTGCAAGTACATATGATGATTTTTTGCTTCGATGACATTTTAAAGTATTCTTCCTTATCTTTTGTAAATTCTTATAATTTTAATAAAAATAATTAGTTGATAATTTATTTATTTACTTATTTAATTTTTATAAAGGGGCACACTTAAATTTTTTTGCCCTAGGCCTTAGAAAACCCCGGCTCTGACAATATACTCAAGTGGAGTATGCCACATCAGCAATTTATAAAATATTTGTTAGAATAGTTTGTGTTTCTAGCATTATTCAAAATAAAATACATTCTATCCATCTTAAAACATTCGCAAAACGACATTTTTTTGTTATTATATTTTCGGTCACTACAACTCATTGACAGTTTGTTATATCATGGGGTGAAGTTCTGGAGTTCTATCTATATTCTATCCTATTCCTTAATATTTATGCAGAGCTCATTCCCATGAACAAGAAGCAAAAGTATTGCAGCATATACAAGAAAATGAAAAAAAAAATGAGGGTCTTTTTATGTGGGATTACAAAGTCAACTTACAGCAGTTCCCAAATCCCAATAATTGAAGAATCTATAGACTAGGAAAAACGGGGGCAAGTGATAAGTTCTTCTCCCGAAAGCATAGTTAATTCGTCAAAAGTCAGAAGTCTAAACGCCTAATAATACAAATCAAGCTTCAACTTGCTTAAAAAACCCTATTTATATACATTGATTTCTTCCCATCAAAAACACCCACTTCATAGTTCATACCACAATAGAGGGCAATAAAAAGAGAGAGAGAAAATCTAGAGAGATGGAGTCCAAACATTTTAGCCACATCCATGGCCTAATTCTCCACCAAGTGCCCCAAGGATCCGAGATCATTTGCTCCGGCTGTAACTTTCCCGGCACCGGCTCAGTTTACATGTGTTGGCAATGCAGATTCTTTCTTCATGAGAATTGCTTTAACGCAAGCCGCTCGATGAACCATCCCTCTCACCCCTCTCACCCTCTTAACTTATTCCCCTATCCAACTTATCCCTCCAACTCATTTTTTTGCAATTCTTGTAACCTAGTTGGAACTGGATTTTCTTACAGTTGTTCCAACTGTGAGTTTGATCTCCATGTGCACTGCACTTTTCTTCCCACAACAAATATCCTTGAGCCTCCACTCTCTGTCCGGCAAGAAACGCTCAGTTTTGATCCTCAACAACATGCTTATTTGCCTCAAACTGCAACAACAAATATCCCTGAGTCATCTGATCTAAGTCACCCTGTCCCGAATGAAATGCCGAGTTCTGATCCTCAACATGTTCATATATATAGGCCTCAAACTGATCCTATCCCCAATAAGACAAAGAGTTTTTCTCCTCAAGTACATGCTTATATGCCTCAAACTGATATTTTCCCAAATGAAACAACCAGTTTTACTCCTCAACCACATGTTTATATGCCTCAAACTGATCCTATCCCGAATGAGACGAAGTATTTTAGTCCTCAACAGCATGCTTATATGCCTCAAACTGATCCTACCCCGAAAGAGCTAACGAGTTTTATTCCTCAACAACATGCCTATATTCCTCAAACAGCTACCCTCAATGACCCTAACTTAAATTACCCTCCAAGAAATGAAACAGATTCGAGTTTTAGTACTTTAGTACCAGAAGGTTATCCTACCTCAGAGGCATTTTTATCAAAAGCAGGCACAAATTCAACGAAAACTCGAGGAACAAAGCATTTTAGCCATTCTCATCCCTTGCATCTCTCAGAAGTGGCAGAAGAGGATTACATAACTTGTTCAGGTTGCCAGCAAGAAATTTCTGGCTCATCCTACAGTTGCACAAATTCCGATTGCAGCTTTTATCTTCACAAAACGTGCTACGCATTGAGACAAGAAATTTGTCACAAATCTCATCCTGATCACCCTCTTACCCTACTCTATTCCCCTCCTTATGAGGAGGAATACAACGAGTTCACTTGTAATGCTTGTTTTGAAATTGGCACTGCATTTACCTACCACTGCTCAACTTGCAAATTCAACCTCCACGTTACTTGTGCATCTTTACCTGAGACTGTTAAACGCGAAGATCATGAACACGCGCTTGTTCTCTTGTATACAAGCCCGATCACTGAACGGATGAGAGAAGAAAACCCTGATATTAGCTTGGGATGTGATGTATGTAAGCGTGGAGTTGATGAAGGCTGCTGGGTGTACAATTGTAAACAATGTAATTATGGTACGCATTTGAGTTGCGTGAATTCTGAAGAAATTTCGGAAGAAGTAGCCCTCGCGGAAGCTGCTTTTAATGCTCAAGCTAGCATGCAGAGGCTTCAGATTCAACTGCAAATGTCTCAGCAAAGTGCACAATTTGTCATAAGTTGTACACAAAGTACCTTAAATATTTTATAATCAGTGGTATGTTTTAATAAGAAAAATGCTAGGGATTTAGACAAAAATTATCTATTTCACTTAGACAAAACATTAATGGTTATAGAGTACAACCAATTAATACTCTGTCCTAGTGAAGTAGACAGTTTTTATCTAACTACCTATCAATGCACTTTTAATAATCCATGCAATACCACTTCGATTTTTGTTGTTGATTAAAGTCAAATTTAATTTTAAACGTTTAGGCTTCAAAATTTAAATTCGGATATGGTGAAGTTCAAAAATGTTTTAAAGGTTTATCAAGAATTATAGCAAAATGTTACATTTTCAGAATAAAAGTTACAAACGATTTACTCCTTTGTTCTATGTTAATTAATGCAACTTTTGGGCTTAACAAATGCAACATTTTTCTATAATCCTTCATATCAACCAAGATACGCTAAACATTCACCACTAACGCAATCCTAAAAGTAATCCTTCATATCAAATGTCATTCTTTTCATTAGATAGTGATGAAATTCAAAGTCACATATAAGAATTATTAACAGCACAAAAGAAAAAGGAATAGATGTTACCACGATTGTTGGTTAGTGGACCCAAATTGAAACGTTAAGCGGACGACCGATAGATATTCACATGATTCATTATCTAGATACAATGAACATGTGAATAATCCTCTCCCTTTATATCTTGAGAGCTATATATATATATATATATATATATATATATATATATATATATATATATAACGGATCTAAAGCACCCCTCTTAAATAACATCATCTCTTAAAAGTACTACTTTATTAAAACTACGTCGTTTTAGAGATATTTTTAAATTACAAAATAATATTAAAATAGATTGGTCCCACTTACTTTCCTTTTATTTACAAAAATGCTACCCGCGGCCCCATTTATTTTTTTAAAAGAATATCCAAAACAATGCAATTTTAATAAAGGAGTGATACTTAAGAGAGAGTGCTTTAAATCCGTCCTATATATATATAAAAATTGGACAAATATATATGGAAAATGATCCATAGTAAATATTTGCTATAGATCCCATAGTAAGTATTTGTTATAGATAAAAATTGTGCTGCGTAGATAAGCTGTCGTCCGCTACTTGAAGTAGCGGAAGATGAAAAAAATATTAAGCAACATCCGCTGCACGAACAAGCGGATGTATTGGCTGGGCGGATGTATGTATAAGCCAGCCTAAAGTTTAATGTGTATAATCCAAAAGTCAACGCCTCATGCAATCAAACAATGAGAGAGGCTCGTATGCAATCAAATCAAAGCAACAATCCAATATGCAAAAAAATCCATAAGATGATTATGTAATGACAAAACTATTTATTTTTGTTTATATATTTTGATTTATCAGCATGATTTATTATTACCAAAAGTTACATAAGATGAATTATTAACAATTAGTTAATGATTTAAAACTTGTATTCCCAAATATCAATCGTACGAAGAAAATAATATTACAAAAAAATAAAAAAAATAAATCGAATATATTAATATGTAATATTACAAAAAGAATTTGTGCAAGTGTTACAATGATCCATGACGAGCATAATTCGACGAGCCAAATCTAATATTGAAATCCACACTGTCAGGTTACATGAGTAATGAAATCACCAAATAGATTTTCTTGCACTTTGGCGAGGAGCTTGCAGCCTTTTCGAGATTTTCTTTAGCATGCATTCTGCATCAGTGAAACAGCTCTTTATGTCAAAATACAACAAAAGAATCAAACTTGGATAAAGGACCGGTTTAAAAGTATATGTTGCACAACAAGATTTGATTTTTCCGATTGGATTTGAGAAAGTTTATGTTTATTTGCCTAGAACAAATAAATGACAATGAGACCATCTTTGAGCTGATCAATTATTGGGCAACATTTAGGAAGTTTATTATGGATCATAACAGTAAGGATTCAACAAATATTTATTTGCCTAAAACAGAGTAAGGGGTGGGAGATATGTGAACAGGAACAGTAGCAGATTGTGCAAAAACTGCCTACACTCACTCCCAGATTGTGCAGGAGGATCAGTAGCATCCCCAAACACAGAGCTCTCAGGCCAATGCATCAAATACAAAACCAAGTAAGATACCCCAAGGTTCTTAAGAGATACTCTAACAGATTTTTCAATCTTATTAATAGAATTCATAGTACAATACAACTTAAGAGGTCAAAAAAAGATCCTCCCTCCTCAATGAACCTTTCATATTTTGACTAATGCTTCCCCAACTTCAACCTCATTCCCATAAAGATGTGCACAATCTATGTGACAATTTCAGTCCGTAAACAAACAAATCTTTAGACCAAATCCAATCGGAAAAAACAGGTAAAAAAATCAAACAGGTAAAAAAAAAAAGGTAACCCAAATATACGAAATGACCCAACAATTTCATCCCTTTAAACTTCTTGAGATGAACAAACAGGTAAAAAAAAAAGGATTATACGAAATGAACCAGTAACCCAAATATCACATCAAAGCAGACTTTAGACCAAATCCAATCGGAAAAATCAAATCTTGGATGCCCAACTTGGGAAAGTGTGACAACCCGAAAATTCGGTTTGTCCAGAATTTAAGTTTAAAGAATTAGTTATTAATAAAATGAATTTTTATTAATACTATTATGTGTTATGTGCTTATTAATCGTTCTATAACCTAGAATGATTATTAATCGGGAGGATTCTGGCTACGAGCTAGATTGAACGAGTAAGAATTTTCAAGACGAAAATGAAAGTTTTCCTGGAACAAAATATTTTTTGGGAAAAAAGACGAAATAGACACTATTCATCAGTTTCTGCTCAGAGATTTATTTTGAAATTTCGAGAAGTTATAGATTACGTTTAATTCTAAGACGTGATGGAATATTCAATAATATTTCAGTTATGGCAAAAACGAAGTTTTCGCCTGCGGACTCAAAACCTAAGGGTTTAGAAAAGTGAGTTCCGAGAATGTTATGATCGCGTATAATAATTAGGGTTATTATGCGTGACAAATATGAGTATAATACGAGTTATTATACGAGTATAGTATGAAGAGTAGTACGACGTATAATACGAATATCGCACGAACAATATACAAAGAGAATACAAGAATACGAGAATGGAATGCGTAGAATGCGTTTAGTCTGAATGGACTTTGAGTTCATGGACTTTGTAGAATCCAATTGGACTTGGATTATGTCAAGTCCAATGATTTGTGAAATCAAGCCCAAGTTAAGCCCAATAAGAATTAGGGTTAAGGCCCAAACCAAGAAGATAAACCGCGGATCGAACCGATGGGTAAACGGATGGGTAAAAACCATTGGGGCAACCCATGGGATGACCCATGGGCATGTGGGCCGGCCACTTGGCCACCAAGTAAGAGTGGTGGCCAAGTTAATTTGGTGGCTAAGGGATGGAGGATGTGTGAATAGTAAGGAGGTTAGGAGGGGAAATGACTAAATTACCCCTAGCCTTGAAAATCTATAAATAGAAAGCTAAACTTTCATTTTCTAGGATTTTAAAAATCCTAGAACTTGAGAGAGAGAGAGAGAGCTCGGTTGGGAGAGGAAGAGGAAGAGATTGAGCATGAATGCTCGGATCAAAAGTGGTCGAGAAATAGAAAAACTCGCAAATCGTCGGCTTTGTCTAACGGAAGAGGATTAAAGAAGAATGGTAATCCGAACCCTAGTTCTTCTATTTATTTTCTTTAAGTTTTTATGTTTAAAAACATAACTTAATGAGAATAAAGAGTAAAAGATATTGAGAAAGATTTCATATGATTGAAATCGTAAGAAAATGAAGAAATAAGAATTAGAGATTTATTTTATAAATTTCTTAAGGAAGTATAAGATTCGTGAGGATTTTGAGCTATCCGAATGAATTTTATGAGTGAGTAGGTCAAATAAGTAAGGAATGGTGTTCTATAACATCAAATTCCAAGAAAAAGTAGAATCGTAATCCAAAATATCGATTAAAATGAAGAACGAACGAAGAACGCGAAAAACACGCGAAGAACACGAAGAACGTTGTTGATGGATAAATTTAAAACCGTCGTAGTGTAAATGTTGTTGATGGACAAGTTTAAAACCATCGCGTATAAGTTAGATGCTTATTGCTTGGTTAAGAATGTTAGAAACGTTCATGAAGAACGGATTAAAATTGAGCTATAACGAAGTTATGGCGAAATTTTCGTAAAAGACAGAA
Source organism: Panax notoginseng (assembly GCA_016801055.1). Classification (NCBI taxonomy): domain Eukaryota; kingdom Viridiplantae; phylum Streptophyta; class Magnoliopsida; order Apiales; family Araliaceae; genus Panax; species Panax notoginseng. The sequence goes on from CM029017.1 coordinate 183,042,440, forward strand.
CGAAAATTTGAAAGTTAGCAAATGAACCCGAACGTGTAGGGTTTCATAAGAATGTAAGAGAACGTATAAAATGTGAGTCGTGGACTCAAGAACGAACGAATTCCGAGTTCGGATGACCGAATTACGGACGAACGAACGAAGAACGTTAAAAACGTTAAAATGAACTAAGAGTGAAGATTAAGCCAATTGAATGGCATGTTAACGGATTCAGAACAAAGTTCTGTCCGAGGCATATTGAAGTACGTAAGATAAGGAAGAGAATGGCAGTGGAACGACTTCGTTCCGAGCTATAACGAAGAAGTTATGAGATCGTAAAGAACGTGTCTCAAACTTGATGAAAGACTTAGAAAAATTTTCTAGGGTTTTGTCTCGGCGCCGCAGCGCCGGATAGGCTTCGAGAAGTGGCGCCGCAGCGCGAGCTCGGTCATGAACTTCTGGAGAGTGGCGCCGCAGCGCGAGAGGAAAAGAAGGACTTGGCGCCGCAGCGCCAGGCCTGAAAGAGAAGAGAGAGAAGTAGTTCGCGCCGCAGCGCGAGAGGAAAGGAAGGGCACGGCGCCGCAGCGCCAGTGCATGACAATACCCAAAAATGAGATTTTAACTGCTCAATTTCTCGAGGGATGTGCAAGAAAGAAGTATGAACATATAGTTCACGTAATGTAACACTTAAGTAAGTGTTTTAAACCTTTAATAAAGGTTGAACAAAAAGATTAAATGAGATTAAAAGATAGAGAATGTAAGCGATAAATTACGGAACCGATATCCAGGGACCGTAGTCGTAATGAACGAACGTGAGGGATTGCTATGATTGTGATTCCTTAGACGTTGAGTGATGAAGGTAATGAATAACATTCCGATGTTATGACATGGCATTGTAAGATGAACGTAAAGCGAATAGACGCTGTGAACGCAACGTTGTTGCGAGGAACGATCGGTCTTAGCATACAACGAACGGTATGGCTTCGACATTAAGAAAGAATAATGAACATGGGGTTCATGGGATGGATAACGATCAAAAGCGATTAAAAACCTTGAATAAAGGTTGAATGAGAGATTAAGAGACGAGCAACGTGATTGAATGCGTAAACGATCTTCGTAAATCGTATTCGCGTTTGACGAACGTTCTAAGTATACCCTGGTTGTATGACATAGACGTTGATGAAGGTAGTAAGTAAGATACGAATGGTATCAAGAGAGCCGTAACGAACAGTAATAAGATTACTGAAAGCCGAATATAAGTCGGATGAGAATGATAGAATGAACAGTAAGCGCTGAACACTTTAACCAGCGTAAGGGTTAAGTGTAAGCGAGTGTTAAACAAGCAGAACCTACTCTCCGTGTATGGTTTAACCGTAATGTAATGAAGACTAAGTTTAGCCGTGAACGGTGAAGAAATTAAGTTGAAGATAATAACGTATAACGTTAAGAAACCGAGTTAATAGGTATAACTTGGACAATGTTCCGAGTTGAAGGAACCGGACGTTGTAAGGTATGAATAAATTTATATGAAAGGGTTAACGCTATGACCTCATAGTATTGACATTGAATGATCGTTCTGAGTGTACAAAAGACTGTATGACTTAGACGATAAAGAATGAATCCTGAGGTATGACATTTAGTTGCCAGAAAGCCGTAAGGAATATGAATTTGACTTAACAAACATTATAGTTTAATAGTTCGGATAAGTTAGATGATTTTAAGTTGTGGTACAATCGTAATCTTTGATGGTTGTCATATGGACTACTAGCAAAGACACGATGTGTGCTGAGTCCTAGGAGAGTTATAAGAAGAAGATAAGAATGTAAATCATCAAAGATGATAAATGTATGAATAAGACATCTCAGTATGTCATAAAGCCGTAATCTGATAATGAAAGTTAGTCGTGTAAGCTTATATTGCAAGAACGCGAACCTTAAGAAATAAAGTTATGTAAACCAATGCGTAAGTCAAGTATATGACTAATTGGTGTACGTGTTATTTCCTTATGTGTTATGTAGGGATTTGGAATGAGCAGTTCAGCGTAAGCTGTAGCTGTGCGTAAGGCAAGTTTCCTAACTTCATTCATATTTTAAATGAATGCTAGTTTTTTAAACTTCTCAGATGTTGAACTTGAGAAGTTCTGTCTATGTGCGAATGTGCGATATTAATACAAGGTGGTAGAATGTATAAGGCCTTGTGCCACAATGTGAACACTTCAGTGTTTCTATGAAATGAACTGTTTTGTGATCAAACTGTTCAATTCAAGTATGCTCGGTTTATTCATGAACCGTTATTGTTAAGTCTGTGCTGATGATTCTAGCCAGACAGAATGTGTATGAAAAAGGTAAAAGAATGAAAGTATTTCAAAGTGAAAGTGAGTATGGTTTTAAGATGATAGGAATCGAGATTATTCCTATTATTCAAGCTACTTCATAACCTTTGTTCGGTTATTGAAGTTCTAAAGAAATGTTTGAATTCTGAACTTGTTTGTTCAAACTGTGATGACTTGTTGGGCAATTAAATGCTCACATTTGCTTTAAATGAAAAATATTTTCAGCAAACGATGTTAGAAAGAATTTAAGGATCCCATAAAGATCAAGCTAAGCGGTATCCAGACCAAGTGCCATTTAGTATGTGAATGTGTGTGAAGATCAAGTGAAGACTTGTAATGTAGAAAGATGAATTAAACTATAGACTAGTTTAATGAACTGTATGTATCCTTGGTGGCGGATAAAAGTCACTCTTGTAAGATGAAATGAATAATGTAATTATCATTATTTGTAATGAGAAAGATTATAAGGTTTCGAGAACCTGGGAATTGAGAATGTATGTTGTTATATTTCAATATATAATAATATATGTTAGATGAATGATGTACTCGTGACGTACGAAATCCGGGTGTGAAGATAGACCGGATTTCGGGGCGTTACAGAAAGTGATATCAAACACGATAACAAACTTGGGAAAGTGATATTTATTTTTAGTCAAGAAATGATCTTATGGGAATATAACTCTTTTTACCCTAGGGACATGATTAAATATATAAAACAAGGCAGTGTACCATCATAGCAATCCGCATGTAGCTCAAGGTTTAAAAAAAGCAATCCGCATGTAGCACAATGCAATAAGAACATCTAGACCAGTTAACTTATGCATTTGTTAGTGTGCAAGGTTTAAAAAAGTAAGTACACACTGCAATTTTTTTTAAACTAAAGCTCAACGAGGAAAATGAAAAAGTAGCAACCTCAATCTTTAAGACAGTCTATATATCAGTAAATATGTCGAACACCTTCATAACATTAATAAATATACGGACCAACCTATGAAACTTTAGCTAAATAACATAGGCTAATGTAAATACAAGATGCCAAACAAATACCCCTCCACTATAACACTGTACCTTAATAGAGACCAGCTAGCTAGTAAAAGCAGATTGCCTACGTAGTGAAGAATTGCAACATTTATCTTTCTAATCTTTTGGATAACGAAAAGTAAATAAAAGACTTCTCAATTACCTCTTTCTGTGATAATTCCAGCAATTAACTTTTGCTCCCCAGGTCTCACCACTGCATATATGTGGTTGCCTGTGTATGTATAAAACAATGTATTGATATAAAAGAAGTGGTTTCATAATTAAAATCACAAATGCCACATAGATGCAAAATAAGAAAACTGATCCACCTCCCGAAAATGCATAAACTTCATATAAAAGTCAATTACAAAACTACAGAATCACAAAAACTAAGCTCCAAACCATTTGCTTGATTAAATTAGGAAAATATAAATCTAACAAAGAAAAAAGATGGGCATTTTAATATATATTCCTTTGTTCAAGACAGATACAAAAGCAAGAATACCTGGTCAATCGCATGAGGGTTTGATGATTTGACAGAGGAATCGCTCCAAAAAGGAGAGACGCTCGCAATCGTTTAGAAATCACAGTAGGGTTTGATTTTCATAGCAGTGTAAAGCATTCCTCAGTTCCAGATCATAGCTTATTTTTGTTAAGTGCAATTTCCATGTAATAATCACAGTTAGTCAATAGCTAGTATTTTAACTGATTGTTAGAGTATGCAAGGTTAGTTTAGTATTATCCTAGAAGCTGAGGACTTGTTGGTCCTTTTCTGTCTCAATTCTGTTAGGAAATCTGTTGCTAGGTGCGTGCATGCTTGGATATAAGGGTGTAAGCACCAGTGTATTGGTCATGCTTTTGGGAATGAAACTTCTTTCTCTATCCTTCTGATCTTCTCCCTCCTCTCTGAGATCTCTTTCCTTATACATAATTCTCTATTCTTTGATCATAAAATTCATACATACACTAATTGATTTCCAGTGGTTACACTGAGATCATATAATTCCTTACAAACCCATCCACTGAGTTACATACTCTGTTGGGCTGAGCTAATAGTAGCTTATTCCTTACAAGCAGGAGGGAGGGTTTAATTGAAATCGAAGCAGAAATCGCAGCAGTCGTTACAGGGTTTAGGAATCGGGGTTTAGGAATTGAAGTCGTAGCAGTCGCAGAAGGGTTTAGGAATCGAATTCGAAAAGAGAAAATCGAGAAAGGGAGGGTTTAGTTAAAACCGCTAGACGAAATCGCAGCAGTCGAAGCACGGTTTAAGAATCGAAATCGCAGCAGTCGCAAAAGGGAAATCGAAAGGAGAAAATCGAAGGGGTTCGTACGCCAGTTGAACTATCGGACGGCACTTGGGGGCAATTTGGGATGAATTTTTTTTTTTAGCTTCCGCTACTTCAAGTAGTGGACGGCGGCTTACCTTATTTAATCTGCGCTCTTGATTATTGGAATGGACGGATATGAGCTTGGATTAAAATTTTGGGCGCGTCATCCGCTAGTCCTTCTAGCGGATGGAATAAAAAGTTTTTTGGGATAAATATGCCCCTTTTAGCCCAAACAGACGAAGCAATCTTGGCAATCAAAGGTTTATGAGCTACATGGCCATGGTAAATATTTTCTTCATTCACTTTTCTTCTTTAACCACTGACTGCAAACTTCAACAACGAACAACATGGGATCAACCTGTTAACTGAAGAGATGCAAGGTTGAGATGACTTCTGAGGCATTGAAGTATGAATGATCTCTTAAGTTCTTTCACTCTCTTGATATTTCAATTTGGATGCCGGAATTGATTCTTTGGGTGAGTTGGTAAGGATGAAGTAAATCATGTTTGCAGAAACTTGGTGAAGTGTTTATATGATCAATTCTTCAGGCCTGAAACTTTTAATTTAAGTGGTGGAAAAGCAATTGTGCTTGGTTAGGTGTTTAAGGCTCACTATCTGTTTTCTGCTGGCACCAAGCATATTTTAAAATTAAAGTGCCCAAACACAATCATTTTTGAAACACAAAAGTTAGATCTTTGTATTGTAGATAATGTGGATGTAATAGCGAGTTGTTCGGGAGCGTTTTACCGATCTTCATGTGGGCCGAAGGCCTGACATTAGAAGGGCTTTAAGAGACCACTGGGCTGAGGCCCATAGAGAGGTTGACGGGGTTTGGTTCGGTATCCGAGTCCTTTTGGGCCGGAGCCTCATCTTAGTGGATGTTCGTCGGGTACGGCCTGCGAGCCCTTCGGGCCAGAGCCTTACCCTGTTGTGGGGTGTTCGGGGTATATGGTTCTTCGGGTCCTTTGGGCCGAGACCCAGACCGGATGGTGGGATTGTTTGAGCCTGCACAGTGGGCTTTTATGCGTGCAGAGTTCGGGATCCTAATCATATTTGAATAAGGTAACTCCAAAGGTAGTGTTGGGATGTGATTCCACTTGCACCTTTTAAGGAGATTGTGTTGGACCCTAATAATGGTAATTGCCATGTTTAGGAGTCCTAAACCGACTCGGATGCGGATTCTAGGGTAGTGGGAATGCTATAAATACAGGGTTTGGATTTCATCTAAGAGGTAACACATCTTTGAGCACTAAATACTATACCTCCATTGTTAAACCTTGTAACGGCTTGTACTCATTCTCACACCGGAGCTATCCCCCGGCAGCACGAGCCGTCAAGCTTCTGTGTGATCGATTATTGTGCAGGTTTCTGCACGTGGATTCGGTGATTGGACGCGCCGGCGAAACTTGGCATTAACATTGGCGCTAGAAGGAGGGCTTTAGTGTTCTTACAATTACAACCCAACTTTTTTGGTAGCAAGCCATGGCGAGCAAGGAGAACAGTGCTGCTAACCAGAAAAAGGCAAAGACCCACCAAACCACGTTGGTGAGGGGGTCGGTGAAGGATATGCTGAGCTCTCGAGTCCAGGGAGATCGGGTGGAGCCGGCTAGCTCCATCCGTCGGAGGCTCTTCCATGACAGCCATCATACCCCCAACCAGGCTAGTCAAGCGGATGAGAATCATTCTCGAGCACTGGAGGTACGTGGAAAAACCCGAGGAGAGGACAGCCGAGATCAGAGGGAATTCATCTTGCAGAAAAAGATGCAACAGAATAAAGACGCCATGATGGCCCTGCGACTTCAACAGGAGGAGCTCGAACAGCAAATAGCGAAGGTGACCGGAGAGCAGGAAGCCACCTCAAAAAGGCGCAGACACAGGAGCCGATCCCGGTCACCTCGACGGGGAGAGGCCGGAAGAGAAAGGAGCCGACACAGAAGTCATTCACGGGACGGCCGAAGCAGAAGGGGAAGTCGTTCGGTTGAAAGAGCACCAGTGCATCAAGGCCGGTCAGGACAGAGGAGGTGGGACGCATCTCCCGAATACGGGAGGGATAGACACATGTCGTCACCTCGAAAAGAGGAGACCGACCCCCTCGCTCGAAGGGTAGCTGAATTGGAGAAGTTGTTGTCGGCCAAAAATTTGATGGGGACACATTCGGCTTGCTTAGGGTCACCTTTCTCATCAGAGATCAATCAGGAGACTGTCGACCCCAAAAAGAAAATGCCCCCGATGGAGACCTACGATGGGATGGGAGATCCGTATGATCACTCAGACGGGTACGATAGGCTGATGACATACTATGGACACTCCGATGCTGCCAAGTGTCATATGTTCGCAACAACTTTGAAAAAGAGTGCCCGAGAGTGGATGGGAACCCTGACGACGGGATCGATTAACTCTTGGAGTGATCTCCGGGAAAAATTTCATGCTCGGTTTGGGAGTAACAAGAGGCGGGAAAAGATCACAGCTTCACTCATGCAGGTCAGACAGAAATCAGATGAAAGCCTAGGTCAGTATGTCAAAAGGTTCTGAGAGGCTGTGGGATCGGTAGCAGAGTTGAATTCCCCACAAGCCTTGGGATTCTTCACTACGAGACTAGACATCGGGAAATCGAAGAAGCTGATGAAAGACTTGGTGATCAACCCTCCAAGAGATTTGACAGAAGCTTTCCACCGGGCCGAAGGATACATAGCAATTGAAGAGGCAATGGGAAATTTTAAGCCTCACTCCCAATCTTACGAGAAGTCAAAAGATCGGGACAAACAGAGTTACCAAAGGTCGAATAATCAGGGGAAGTCTGACAACTATGGTAGAAAAAGCCACAATGGGGGAGGTTCGGGCATCGGACGACCACCTTTCCCGAATAAGAATGTCAACAAGGTATACACCGCACTCAACACCGACAGGGCTAAAATATTAGAGGAAATGCGGGACAAACCCTTCTTCGAGCCGTGCCCAGTGATCCCGAAGCCGGGGAAGAGGGGTCGGGACAAATATTGTGCGTATCATCAGTGTCGGGTGTGATGCCCCCAAAATAGGTCCATTCCACCCAACCCATTCTGAGTCGTCAATAACATGGTACAGAAACAACTACAACTTTATTATTACAATTGTCGTGCAAAATACGACAACACATATACTGTGAGTTTAAATACAAATATTGTCATCTAGACAGTATTCATACTCAATTAAGTCCTCATTATACTTATTGATATACTATTTTACAAAATAGTGAGGACTACTAAAATAACTGTCTTGAACCATCATTCCATACCCCGACTAGTACTCGCGATATTCTCGCCTCCTGAGAAGAAAATGGAACAACAAGGAAAATGGTGAGCTCAACTAGTCCAGTAAAGAATATTATGACTAAGATAATATACAACAAATTATCGTTAGTCTTCAACAGGGAAAAATTTAATAGAATACAATAGACAACAAGTTTTCAATCAATATTCGCAGCGGAAACAGCAAACCATTAGAAGAGTCAAGTAGAGAATGAGTTCTACTATCTTCTAAGATTTAAAAGTCCATCATCAATATTTTATCCCTGTAACAACAATCAATAACCATCTTTAATCAAATATTCAACTTTGCACTACAGGCCAAAGATATTCATTTGTATCACCAGTCGATCATGTTCATCTCAACACCTGTTCATCTTTGCACTACGGGCCAAAGATATTCATCAGAAATCATCAATCTTTGCACTACAGGCCAAAGATATTCAATTATATCATCATTTAGGACTGAGGATGATGAAAAATATTTTAAAGGAAACGAATCCAGTGAAACAAAATAATAAATATTAAGGATTCGTATTTCACCTATTCCATGTCCAAAAATACCTCATAAATAATCATAGTGGAGTAAAATTCAAGAATGATAAAAACATGGATACAATCAAAGCTAGTACCCAAAATAGATATTTTAGACGAAAAGAAGAAAATTTTATTTTTCGGTGAATAGTAACTCGTGAATAGTAACTCATGAATAGTAACTCATGAATAGTAACCCCGACATGAAAAGTTCCAAATTTGATAAAAAGTTCAGATCAATACTTCAGCATAATGATATTGAAGAAAATAATATCATTTAAGAAGAAATAACATCCCTTACCTCAGCAAAAACAGTACTTCTAGTTGAAACACCGGATATAGGTTATGACTTGAACTTGCACCGTATAGCAATACTCAAAGTATTAGAATACTCACAAGAATACACTCACTAATATAGAGAGAGAAAGAGAGAGAAACTTGTGTTTCTGGTGTGATTTTCAATTCTAACCTAAGCACCCTATTTATAGGAAAATGCTTAGAATACCAAAGCAGAAAATTGAATAAATTAATAATATAATTTTCTTAATTTCCTTAGCACACCACATCAGCTGATTTCCACCATTAACATGTGCCACTCAAATGTCAAAAACGTTTTTCTTAATAAAAATAATTAAAACTTCCAAAAATCAATTATTTCGGAACTTCAGAACTTCAATAATTCATAAAAAAATAGCCCTTTATTCAAAAAATTCAAATCTCGCGAGTTTTTATAGGAAATTCAATTCTCTACAACTTTGCAGAAGAAAGTTTTTCCAAATTCCAAACAGAAATTGACCGAAATCCATAAACGGGCGATTTTACAGTCAATAATAAATTTTCGGTCAAGAATTGTGTCCACCAACACACAAAATATGTGTTAATCATTTAATGCCACACAAATACTCTTCCTTCTCATATACTCATATATCCCACATTCATTGTAAAAATATCATCATCAATATATTATTAAAATAATATATTTAAATGAATTATTTTATCAGAAAAAGATAAAATATTAATTTTCAACAATTGTCACATTAAAAATTTTCTCCATCTATATCCACATAAAATCAATATTTTTCTCATCATATAAATCAATAATTAATTATACACAAATAATATTACAGAACCACAGTACTGGCAACCAGGCCGTTCCCAGGAAAGAGGGGGCTTTCCAATAAGGATCTCTCCTTACTGGCGCGCAATTAGATGACCAAACCTCTCCTTAGACAGAACTTTCTAGATATTGCCAATAATGTTATCTAATAATATTATTCAGATAATATGAATTATTGTTCCGATAATAGAAAATACTGTGTAGTGACAATTATTAAAATAACAGTAATATAAAATATCAACGCAGCAATTATTGAATCAATAAAATACAATATTGAACAGTAATTACTGTAACAATTATTGAGTAATGCCTTCTTACGTAAGAATCAATAATTGGTGCAATACCGTGTGCTACTGTGCAACAACGCGTATTACTGTGTTTTAACCACCGGGTATTCCAACAGTATTAACGGTAACAACTATGCCGTTATTTATAAAGAACTTATTTTTGTCGTTTTCTTCATCCAATCGCTTTCCGTTATGGGATCCACAAAAGACTGCGCCGTCGTACGAATATTCTCCGACAGTAAGAATATTCCACGACTAAGCGAATATTCCCCGACAACAATGAATATTTTATAACCACTTGCTTATTTAAAATATTTGCGCATTTTACCCATAACTGACCACAATAATCAAATCAACCCTTACTATTTCAAAATAATAAATAGAGGAATTAAATTTCATTTATTAATAATTTGGGGTCTTACAACCTCCCCTCCTTATGAAATTTCGTCCTCGAAATTGACATACGTACCTGGTGTTTCGAAAAGATGAGGATACCTCGCTTTCATTTCCGTTTTCAACACCCAGGTCATTTCCTCAATAGCATGGTTTCTCCACAAAACCTTAACTTGTGGTATAACCTTCGTGCGTAGGACATGCTCTTTCCTATCTAAGATCTTAACAGGTACCTCCTCGTACGTTAAGTCTTCGGCTATCTCATCCGGTTCTAACTCAATAACGTGGTTCGGGTTGTCCACATAATTTCGTAACTTCGATACGTGAAAAACGTTATGAACACGCGTCATACTTGGCTGTAAAGCGAGTCTATAGGCCATAGTTCCTATTCAATCGAGAATTTCAAATGGACTAATAAATCGTAGGTTTGAACTTTCCTTACATTGCCAATTCTCGCTTTTGGAATAACAACTTCTTGCACTTCCTTCTTCATATTCATCAGCTCCGGTGTGTAGCTTAAGCGATTTTAATTTTATCGATAAAAGTCGATTCTAATCGTATATTCGTTATCTTCACGCAGGTTCTTAGAATCTTTAACTCTATCTCCATCTTCTGTAAGTCGTACGAAATGGGTCTTTGACAATATCGTACTCGTGCCCGTATACGATCTTTTACTCAACACGTCAGCTACCACGTTCGCTTTTCCAGGATGATATTGAATAGTGTGGTCGTAACAGCTCGAGCCAACATCGTTGCCGTATATTGAGTTTCTTTTGGGTGAAGAAATAGTTGAGGCTTTTATGGTATGAATATATCTCCACTTTCTCCCCATATAGATAGTGCCTCCAGATCTTTAGCGTGAAAACGACTGCTGCCAACTCTAGATCATGAGTAGGATAATTCCTCTCATATTCTTTAAGTTATCGCAAGGCATAGGCTATGACTTTCCCACGTTGCATGAGAACACATCCTAACCCTTTGCCTGAAGCATCGCTATAGATAACAAATCCATCCGAACCAGATGGTATTGTCAGAACAGGTGCCGAAATGAGTCTCCTCTTAAGCTCTTGGAAACTCTTCTCGCATTTTTTGCTCCATATAAATTTGATATCCTTCCGAGTCAGCTGAGTTAACGGGGTAGCGATTCGAGAAGATTCTTACACGAATCTCTGATAAAAATCAGCTAAGCCTAAAAAGCTATGTATTTCGATTACTGACTTAGGTTGCTCTCAACTGTGACTCATATCCCAATCTTGGATAGCACGTCACAATGACACCTATCAGTTTACTACCGCACGAATATGGCGTCCCCTACAGAGAGTCTGGCTTCAGTGCATTCCACAAAGGAAGTCACCAGATAGAGGCTCGGTTATCAACTTCTATAGTTGGGTTTTTAACTCCTGAAGTTCAATAGGAGCCATTCGATATGAGATTTTAGAAATGGGTTTTGTACCGGGTTCAAAGTCGATACAAAATTCAATATCACGCTCTGGGAGTAAGCCAAGAAATTCTTCAGGAAATACGTCAGGGATTTACTAACAATAGAAATATCATTCAAATCTGACGTATTTTTTTTTTGTTCAAGTCCATAACATAGCTAAGAAAGCTTGACATCCGTTTTTCAATAAACGAATGACTTTACGGCTTGATATGAAAGAGTTTGACTTCAATGGTTTGGTTGCTTAAATTTGAATAACAGGTTGCTTAGGAATATGAAAACTAACAACCTTACGAAAGCAATCAATTTTGGCATGATGAGTAGTTAACCAATCAATTCCTAAAATCACATCAAAAGCAAGTATCTTTAAAGAGATAAGATCAACAGGTAATGTGATGGTGCCAACTTGGATCAAACAAGATTTATAAACAATGGATGTGATGAAAATTTCTCCTAACAGAGTTTCAACAGATAAGTCAAAGTCTAATTTCTCCGGAGTCAAGTTTAAACGTTGAGCGCAAGCAAGAGATAAATGAATGGGTAGAACCGGTATCTAATAAGATATAGACTTCGCAAAAATTTATAATTAACTAACCCGTGCTAACTTCGTTCGGGTTCCTCGCATTCTGACCAGTCACGAAAAACGCTCTTCCAGGAACCGTTGACTTTGACTTTTCTGGGACAACTTTTTGAGTCACCACCCCTGTTGGACTTGGTTTCGCTACAGTGCAATCTCGAGCGATATGTCCTTCCTTTCCACAGTTATAACATACCTTAAACTGTTGGGGGTAGTTTGGGCTGATATGTCCTTCTTTTCCGCACTTATAGCATATGACCGGTGGTCGTTCTCCTCCCTTGGAACCAGTTGCTGCTGGTGCTGACGTCTTCGTATTGTCATTGTTGAATCTCCTCTTTTTAAAATCTCCTCCCGACTCGCTTCTTCTATTCTCATGGTCACGATTACCACCAGAGTGGTTGTCGCTCTTGTCCGTATTTTTCTTTCTCCACTGGTTATCGTTGTTCTGATGACTGCTGTCACCGGTATAATCCTGGTTGTGGTCCCTCGATTGACCATACTCGCTATCTCGCTCTAATAATTGAGCTCTGTTGACAACATCTGAATAGAGAGAAAATTTATGAGAAATGAGATATTGACGTATGCCGGGTTTCAAACCTCTCAGAAACATCCGCGTCATACGTTCCTCATTCTCTACTAAATGAGGTGCAAACCTGGACAACTCTGCAAATTTCACCTCGTATTGGGACACCGTCATGTTATTCTGCTCCAGTCTAATAAACTCTACCTCCTTCATATGACGAATACTTTCAGGAAAGTACTTGTCATTGAATAGTCTCATTTACTCCACTGTTAACATTCTCAGTCGACATTCTCAAATACTGCCATAAACAAGGGTTAATTTAACAAATTAACAAATCACATAATATCCCTATATTATGACCGACAAACAAATAAGCTTAGGTAGGACACACTAGCGAAGGATTTACTCGTCTCTCCTCTCCTAGTTCTATTCCCCGATCTCCACCAGAGATCATATCCCTAAGTTCTGATACCAACTGTGACGCCCCCAAAATAGGTCCATTCCACCCAACCCATTCTGAGTCGTCAATAACATGGTACAGAAACAACTACAACTTTATTATTACAATTGTCGTGCAAAATACGACAACACATATACTGTGAGTTTAAATACAAATATTGTCATCTAGACAGTATTCATACTCAATTAAGTCCTCATTATACTTATTGATATACTATTTTACAAAATAGTGAGGACTACTAAAATAACTGTCTTGAACCATCATTCCATACCCCGACTAGTACTCGCTATATTCTCGCCTCCTGAGAAGAAAATGGAACAACAAGGAAAAGGGTGAGCTCAACTAGCCCAGTAAAGAATATTATGACTAAGATAATATACAACAAATTATCGTTAGTCTTCAACAGGGAAAAATTTAATAGAATACAATAGACAACAAGTTTTCAATCAATATTCGCAGCGGAAACAGCAAACCATTAGAAGAGTCAAGTAGAGAATGAGTTCTACTATCTTCTAAGATTTAAAAGTCCATCATCAATATTTTATCCCTGTAACAACAATCAATAACCATCTTTAATCAAATATTCATCTTTGCACTACAGGCCAAAAATATTCATTTGTATCACCAGTCGATCATGTTCATCTCAACACCTGTTCATCTTTGCACTACGGGCCAAATATATTCATCAGAAATCATCAATCTTTGCACTACAGGCCAAAGATATTTAATTATATCATCATTTAGGACTGAGGATGATGAAAAATATTTTAAAGGAAACGAATCCAGTGAAACAAAATAATAAATATTAAGGATTCGTATTTCAGCTATTCCATGTCCAAAAATACCTCATAAATAATCATAGTGGAGTAAAATTCAAGAATGATCAAAACATGGATACAATCAAAGCTAGTACCCAAAATAGATATTTTGGACGAAAAGAAAAAAATTTTATTTTTCGGTGAATAGTAACTCGTGAATAGTAACTCGTGAATAGTAACTCATGAATAGTAACTCATGAATAGTAACCCCGACATGAAAAGTTCTAAATTTGATAAAAAGTTTAGATCAATACTTCGGCATAATGATATTGAAGAAAATAATATCATTTAAGAAGAAATAACATCCCTTACCTCAGCAAAAACAGTACTTCTAGTTGAAACACCGGATATAGGTTATGACTTGAACTTGCACCGTATAACAATACTCAAAGTATTAGAATACTCACAAGAATACACTCACTAATATAGAGAGAGAAAGAGAGAGAAACTTGTGTTTCTGGTGTGATTTTTAATTCTAACCTAAGCACCCTATTTATAGGAAAATGCTTAGAACACCAAAGCAGAAAATTGAATAAATTAATAATATAATTTTCTTAATTTCCTTAGCACACCACATCAGCTGATTTCCACCATTAACATGTGCCACTCAAATGTCAAAAACGTTTTTCTTAATAAAAATAATTAAAACTTCTAAAAATCAATTATTTCGGAACTTCAGAACTTCAATAATTCATAAAAAAATAGCCCTTTATTCAAAAAATTCAAATCTCGTGAGTTTTTATAGGAAATTCAATTCTCTACAACTTTGCAGAAGAAAATTTTTCCAAATTCCAAACAGAAATTGACCGAAATCCACAAACGGGCGATTTTACAGTCAATAATAAATTTTCGGTCAAGAATTGTGTCCACCAACACACAAAACATGTGTTAATCATTTAATACCACAAAAATACTCTTCCTCCTCATATACTCATATATTCCACATTCATTGTAAAAATATCATCATCAATATATTATTAAAATAATATATTTAAATGAATTATTTTATCAGAAAAAGATAAAATATTAATTTTCAACAATTGTCACATTAAAAATTTTCTCCATCTATATCCACATAAAATCAATATTTTCCTCATCATATAAATCAATAATTAATTATACACAAATAATATTACAGAACCACAGTACTGGCAACCAGGCCGTTCCCAGGAAAGAGGGGGCTTTCCAATAAGGATCTTTCCTTACTGGCGCGCAATTAGATGACCAAACCTCTCCTTAGACAGAACTTTCTAGACATTGCCAATAATGTTATCTAATAATATTATTCAGATAATATGAATTATTGTTCCGATAATAGAAAATACTGTGTAGTGACAATTATTAAAATAACAGTAATATAAAATATCAACGCAGCAATTATTGAATCAATAAAATACAATATTGAACAGTAATTACTGTAACAATTATTGAGTAATGCCTTATTACGTAAGAATCAATAATTGGTACAATACCGTGTGCTACTGTGCAACAACGCGTATTACTGTGTTTTAACCACCGGGTATTCCAACAGTATTAACGGTAACAACTATATCGTTATTTATAAACAACTTATTTTTGTCGTTTTCTTCATCCAATCGCTTTCCGTTATGGGATCCACAAAAGACTGCGCCGTCGTACGAATATTCTCCGACAGTAAGAATATTCCACGACTAAGCGAATATTCCCCGACAACAATGAATATTTTATAACCACTTGCTTATTTAAAATATTTGCGCATTTTACCCATAACTGACCACAATAATCAAATCAACCCTTACTATTTCAAAATAATAAATAGAGGAATTAAATTTCATTTATTAATAATTTGGGGTCTTACATCGGGGACATACGACGGAGGAGTGTAACAACTTGAAAGATCTGATAGAAAAAAATGTCCAGAATGGGCAGCTGGTGCAGTATGTGGTCGGACGAGAAGGTTCAGAGGCCCCTCGGGAGGTGAACAGGGAACCAGCCCGGGAAGCACAGTCGCAACCGCACCCACAAGCCCGAGGGGTCATTGATGTGATTTCGGGCAAGTCGGTAGGGCGTGTAATCGGAAGGAAGCGAAGTGGACATCTCGAGGCCGTGTTGGCGGTAGCCAGTTCATCGCCCAGAAAGGATAGGGCATATTCAGGAGTATCCATCTCATTCTCGGATGAAGACTATCCCACCGATCATATCGAACCACATAACGGGGCACTGGTGATAACAGCACAGGTCGGGCCAGTAGACATGAAAAGGATGATGATCGATAATGGATCCTCGGTCGACATACTGTATACGCATGCATACTAGAGGATGGATTTAGAAGGGAAGAAGATGGAATTAGGTGGAGAAGGCCCATTGTATGGTTTCAGCGGGCCGGTGCATATTTCGGGAACCATCGAATTACCAGTCATGTTCGGCACAACCCCTCAACAGTCAAAAATTCAGGTCAGATTTTTTGTGGTACAGGTGGACTCGGCATACAACGCTATCCTGGGGAGACCGACATTAGCAGCACTGCAAGTCATAACATCTATACCCCACTTCAAAATCAAGTTTTCGACACCGAACGGGATCGAGGAGGTAAAAGGTGATCTTGACATTGCCCGAAGGTGCTATCGGAACACCTTGATTTCTTCAGGGGTCGGGGTCAGCAAACAGAAACAGACAATGGCCATCGAAATAGAGCCATTCATCGAAAGCAGTACTGAGCCGATGGCACTGCCAGCAGAAGAGACAGAAGACGTTGAGTTGATACCAGGGAACGCAGAAAAATTGATCAAGATTGGGGTAGGATTATCAAAACCACTACGGACAGGATTGGTGGACTTGCTTCGGGTGTATGCCGATATATTTGCTTGGGAGCCCAGCGGCATGCCGGGGGTAAGTGAAGCGGTAGCACTACATAGGCTGCATACAGACCCGAAGAGGAAGCCAGTAATACAGAAAAGAAGGATTTTTGCCCCAGAGAGACAGAGGATCATAGATGAAGAGATTTCCAAACTATTGGAGGCGGGGTTCATCTTCGAGATCGACTACCCCGAATGGCTGGCGAATGTGGTATTGGTTCAGAAGCAAAATGGAAAGTGGAGGTTATGCATCGACTACACAGATCTTAACAAGGCATGCCCAAAAGATTTCTATCCTCTACCCAACATAGACCAGCTGATTGATGTCACTTCGGGGTATGACATGTTAAGTTTCATGGACGCTTTCTCAGGATACCACCAAATTTCGATGAACAAGGATGACATCCCGAAGACAAGCTTCATCACTCATCGGGCCATATACGCGTATCGGAAGATGACCTTCGGATTGCTGAACGCGGGGGCAACTTATCAACGAATAATGAATTTTGTGTTCAAAAAGCAGCTGGGGCAAAGTATGGAAGTGTACGTGGACGACATGATCGTAAACAACATGTCAGTCCGGGATCATCTGGAGGACCTAGAAGACTACTTCAAAACAGTAAGGAAACACAAATTGAGACTGAACCCGACCAAGTGTACCTTCGGTTTGGGTTCGGGGAAGTTTCTGGGATATTTAGTAAGCAAGAGAGGAATCAAGGCGAATCCGAAAAAAATTACGGCGATCTTAGACATGAAATCTCCAAAGATATACAAAGATGTACAGAGGTTGACGGGGCGGATAGCCGCCCTTCGAAGATTCGTGTCAAAATCAGCCGAGAGATGTTTACCCTTCTTTGACACTCTTAAGGGACCGAAGAACGATAAGACTTTTCCAGTGTACCTCAGAGTGCGAAGATGCATTCCAAGGGATCAAGAAATATCTGAGTTCGGCACCGTTGTTGATGAAACCCATCCCTTCGAAACCTTTATATTTGTACTTGGCTGCAAGCCCAATGGCAGTAGGGGCAACATTGGTGAGGAACAAGGGAGGGTAGCAATTCCCGATATACTATGCCAGCCACGTTCTTCGAGACGCAAAGACAAGATATCCGAACCTAGAGAAATTTGCGTATGCCCTAATCATTGCAAGCAGAAAGCTTCGGCATTATTTCTAAGGTCGGATGGTGGTGGTATATACGGATCAGCCATTAAAGAAAATACTGCACAAGCCTGAAGTTTCGGGTCGGCTAGCCGCATAGGCGATGGAATTAACCCAGTTTGCTATAGAATATCATCCCCAAACAGGGATCAAGGCTCAGGCATTGGCAGACTTCATCGTGGAATGCTCTTTCACGGAACCAGACGCGAATACTGTGACCGAAACCCAACAAGGGTCAACCGCGTGGACCTTATACGTGGATGGATCGTCAACATCGGACGTCAGTGGGGCAGGGGTCATCCTGACAAGCCCCGTGGGGTTCAAAGTACAGTAAGCAATTCGATTTCAGTTCAAGGCCACGAACAACGAAGCAGGGTACGAGGCTATCCTAGCAGGGATACGGTTGGCCAGGAGCTTGGAAGTACAGAAGTTGGTCATCTACAGTGATTCGCAGCTGGTGGTCAAGCAGCTGTCGGGAGAGTATGAGGCTCGGGGGGGCAAGAATGGCAAAATATCTGGTCGAGGTGAAAGACAAGCTCGCATACTTCACATCACACAGTTGTCAGAAGGTGGACCGGTCAAATAATACAGTAGCAGATGCCCTCGCCAGGTTGGCAACTACCGAAGCAAGCTCCTTTAACGGTTCAGTGTATCTAGAAGTCTTAGAACAGCTAAGTGTACCAAAGACAGATGTATTGACTTTAGACCGACTAGACTGCTGGCTCACATCTTTTATCTCCTACTTGGCAGATGGGACTCTCCCCTTGGACCGAATCCTAGCGAGAAAAATCAAACACAGGAGTTCAAACTTCGTCCTCATAGACGGAGACCTCTACCGAAGGGCCTTCAGCTCCCCATTGCTCAAATGCTTAACCCCTTCGAAAGCGAATTACACACTTCGAGAGGTACACGAAAGGATCTGCGGGGATCACATGGGGCCAAGTCGCTAGCACATAAGATTTTGAGGCAGGGGTAATACTGGCCGACTATCTACATGGAGGCCAAGGAGTTCGTCAGAAGATGTCCCAAGTGTCATCTGAACAACACTATCCCACACCAACCTCCCGAAGAGTTGTATTCGGTCTTATCCCCCGATTCCCTTCGCCGTATAGGGAATCGACATCCTAGGGCCTCTACCGAAGGCCAAGGGACAAATTACTTTCGTAATCGTGGCTATTGCCTATATGACGAAGTGGGTAGAAGCCAAACCACTGCATAAGATCACCGAACAAGAATGCTTGAAATTTTTCAAAGAAGGAGTCATTTATCGTTTCGATATTCCGATGGCAGTGGTCTCTGATAATGGCAGACAGTTTGTGGGGTCAAAGTTCGAAGGTTTTCTGAAAGAGTTGGGAATTTAGCATCGCAAGACTTCAGTCGCTCACCCTCAGTCGAATGGTCAAGTAGAAGTGACCAACCGAACCCTGCTCAACGGGATCAAAAGAAGATTGGATGAGTTAAAGGGTCGGTGGCCTGAAGAGCTACTCAGTGTTCTATGGGCATATCGGACTACTCCGAGGACAATGACTGGAGACTCTCCGTTCAGATTGGCATACGAAACCGATGCACTCATACCAGTTGAAATCGGATCCCCCACCCTTCGAGTCAGTCAGTACAAAGAACTATACAATGATGAAGGTTTGAAAACAAATTTGGATTTGCTGGAAGAGGTTCGGGACTCTGCTATGTTGAGGTTGGCTATCTATCAGCAGAGAGCAGCCTGACACTACAACCAGAAGGTGAAGCTGAGGAGGTTTGCAGTAGGCAATTTGGTCCTCCGGGAGTCGGAGGCATCAACCACCCATAACACTTGCGAACTGATGCCTAACTAGGAGGGACCATACGAAGTAGTAGAGGTGCCGAAGCCAGGTACTTATCGGCTTTGAGCAATGGACGGTTCGAAAGTAAAGAATACATGGCGTGCTGGAGGACTTAGAAAATTTTACCAGTAATAGTTATGTCATTCTTTTCTTTATCCATGTAACCGCTTCAACTTTAAATGAAATAAATGCAAGTTTTCTTTGAAGATGTCTAACTTCATTTATATAGCTCTTAATACTTGAACGGACAAGCTTCGGACACCGTCCGATCAGAGGGTTCGAAAAGACACCGCTGATTGAGATAAGTCACGAGTATAACTGACCGAGAAAACTGTAAATTTTTTCAGATAAACTTCGGGCATGGTCTAATCAGAAGGTTCGAAAAGACACCACTGGTCGAGATAAGTCGCGGGTATAACTGATTACAAAAATTTATAAACAAAAACACTATTTCATTCATACTTCGAAATTTTTACAAAACCCGATCGCTTACGATTCGGGTGGAGTACCAGCAAAAAAGTAGGAAAAAATTACAAACACGAAAATCATCTACTAAGTTGAACCATCACCAGCTTCGGGTTCAGATTCCTTATCAGAAGAGTCAAGGATAGAGGCATCTAGCCCAGCATCAATCAGCTTTGCCCGAGCCTTCTCCCGACAAGCCTCAAAACCTTCAGCAAACTGGGTCATGATCTTATTGGTCAGAGCAGGCGATTCTTCATACTCCTTGATGGCTAGCTGCTTGACGACGTTCTGTTCTTCCCTCAAGGTGTTGATCTCCCGAATCAGCGTCCTCAGCTGACCATGTACTCCAGAGAACTTGTCCTCAATTGTGTGAAGGGCCGCCTTCAGATCCTTATTCTCCTCGGTCAGAAGCTCCTTATCCCGAACAAGCTTCTTGGCATGACCATCGAGACCGACGAACTCTTGCTGAAGTAGAGAGTATTGTTCCTCGAGTTCGGCAACCCGACGATCAGCCTCTGCCGTCTTGTTCTGAGCCTCTACCTGAAGCTCCCTTTCTTTTTCCAAGTCCGACCGAAGGCGCCGAACCTCAGCTCCTAGTAACTCCATATCGGTTAAAACACGAGACTCATTTTTCGTAGCACGAGCTACGGGCATAACGGTTCGGGCGAGGATAGCGTTGACCTACAAGCATTCGGAGACATACATAAGTCACGAGACAAAAAGAATAAAAAATGGCACCGACCAGTATGTTCAGACTGGAGTTTACCTGACATTGGGCCTTGATATAGGCCACAAAGAGCTCCTCAGAAGAAAATCCCTTGAACCGCTCGTCGTCCCCTCATAACTTAAAGTAGTCGAGCGTGTTGAAAGGAAAAATCTCAGACTCCTTGGCCAGAATGTGGTGGGCGTCCCATGAGAGGAACCAGCTTCATGAACGGACCGAGAAGTGGGAGTCGAACTAGGAAGAGGATCGGCTTCCACCGTCTGAAGACCCGGGTTCTCTGTCAGACGAAGCCTTTTTGCGCGATGATCAAGATGAGCTTCTTCAGTTTCCTCTGAATCCTCGCAGATGACGACTGGAGTGGTGGAAGATGGTTTTGGAACCATCGCAGAAAATGGCTTCAAAACTAACGTTGAAGATGGCTTCGTGGGGGCCTTGATAGAAGACTTCTTCTTGCTCTGTTTGAGCAAGGCCATCTTCTCCGAGCGGTTCATCTTCAGGGCGGTCTTGGGTGGTTCGGCCGCTGTGTTCGGAGGGGCGGGATCGGATGCAGAACCAGTGGAGAGTTTTGCAATCAGGATGGTCTCTTCCTCGGCTGACTCGTCGGTAATAGGTAGACGGATTGGCTCAATTGTGATGGGAAGAGGGGCCAAGGACGCATCGGCTCCTTCGGGTTTGAAAATTATCACTGCACAAAAAAAGAACGAGTTGGAAAGCTGATTACGGAACTTAGGCGACAAATCTTGAAAGTATGCAGAGGATCGGAGTAAAATACTTACACCCATGCTTGTACAACCAGGCCTTGTCGGACAAAACCAACAGACGCCATTCAGTTTTACTCCACTTCTTATAAAATTCCTTGAAAGCATCAGCCCGACATTTCGGGAACGTCGATACCTTTACGATAGGGTCCTCGGGATGAGCCCAATGAGGAAGAAGCTGAAGGTCGGTCCCTTACACAAAGATCCATTGAGGGTGCCATCTTTTGTTTCTTGTGGGGGGTTTGATGGGGACGGTTCGGTTGGCTTGTTTGTTTAATTGCCGAAGGCCGGGTTCCTTCGACCGTCCAACGGTGAACAGAGCAAAAAAAAAATCGAGACCAGGAGTAATCCTGATCTCCTGGCATAGGGCGACAAAAGAAATCAGGTGGATGTACGAGTTCGGCACAAGCAGTGTGAACTCGATTCCCGCAAAAGAAAGGAAGGAAGAGATGAATTCATGAAGTGGGAATCAAACCCCATACTTAAGAAGATATAGGGGAACGACCACCCATTCACCTTCGGGCCTCCAAAACATTTTCTCATCGGGTTATGGGGCCCGAAGCTTATATTCTTGGGGAATGTTAAAATATTGATATGGGAGAACTCTGACTCGGAGTGGTAGGCGTTGCAGATTTTGGCCTCGGCACTGACAGGGGTAGAGAGTACCGAGGAAGAAGGGTTATCGGAAGGAGCAACTGGTAATTCAACCTGGATTAGATCACCGATGGTGACAGAGGGAGGAGCTAGCTCAGTAGTCGGAGGAATGCTAGAATCGGCCATTTGGTCACGAAATTGAAGGGAATGAGACACAAATGTGAGGTTTTGGGTACTCAAACGGGCAAAAACGAAGTTTAAAAGTGGGCAGAGTAGACAAAATTGGTGAAGTATTGGAGAAGATATGAGCTTGCCGGAAATCGCCTCGTCAAAAAACTTTAGCAGAAACTTTTGAGATTAAGGAGTCTGGAAAAATGACAGCGAGTGATGGAGAAGGGTTTTTATAGGTATAGGTGCACGCTACCCAAGGGCGGCTATCAAATGCTCTAGGTGGGACCAAGCGTAGAAAGGCGTGGAGCGTCTCAAGAAATGAGGACAGACCGTTTGGCTTCCCCAGACAACTCATCATTAGCTGTCGTGACCTTTCGAATACCTGACCTTTCAAGTCTCCAATTATAAGTATATTATAATAAGAGACTGGGGGGCAATGTTCGGGAGCGTTTTACCGACCTTCATGTGGGCCGAAGGCCTGACATTAGAAGGGCTTTAGGAGACCACTAGGCTGAGGCCCATAGAGAGGTTGACGGGGTTTGGTTCGGTATCTGAGTCCTTTTGGGCCGGAGCCTCATCTTAGTGGATGTTCGTCGGGTTCGGCCTGCTAGCCCTTCGGGCCAGAGCCTTACCCTGTTGTGGGGTGTTCGGGGTATATGGTTCTTCGGATCCTTTGGGCCGAGACCCAGACCGGATGGTGGGATTGTTTGGGCCTGCACAGTGGGCTTTTCTGCGTGCAGAGTTCGGGATCCTAACCATATTTGAATAAGGTAACTCCAAATGTAGTGTTGGGATGGGATTCCACTTGCACCTTTTAAGGAGATTGTGTTGGACCCTAATAATGGTAACTGCCATGTTTAGGAGTCCTAAACCGACTCGGATGTGGATTCTAGGGTAGTGGGATTGCTATAAATACAGCGCTTGGATTTCATCTAAGAGGTAACACATCTTTGAGCACTAAATACTATACCTCCATTGTTAAACCTTGTAACGGCATGTACTCATTCTCACACCGGAGCTATCCCCCGGCGGCACAAGCAGTCAAGCTTCTGTGTGATCGGTTATTGTGCAGGTTTCTGCACGTGAATTCGGTGATTGGAAGCGCCGGCGAAACTTGGCGTTAACACGAGTAAATTGTGATTATTCTACTTTTGGTGCAGATTCATTCTCGGTTTTCTACAAACACTTGCCCTAGCTGGGATCGCGCTCAGCCTATGCGTGTTTTGGGCCATAATGGAGAAATAAACACACTTCAGGGAAATGTGAACTGGTAAATTTTTACAAAAGTTATTCCAATCTATATGTGGTTATCTACTAGATCATTATACCATGGAAAAGGACATATGCCAATCTTTTTTTAGCGTCACTGTTAGGATACACTATTAACACAACTTGTTCTGGTACCTGCGCATTGATGAAAGAAATTGTATAAAATCTGGAATTAAGAGTATATTCATCAGGAATAAACCAATTTAAGTAGCAGCTCTGTTAAGAAACCCATTAATTGTCTAAATTGTGATTGTGGCTGGCAGAGGAGGGTCCATTCATGACTTATCACAAAAAAAACGAGGGTCAATTCCTATTGGTAATAGCAATGTGGAGACTAGAAATGTATGTTAGTGATCAATTTCCCAGGATTGGTGTTGGCTTAGTTAAACTCAGGACCTCGGTCATGATAGATTCATGTTGGTGATTGCAGTACCTAGGCCTGGAATCAATGTTACGGACCATTTTCAGTGTGCAGTAGTTTGCCTAATTGAACAGGACCTTGTTCCATAGCCATTGCTAGTTGGGGCTTATCTACCTATCATGTGGTGGATGTGGCCTGATATCTCAGTCATTAATGAGTTGTTGTCTACTACTTAATACTTTCTATTATGTTCTTTCTGGAGATTTCTACTGCTCTCTTTTGAGGATTTTTTTCCTCCCCCCCAAATTTCTCGTAGGGTGGTGGACGGATTGTTCCCCTTTTTTGTATTCTTTCTTTTCATCTAATAAAATTTCTTTTTTTATCCAAAAAAATTGCATACTTGAACGATGTTGATGGATATTGTCATGGACTTTGTCCAAGGATATAGAAGCACTTTAGGCACTCGTCTGAATGTTTGCATCGAATTAGTTGTTGTGACATTGTTCTTCTCATTTTTTAGGAGCTTTCGATGGTGTCCTTGAGCTTTTAATTCGTGCTGGAAGAAGTCTCCCTGAAGCTATGATGATGATGATCCTTGAAGCCTGGCAGAATGTAAGAATATGGATCCTCAACGGAAGGCCTTGTATGAATATTTCTTAGCCCTTATGGAACCTTGGGATGGTCCTGCTCTTATATCATGTAAGAGGTTTTGGAAGATTTTGATTTCACATTGAGTTATCTCATCATAACATTAACTTTTGTTCTTACATATGTCACTTGTAGTTACTGATGGTCGCTATCTTGGAGCTACATTAGACCAAAATGGATTACGTCCGGGTCGCTTTTATATTACTCACACTGGACGAGTTATAATAGCAAGTGAAGTTGGAGTGGTTGATATTCCACCCGAAGACGTATCAAGGAAAGGAAGGCTTAATCCTGGCATGATGCTTCTTGTGGATTTTGAGAAGCATGTTGTTGTAGATGATGAAGCTTTGAAGCAGCAGTATTCACTAGCAAGACCTTATGGGGAGTGGCTTCAAAGGCAAAAGATAACCCTGAAGAACATAGTTGACTCTGTTCATGAATCTAACAGGGTCTCTCCACCCGTAGCAGGAGTTTTGCAAGTAAGCAAAAAGCATAATGTCTTCCTCCTCTTCCTTCTGTTCTTGTTCTTTTTATGCATTTTATTTTCTTTACAAATTATAAATTTGGTTGTAACTTTCATGCCTCTTAGGCATCTACTGACGATGACAACATGGAAAATATGGGACTTCATGGTTTGTTGGCTCCCTTTAAGGCTTTTGGGTATGTATCTCGTTTTGTTCTGCTTGCTCTAGACTTCTCGACTCTTATTTTTCCTTTGGATGTGGTTATATAAAACTACATGATGTTTTGCTAGTTACACTGTTGAAGCCTTGGAGATGCTCCTGCTACTAATGGCAAAAGATGGTGTTGAAGCCCTCGGCTCGATGGAAAATGATGCTCCCTTGGCTGTGATGTCAAATCGAGAGAAACTCACCTTCGAGTATTTTAAGCAGATGTTTGTTCAAGTTACAAATGCCCCTATTGATCCTATCCGTGAGATGATAGTTACATCCATGGAGTGCATGATTGGTCCTGAAGGTGATCTTACAGAGTCCATCGAAGAACAATGTCTACGTCTATCACTAAAAGGTCCTCTTCTATCAATTGATGAAATGCAAGCAGTTAAGAAAATGAACTACCGGGGCCGGCGCAACAAAGTTGTAGATATCATATACTCTAAAGAACGTGGTAGGAAGGGTTTGGAAGAGACCCTAGATAGGATCTGTTTAGAAGCACATAATGCAATTAAGGAGGGCTATACGACGTTGGTTCTTTCTGACCGAGGTACAGTATAACCCACATTTTTGGAAAACCTTTGTTCAATAAACATTTGGTTTCCTAGATCAATAACCTGTTAATATTTTCAAATCTGTAGCATTTTCGTTAAAGCGTGTCCCTGTCAGCTCCCTCTTGGCTGTTGGTGTTGTCCACCATCATCTAGTTAAAAAGCTTGAGTGAACTCGCATTGTGTTGATTGTTGAATCTGCTGAGCCCCGTGAGGTGCATCATTTTTGTACACTGGTTAGATTTGGTGCAGATGGCATATACCCATATTTGGCTATAGAGGCCATTTGGATACTCCGGGTTGATGGGAAGATACCACCCAAAGCAAGTGGTGAGTTCCACTCAAAGGAGGAGTTGGTCAAGGAGTTGTAAAAGGGGCATATTTGTCCAATTTATTTTTATTCCATCCGCTAGAAGGACTAGCAGATGATGCACCCAAAATTTTAATCCAAGCCGTTCACCCTTGTAATAGAAGGTAGAGATGCTATTTACCTATTTTTTATCCATAGCAAATACATTCTATGGAGCATTTCTATACATATATATATATATATATATATATATATATATATATATATATATATATATATATATATATATATATATTAGTTAACTATGGAAGTTATGTATATATTAACAATTGTTTAATGTATAAGTTACACTTCCTCTATCTAGTATATAAAAAGGAGAGGGCTGATTATTTTGGCAATAACAAGACACAAAAAACAAATTAGCATGTATTATCTATAAGCCATTAGAAGTCTTTTTGAAAGCTTGAAAGCTTTAAAGTTACAAGAACTATGGAATATATATTTGGTACTTGTCATAACTTAGTCTAAATTATCACTGAGATCATTGTTCGTAGAGCTCGTGATTCTAACCGTTCGTTGTTGTGGGCATACACTTGAAGAGGTAACTAGAAAATGAAATTTTCTGGTTCATATTTGTTGCGTGTATGCTATATATTATTACATTGGTATCAGAGCTATCTTGTGCTATAATTCATTCAATATATGATGTCCATGATGCCATGCATATGTTTTGTGTTTTTTGTTACAAAAAGAAAGCTCAAATAGCATGATAATGGTAGAACATGTAAGAGATATTATTTGAGCATGAAATATTAGCGTGTTCTAGCTTATATACTGATTATATAGCCTGCAAAATTTTATGTTAATTGGTTTTGTATTTTGGGAGATATTTCAAACCCTAGTTACTTGGAAATATTTTTTATAATCAAAAATTATTTTTCCTCGAATTTCGTATCAAATTTTTGATCTCATTGTTGTGTAAATATTTTTGATACGATTCCGTAGATATAGTATTTGCTTTTTTTGGACTTAAAACGAATTAGTTATAACAGTGTTAAAAAAGGGTATCAAACTATAATTTTCCACCTAAAAACCCTAGCTGGAGGTTGAAGACGATGACGTGGCAGAAAAGTCAGCTCCAAATGGCGTCTCCTGACTGGCTCAGTGTCCTGACACGTGTTAGTTAACCAATCCATGTCAGCGACACGTGACAGCTGGCGTGGCAGTTGACAGAGTCACATGCAAGGTGACACATCAGCTGCCACGTGGCCCAATCATGTTGAGCCACGTGTCATGGTAAACTGTCAAGGGGCTGCCCAACGTCTACCACATGGACCAATCAGTGACTTCCACATTATTGCCACGTGGCGAATAATAATAATTGGTTAGTGTCCTGACATGTGTCAGTTGACCAACCAATTACAGGTTGCCACGTCAGCAACCTGGTTGGAACTCCTGCGCCATGCGCGCGTCTGGTAGGTGAAGCCCACATGCAGCAGTGGTGCGTGCAGTCCACACGTTGCCTTCTCGATTTTTCCCGGCAATGAAATTTTTACAATAATTTTTATTTTTTATTTTTGGATTTATGGTATATTAAAATTAATTTTTGGATACACTTGGAATTTTTAGAAATTAAAATTGTATTTATAAATTGCTTAAAAATTGTGTTAAAAATATTGGGAAGTTGGTTTTCTGTCCAAATATTTTTCAGAGATACCAAAAACTTATTTTTTTCATTTATCCACCAAAGGTATTGAAAAATGATTATAAATAGTCGTCTAAACAATTTTTCTTGACAAATAGATTATCAAGCTTAGCAAAGTTTCCCTTTTGTGTTTATACTTGATTATTTCAGTAAGTTTATGTTATGTGTGTAAGACCCCAACTTTTTATAAATAAGATTTAATTTTCTTTATGTATTATTCTAAATAGTAAGGTGTTAATTTAATAAATGTTATAGTTGTAGGTGATATGTACAAATTATACAAAGTAAACAGTTGTCAGAGAATATTCGTTTGGTTGGAGAATATTTCTTTTTGTCGGGAAATATTCGTATGACAGCGCAATCATTGGTGGACCACATAACGGAATAACTATCGGATATAGAAAGCGACATAAATAACATTTTTTTTATAAAAATAACGACAAAACTTTTACCGCTGTTGAAATACCCGGTGATAATAGTACAGTAATGCGCGTTGCTCCACAGTAACACACGATATTGCATATCTGATTATTGATTCTTACGTAAGAAGTCACTAAATAGTTGCTACAGTAAGAATTGCACAATCTTTCATTATGTTGATGCAATAATTGCTACAATGATAATTGAATAGTATTTTATATTATTGTTTCAATAATTGTCACGACACAGTAACTCATATTATTGAAATGATATAATTAGATGACATTATTGACAATGTCTAGAAAGTTTTGTTGAAGAAAGGGGTTAGGTTATTTAATTGCGCGCCAGTAAGGAGAAATCCTTATCGGAAAGCCCCCTCTTTTCTGGGGACGATCTGGTTGTCAGTATTGTGAATCTATAATATTAATAATTATTGAAAGTTTGAAAAGTTGTAAATAATTAATGAATAAAAATTGTTGTTAAATATGATAAGTAAATATTTGTTCAAATTTTGATATAAAAGGAGGAATTTAGCATGAGACATTTATTAAAAGTTTGACATATTTTTCTATGGAACCATAATTATCTTCTCCGATAAAATATTCATTCAAATATATTATTATAATATTATAATATGATAACATAATAGTATAATTTTATAATTTATAACTTTTTAAATAGTAATATTATTATAATATATGATTTGCAAGCATGTGAATTTATGAGTGGAGGTGAGAAGGTTGGCTTTATATTAATTTTCTTTTCCAAGTTGATGGGCGGAGATTTTCTCCTGCAATGCATTCATTTGTTTTCAAAATTTAGGGCCTCACCCATAAGGAATAAGGAATTGAAAGTTAGCCAAATAAGAAAAAAAGTTAGGCAGAGAAGAAAAAAAAGTTAGGCAATTTTTTTTTCCTCCGTGTTGCAGTACTATAAAAGGTGAGGTAACCTTCATCCTAAACACACCAAAAAATACAAGTGTTCCTACTGCAATATTGTGAGTATTTCTTTTGAGTATAAGAATACTTTGAGTGTAACTTATAGTGCAAGAATTTCTCAGGATAATATCCGTTATACCAGTCAGATCTAGTTTTCTATTACCGTAAATGATGTTATTTTCTTTCAATACTCGTTAGGGATATCTTTTTCTTTCATACTTCGTATTATGTAAGTGATGTTATTTCATTTCATATTCCTAATTTTAAACTTACTATGATAAGTATTGCTTCTACAATTCCTGAAATAATTAGAAATTCCTTGAGGTTTGCGCTTCATCTAATATCATTTTATTGGAATATTGGTCTGAACTTTTTTATTAAATTTTATTCTTTTTATTTTGGGGTACTATTCATCCTTGGTACTATTCATACTGGAGTATTATTCATTCGAGGTACTATTCATACCAGAGTACTATTCATCCGGGGTACTATTCATGCTGGAGTACTATTCACGACAAAATTTAATTTTTTTTCTTTGTCCAAATTATCTTTGAAATATGAATCTTAAACATCATTCTTGAATTATACTCAACAATTGGTGATCATGTTGATAATTTGGACATTCTTGAACTCTGGACAAATTAAATTATAAATCTCTAATATTTATCATTAATTTCACTTGATTCATTCTTTATATCATTGTCATCATCCTCATGCTTATATTATGGTGAAAGTTATCTTTCGTCCGTAGTGCAAAGATGGACTGTTGATTGGTATGATTATGGCAAAGAATTGTGTATTGGTATAATCATGACCTTTATTGTTACAGATAATGGTTTGTGGTGAATGTGCTCTTTGGACTGTAGTGCATAGATGGACAGATGTTTGGCATGATCATGACCACTGGTGATACAAACGAATATCTTTGGCTCGTAGTGCATAGATATTTCATGGTTTGAAATAATTATTGATTGGTGTTATAGGGATAAAATATTGATGATGGACTTTTGAATCATAGAAGATAGTTGACATCATGTTCTACTTGACTCTTCTAATAGATTGTAATTTCCGCTGCAGTTGTTGATCTAAAATTTGTTGTCCATTATATTTTATCTGATTTATCATTGTTGAAGGCTAAATATAATTTATTCCTCATTATTTTAGTTATAATATTCTTTACTGGACTAGTTGAGCTCACCCTTTTCCTTTTTATTCCATTATTTTTCTTAGAAAATAAAAGTGTAGCTGGGACTAGTCGAGGAGTGAAGTAATGGTCCGAGATAGTTACTATAGAAGTATTCACTATGCTGTGAAATAGTGTAATAATAACTTTAATGAAGACTTAATTTGAGTTTGGATATTGTCGTATTATGTACGATGCAATATTTTTATTCAAATTAACAATATGTGTGGTCGTATTTTGAACGACAGTTTAATGTAAATATAGAAATTTGTATTGGAATTTGGTATTATGTATTTGGAGACTCAAAATGGGTTGTGTGGACTTATTTTTGGGGGCGTCACAATGTGGCAAAGATAAGTTAATATGTAGTGAACTCTTAATATTCTAATAACGTTCTCTTGATTGTTTAGATGACTTCAATACAAATTATTGATGATCTTAATAAGGGTAAGAAGCTCGATGGGGATAATTATGATGTGCCGCATCGTAACGTCCGCATGGTACTTGAGGAGTTAGAAGTGGATAAGACTCTAATTACTAAAAAATCTAAACCTACTGGTGATAATGTTGAAAATGTTGATAATCTAGCTGCCTTTGAAAATTGGCATGAGAAAGATAAAATTGCTTGCAATACACTCTTGACCAGTATGAACAATGAGTTCTTTTTTGAATACGAAGAATACTCGACTACTTATGAGATGTAGGAAGTTCTCAAAATAAAATTCGGAGGCGCCTCACTGACTAGGTTATGCGTCTTAACTATCAGGTATAACAGTTATAAGAAGGAGGTTGATCATTCAATGAAGAAACACCTTCGAATAATGTCAAGCATGATTAGAGAGTTAAAGACCACAAGCAATAACTTATCAGATGAGCAACAAATATCAGCTGTGGTATGCTCACTATTAGATAATTAGGAACATGTGCGGGTTAATATGAGTCATAACCCGAATATCAAAAGCTATGAGGATATTCGGCGTTACTTAGAGCTTGAGGCTGATCGCTTAGAAGCTGCTAAGCCATCCAAGGCATAAGTTACAAGTCTAGTTTTCGGAAGGGGAAACCCAAGTGAAGAAATAATGGAAAGAAAGCTGATACCGCAACTCCTACTCCTGCGCCTAAGAAGGCAGCAAATATAAGTGCCAAGGCAAAAAGAGGAAAAAGAGTTGGCAAAAAGGACAAGGCTAAGATGGCTTGCTACAACTGTGGCAAAATGATGCACTTCACTCGTGAATGCACTGAGCCGAAAAAGGTACTTTCTATCTTTGATCAAACTATGTGTAATGTTACTTATATTACTTTTGTTGCTCAATCTCTCCATTTATAGATTTTAGATTCCGGAGCAACGAACCACATAGCCAGACATTGAACTGGATTTGAGGAGTATCGTCGCATTCCGGCTGGTAGAAAAGTATACATGGCTAATGATTCTAGTGTGGACATGCTAGGAATTGGCACTTACCAATTGAAGATGCGAGGATGCTCTAAATTAATTCTGCATGATGTACTTTATGCGCCGGATGTCCGACATAATTTATTTTGTGTGCTTGCTATTTTAAGACATGGTTTTTCTATGGTTTTTTTAGAGAGAACAAGTTATTATCTCTCATAGGACAAATGTTTGTGGATTTGGTTTTATAAATAATGGTTTAATGGTTTTGGATATTATTAATTCTAGTTATAATAATGATTCATATTCATATTTTACTTTTGTTGAGAGTGAACATAATAGTTCAATTAATTGGCATGTTAGATTAGGCCATATTGGACAATATAGGATGACCAAGTTAGCTTGGGAAGGTCTTTTAGGCCTACTCGCTAAGGTCAACTTGTCTACTTGTGAACCCTGCTTAGCAGGTAAGTCTACTAGAAAACCTCTGGTAAAGCCACAAGGGCAAATACACAATTACAACTTATTCACTAGGATATATGTGGCCTAGTGAATGTGAAGGATAGACATGTTCATTCTTATTTTCTCACTATGATAGATGATTTCACGCGCTTCGGACACACGTTCTTAATCTCTCATAAGTCAGAAGCACTTGATTTTTTTAAACGTTATTTGATTGAGGTTGAGAATCAATTGGAGAAAAATGTTAAAGCACCCCAAACTGACCGAGGCCACAAATATCTATCTGATCAGTTTAAGGAACTATATGAATAAAAAGGAGTCATCAGGTAACTGACAATTAATCCTGGTACTCCGCAAAAAAATTGTGTAGCTGAAAGAAGAAATTGGACACTACTTGCTATGGTAAGATCTATGATAGCGCAAGCTAATTTGCCTATCTCCTTTTGGGGAGATGCATTGTTAACTTTGACACTATACTTAATCAAGTACCTTCAAAATCAGTGCATTTAACCCCATATAAATTTTGAACCAGCAGAAAGCCAAACTAAGGCAATTTGAAGCCATAAGGTTCGACAACATATATTCATAGAACTTCTTATAAATATGGGAAGTTGGGCCCATGGGATAAAAAGTGTATCTTTATAAGGTACTCTAAACACTCTAAAGGCTACGTGTTCGTAGGTGAGCATCCTGATGGGACTATATCTAAAATTGAGTCACGATATACAGAATTTCTAGAAATGGATTTTTCAAGCAGAAGTGATGTTAGCAAGGATAAAGACTTTTATGAGATGGAGGAAGAAAATGGTGCAACTAATCAAATGGTTGAGATAAAAGAATCCAATCCTTTGGCTCCTATAAAAAGTGGGAGTGACATCCTTTCAAGTACTCTTTTGTCAAATGAAGAGTCACCTGTTATTCATTTGCGAAGAAGTTAAAGAGGCAACATTCCACATCGTCTCTTTGAGATTGAGGGAAATGCTTTTATGGCTGATACACAAGATCACAATGAACCTCGATTTTATCGAGAAGCTATATCATCTTCATCAAGTAAAAAATGGAAATTTGCAATGGATGAGTAAATGGAATCTATGAGAACTAATCAAGTATGGGATTTGGTTATCTTCCGTCTGGGCGAAAAGCTGTTCGGAATAAATGGGTTCTCAAAGTTAAATTCAAGGTGGATGGTTCCATTGAAAGATATAAAGCTCGCCTTGCAGCCAAGGGTTACACTCAACAAGAAGGGATTGATTATGAGGAGAATTTCTCACCTGTGGTGAGATTTGCCTCGATCAATCTCTTAGTAGTTATTGTTGCATATTTGGATCTAGAAATATACCAAATGGATGTAAAGACGTCATTTCTCAATGGAGAATTTTCCGAAGAGATATACATGGAACAACTAGAAGGTTATATTGAAAAAGGTTGTGAGCGCAAAGTTTGCAAGCTCAAACATTCCATTTATGGCTTGAAACAAACATCTAGATAATGGTATCTTCGGTTTCATCGAGCAGTCATTGATGATGGGTTACGATGATCAAAGAGGATCATTGTGTATATCTCAAAAGGTCTAATGGAAAGTTTCTTATCCTTTTAATATATGTTGATGATATTCTACTTGCTGGGAATGATAAGGAGATGATAGTCACCACTAAAAGGTGGTTGTCCTCTAACTTTGAAATGAAGGACATGGGAGAAGCAACATATGTTCTTAGAGTAAAGATCTTCAAAGATTGATCAAGAAAGATTCTTGGTTTATCCCAAGAGACATACCTTAAGAAGGTTCTTGAATTATTCTAGATGAACAACTATAAACCCATTGACACTCCTATTGCAAAAGGTGATGCTATTGGCCCTGAGCATTTTCCTACCTCTCCCGAAGAAATTGAGAAAATGTCCCATGTTCCATACACTTTAGCTATTGGAAAGTTAATGTATGTAGTTCGGTGCACACGACCAGACATAACATTTGTAGTTCATGTTCTTGGTTGATATCAGTCAAACCTTGGAATTACTCATTGGAAAGCAATTAAGAGGATCCTGCGATACTTGAGAGTCACATCAAGTTACATGTTATTTTATATAGGATCTGATCTTTAAATAGTTGGATAATCCAATGCTAGTTATGGAGGTGATTGTGGGAATTAGAGATCTACTTCAGAATATGCATTCTTGCTAAATAGAGGTGCCATCACCTGGCTAAGCAAGAAACAAACTTGTGTGACTTTATCCATGATGGAGTCAGAGTTTGTATCATACAAATCAGTCGTCAAAGAAGCCTTATGACTAAGGAGGTTATTTAAAGATCTTAATGATGTACCTCATGCCTCGGATCCTGTGACAATTTTATGTGATAGCACAACGGCACTTGATTTTATCAAGGATCCCAAGTATCACAGCAGGACAAATTATATTGATTTAAGGACTTGCTTTATTCGAGAGAACGTAGCAAATAATGAAGTGGTACTAAGTACTTACCCACCGATCAGATGATTACTGATCCCTTAACAAAACCGATTCTTAGAGATGTATTTCAGAGACATGTTCACTCTTTAGGACTTCGTAGGGTTTACGGTACTTATGACATTTTAATGTGTCACTTATTGTTTGGCTTATATTAGAATGTCATATCATTGAATATTGTATTAAAATTATTTATCATTTAATACAAAAAACTTGTTATTTCCCACATTGTCTTTATTGGCATATGTTAAATTGAGTTCACACAGTTATTAACAATAACTACATATTATATATGTATTTTAGAATTATATGTCTAACAGGTTAATTATCTCTCTCACACGAGCAATCATATTTGGCGCTTTGGATAGCTAGCAATTGATGTTTTAGATAACAATCAATTGGCACTGAAAAGCGAGCAAAGATGAGATATTTCATTTAATTTCTCTTTGGATAATGAGCTATTGACGCTTCGAATGGCGATTAATTGGCGCTTAGTAGCAAAAAAAATGATATTTTTAATATATCGCCTTGGTTAAAACCAAGATGAGGTTAAGTGTGTTTAACCGAATATGGTAAGTCGAACTATCCATATTAACTTGGTAAATAACCGAATACGAAATCTTAGAGTTGACACTTAAAGAGGTGAGCAATTCAAGAATTCGAGTTAGGCACTTAAGGAGTGACTGAATTAAGATCCGCACGACATGACTATAAGATATATGCTCACAATAGTGAGATTGTCTACCGTGACATGTTATATGGACCCAAAATTTCAAAAAAGGCGCCTCGAAAAGCTAGCAATTTGAAAGTTTAAAGTTAGGCACTCGAGGAGTGACTAGACTAGAGTCCACACAACAAGAATATTTAATTAGTATGTTGTGACAATATAACATTGAGTTTAGCGACAAAATAAAGGTGGTGATAAAATGAATCCCTATTTTCTCACTGTGTGTTGTCCTTCAAAGGATAAGGTAATCCTTGATTTTTTTTTTATTATGTACGTACTCTTTGTGTTCTTTGACTAGTTACAAAGAGATGAATTAATGTTGTTACTTTAGTTTCATTTCTTAAAGTCTGGACTATGAGACTATATAGGGTGATTCTGGGAAAGTAGTTGATTCATATTTGAGTAACATTAGGGCAAATTAAAGATAACTTAATTTCACCATGCTCTGAACTTATTGTCGATAACTATGAAGTTTTTGGAAACGATATAGTAATAAGTGAGATGTAAAATCGACATAGGCTTAAAGGGGTTAAGTACAACACTCTGAGGGATCAGAGATACTTAACCAAGTGAAAATTGAAGTTAGTCTAGGGTACTCTTAGTTTGAGAGGTTGTAGCCTCAATGCAAACCTTAACTAGTTTAGCATGAAGGCTCCCACATTTGCATATTTTGTTAAAAAGGTTGATGTCATTATTTTGGCCCTAACGGGTTTGATTTAAAGGTCCCGCATTGTAGGTAAACTTATCGGTCGCACGGTTCAGTAACTAAAAAAAATCTTTCGACATACACATTTGAAATTCATTAGATTATATAATAACAACGTCATCCTCGCCATGGTCGAGTGGGAGATGTTAGTTAATGGACCCAAACCAGAGCACCAATGGAGCAGACGACCCGGTGGATATCCACGTGGCTCATTGTCTAGATACAATGAACATTTGAATAATCCTCTCCATTTATATCTTGGAACTTATATATATATATATATATATATATATATATATATATATATATATATATATATATATATATAACTATTCTAGAATATATTAGTTACACTTCCTCTATCCAGTATATAAAAAGGAGAGGGTTGATTATTTTGTGAATTAGCATGTATATTATCTATAAGCCATTGGAAGTCTTTTTGAAAGCTTAAAAGCTTTGAAGTTACACGAACTGTGGAGTATATATTTGGTACTCGTGATAGCGTAGTCAAAATTTTCACTGAGATCATTGTTCGTAGAGCTCATGATTCTAGCCGTTCATTGTTGTGGGCATATTCTTCAAGAGGTAACTAGAAAATAAAGATTTTTCAGTTCATATCCGTTGCGTGTTTGCTATAAATTATTACAACAATATTTATCAGCTTACCACATCAAATTTCTCTTATTAATTTGGTTAAAATACATAAATCTCAACAAATTGTACATAACTTAGAGATATTTTAGGTGATTGTTGCATATAGATACTCACAAATATTAGGTAACTAGATTTAATTGTTGGGGGAGCTGGTGGAATTGACAAATTGCCAAAGATTAGGCCAAAAAGGAGTTTAATTTACAAAAAATTAAATAGTTATGTTTATTTTTTTTGGGATGGAGGGAGAATTCAAATATGTTTCCATTTATTTGTCTCATTAAATGTTTTATCCTATTATGCACTTATGCATAAAAGTTAACTCCAATATTCTATTAACTTCTGTTTCACTTTTATATTTCTTTTAGTGAAGGTTTATTTTCTTTGGCATCCTCCTAAAAATATAAAATATAGGGGGGAAATTTAATTGATTCAGTTGCTAAGGCTAAACACACAATAAATATATCTCATATTGAAACAAAGGGAGTATTTGTTTAGAATATATATACTTATCTTTTTGATAATCTTTCATTTTAAATTGTTATTCTCTTAAAATTAATATTAAAGTGATATAAAAAAGAATAATATGCCTTCAATTCTCAATATGCTTAAAATAGTCAAACAATCAAATGAAACACTCATTCTTCAAAATAACACTTCCCTTCTAACACTAATATTTTCTCTCTATTTCACTTATGTAAATGAATGGACAATAGATATTGTGAGGACAGATAAGAAAGAAAAGAATGTAGAGAAAAGAATGACTTTAGAATGAATTTAGCAACTGGCATTTTCACATGCCTTAATTATATGCTTCTCCAATTACAACTCTATCATTTCATTGTAAGACGACTGCAAATAATAGATTAAAGGGGAAACATTATGAATTTAGGTGTGAATATTGTTTACCCTTCCCAAAGAAGATAGAAGTGACAATATCATTAAGGACAAATGACATAACGACTATGTTAAAATCAAGTTGCAAGATATAACTTCCGTAGATGTTGTGTATCTCCCCACAAAAGTCAAAATTAGGTGGTAGAGCAGTTTGCAGTAATTGTAAAATAGTCTATAAGGGGACATAATTTTGTGCTCTCAAAAGTGTAGCGCTAGGTAAGACACCACAAAAATATAATGTCAGTTGCTGAGCAGTTGCTCTATTAAAGAAGTAGTTCGTAAACATTAATAGCTAATAACGAATCTGTTCCTCCTCAAAATCAGCACTAGGGGATTTATATACCATCATGAACATATATCGATAATGCTTGAATACATATACATATCTTTGAGTGTATATATATATATATATATATATATATATATATATATATATATATATATATATATATATATATATATCTTTCAATATTTTATATAAACGTCTTGGATGATATTATACTCTTTAATTTGAACAAACAGATTGCGACTTCTCATGCACTATAGATTCAAACTAGCACGATAAAGTTCCACCCCCCAAGTACTCCTTGAGAATTGTAAAAGCTGGTTTGTCCCACCTTTCCATGAAATCGAGAAACATCCTCGGTTTTAAAGCCCTAGACCTTTCAGCTGGTGCTCCTATTTTTACAAAATCAACTGCCATAGAGTGAATGGTTGCCAACTAATGATATTTTTTACTCATAGCTTTATCTGACTCAAGGTCTGCATGTACTAAATATGTAGTAGAGATTGTACCTAAGGTATCATTGATCAAATAATTAATAAACAAAGAAGTTTTGAATTTCCTGTCAAATCAGACTTATTGGGAAATATGAGAGACAAAAGGAGAGTTCAAGAATTCAAGAGGAAGTACAACATGGTGAACCACTTATTGGGAACTTTTGAATTTCCTACAACTCTCCCTTTGTCTCTCATATTTCCCACAAATGGAGAGTTGCAGAAAATTCACAAGTTCTTTATTGATTAATTATCTGATCAATGATACCTTGGGTACAATCTCTACCGCACATTAGTACATGCAGACCTTGAGTCAGATAAGACTATGAGTAAAAAATGTTTCAGTTGGCAACCCTTCACTCTATGACAATTGATTTTATAAAAATAGGAGTAATAGCTGAAATGCCTAAGACTATAAAACTTAGGATGTTTCCCGATTTCGTGGAGAGGTGGGTCACAACTAGCTTACACTTCTCAACGAGTATTGGGGACAAACTTTATCGACGACGATCGACTATCAAGATCGTAATCTTCTTCTTACACTTGGCGATCATTTGAAGTATCTGAGTCCTGAGGAGTTATTAGCCTGTGCAGTGGCGAGAGCAGCACAACAGCAGGATGATGATGTCGTGGTAATCTTGTCATTGTTTAACTTTATGTTTAGTTTTGCATATTTAGTTTAGCTTTACATTAATTCAAGAATACATGTTTAGCTTTCTGTTTATGTTTAACTTTTTTTTATTGAAATACATCAGAAAATAGTCGTTCATATTCATTATTTGGACAAATGTACGTATATGTTACTTAAAGATGACATTTGTATATATTTGTTCAATTCATATGGATATTATGTTGGTTTATTTGTTTGCATATGGATGGATATTGTTTTGGTATATGTTAATATGTTGAAAATCGGATAAACCTTTACTGATATTAGATCAAATTAATATGGCCCTCTCTATCAGAAAATGACACTTCACAATCATTATACTCGAGGATAAACATGGAAGAAAATTATGTTCTTAAAGATTGTAAATTTTACAAATAGGACTATAAGGGAGTATAATTTTTATGTTTTCTATTAGTTTCGTTATAATCTAAAGTTCCACTTTATTAAATACGGGTCCTTACTGGGACAACTGTTGTGACTAGATGTTTATCTTTTGATGCTGGCTGTTTAAGACCTTAATACATTTAGAGGGGTTTGATCTTGGGGCTTCAATTCTAGGTGATAAATTATGTCCTTTAGGAAAAAGGTTTGGATTA
This sequence comes from Panax notoginseng, assembly GCA_016801055.1. Classification (NCBI taxonomy): domain Eukaryota; kingdom Viridiplantae; phylum Streptophyta; class Magnoliopsida; order Apiales; family Araliaceae; genus Panax; species Panax notoginseng. Next base: position 183,082,450 of record CM029017.1, read on the forward strand.
TATTTGTGTGCTTATGTGTGTGTTATGTGGTTGATAAGGGAATTGGCATTTGATTTTTCATAAGTAGCCATTTTTAGTGTTACAAATGAGACCAGTTATTGAACATTGAATGTTATGGTAATGGTTGTGTTTGTTTATTTTTATTGGTTTATTAATGTGTATATAGCGATAATATTGTGTTGGTTTATTGTGTTGTTTATATATATTAGTTGTGCATGTGTTGGGATATAAAGAATGAACTGGATGTTTATACATACTGATGTGTGTTGGGATATAAAGCAGATACAGTTTTTTTGGAAAATTCAGAAAACAGGCAAAAATATTTTTTAAATTAAGCATCAATGACCGCAAGCGGTCGCTGATTCATATCAGTGACCGATGATTATGTCAAGGCGTTAGCGACCGCACCGGTCGCTAATTACTATCGCTACCACGTGGGCCACGTCAACTATAATACCCGTAAATTTTATAAATAATATTAATGTCCAAATTTAAAATGTTTCAATATTTATGTTGAATTACTTATATATTTATTAGTGTCTTGAATTGGGATAATTCAATTTAAAGTGAATTAAATATGTGATAAGTAAGTAATGTCGTGGAAATGACAATGAGCTTAATTTAAGCTTATGAGATATGCCTAGTGTGACAAAGTGATGAAATAAGTAATTTATTAATTAAATTAATGAGGAAATGGCTAAATAATGTGATAAACTATTATTATTATTATTTAAATATTTAATTGTTATGTGCAAAATACATGTATTGTACCAATAAATAAAATGTGCACCATATATGAAATATAAAATGTGATATTAAGAATAATGTTATAATGAGAATAATTATTATATAAGACTACATTATAATAAGCTTGAGTTGTGTGAATTACTAAGTTAGCAAATATGAGCCTTGTGTGGCATAATGATTCATAGAGAATAAATAAAATGTGTATTTTTGATTTATGGAAGAAAATAAAATTTAAGGAAATAAACATTTGATATTAATTATTATTATGTTATTTGGGTGTAATTAGAATAATAAATTTTACGAAAAATAATGGGTTGGTAGTACCCAACTAAATTATATATATTATAGCCCAATTCAAATATTATTTGGACTAACCCAATGTATATGAATTATATATATTTGAATATGTGCCCTAAATAAACATAGGTAATAGCAATAAGTCATTTAATTTGCCTTGTAAGCCTAAAAGGAAATTAACAATTAGGCAGTAAATAAGCCTTGTCCCAAAATCATTATCTCATTTCTTCATCAACCATGTATAGGCCAATAGCCTATCTTTACATTGCTGATAAATCAAAAAGGCTAGAGTTCTTGGTGATGATGGCTGAGGGGGTGACTTGAATAGGAGTGCAATACAAACTTTCCACCAAATTCTCATTGTCCATCATCTTCTTCTGTCTTCCATTGGTTTAATTTCTAGGGCAAAAACCAGAAATTGAATAATACATTTCCTATAAATGGGAGCTTATCTTCTCAATTTAAAGATGCTAAATCTTCTTATAAGTTCTATAGAGAGTGAATGTTATGAAATTGGAGAGAAATCAAAGGTTGAGAGCTAAAGTTAGCAATTCATCCTCAAGAGGTAACATTACTGATAAGCATGTTCTTGATATTAAGATTTTCAAATTCTTAAAATTTACATGAATTACTTGTTAATCGAATTAGAAATTGATGTCATAATGTTATCTGAGTTTCATGCATGTTATGGAATCAATATGGGTGGTCCGAGCATGCTAGGTTGAAATTATATATGTTGTATTGTTTGAGTTCTGCAGAAGCAGAGTCATGTTTGGGTCTGTGCCGAAGTGACGCGGCCGTGCCACTTCCCAGACCAAATCCAGTGCGGCCGCGCCGGCTTCCAATCTTTGAAAGTGATTTATGTTATGTTGATCATGTTAGTTTATCTTAGTTATGCAAGAAAATATGTCTGACATGTAGTCTAAAGCTCCTTTACATAACATGAGTTGCTTTAGTTACTTCAGTATACATTTTCTAAAGAAAACTTAGAGTTTTGAAAACAAACCTTGAGTCCTTTGAGTTCTGATCTTTTTAGCATATATATATATGGCTTAATTATGCGTATAAATGGGCGAGGAATGTGATTCAAAGTTGCTTTGCATATGCTAGGTTATTTTAGTTTGGTGTAATATGGATTTTAAGAGAAAAATTAAAGTTTTGAAAACTAAAATGCACAAACCTTATGTTAGTGAGATTCTGAACTTATAAGATTGCATGCTAGGACACTTTATGCCACTACACGGGACTGATATGTTTACATATTGAGTTAGGCATGACATAAGCTTTTCAAGTATGGTTTAAAAATGAGTTTTCAAGGGTAAAACTATGTTAACTCGGAATACATGAGTTGAATAACTTTGAGCATGTGTGTTAAAGATTTATTAGCCTCAATATGTGGTGTGGTGGTTATCATGGTTAGCTTTTGTGAAATAAACTTATCTAGCCTTATTAAGTAGAAATTTTCCAAATAAAATCATAATGTGTGAAAGTAATCTAAAATTGAACATAAGAAACATCAAACCTAGTCCAAGACCTCTTAACATGTGTGTATGATATGAATCAGTGAGCATGTATGCTATAAAGTAGGATGAAATCAAGTAAACTAAAATTTAGTTCTGGTTTTGATAGGGAGCAGCGCGGCCGCGCCAATCCCAAGTCATAATGCAGTGCGACTGCGCCGCATGCTAGTGCAATCTGACTTTTTAAACTTTTATCAGAACCTTGTAACATGTGTATGATACTGCTTTAAGCTATAATACATGATTAAGATGATGTTTTAAGTATACAAGTACATAATGGCTATATAGAACCAAGATTTCAAAAGATTTCTAATATGTTTCTAAATAAGACTTTCAAAGGCAAATGCAAGGTTGATTAAATAACTATGTGATTTTACTATGTGTCTAATATATGACTGAATGTATGAACAAAAGGACATGACTATACATGTGTACATTAATTAGATAAGTGGGATGGTTGGTGTATATATCAAATATGTGTAACTAATGTGTTGGGAAATTGTATATTTAAATTTGATGTTGAAAGTAAATATTCATGCTTATCTATAAGGTCCTTCAAGGAATACATGTACAAGGACTTAGTGGTAGATCAAACTTGTTAGGTTGATCTGAGCTTTAATGTTTATCATTTTGTAAGTGAATGTATAAAAGATAAGATCAACACTGTTAGGTTGATCTATGTCTTGAGATGTAATAGATAAGCTTCAACAGAATCGTAGTCTATCGAGCTGATCAAAAGATTGCAAAAGCCAAGGTAGAATCGTAGAGCATCGAGAATCGTAGTCTGTCTGCTTTGGAGGGCCTCTCCCGAAATCATAGAGTGGTCCAAACGCCTGCCGAGTCAAACTCAAGGATCGTAGAGTGCTCTCGGAAGCTTAGAGTCTGCAAGTCAAGCAAGCTAAGATCGTAGTGTACCAGTACTTGAGAGAAATCATTGTGTTCTTATCTACTAGTGTCGGATCAAGCACTAATGTTGCAAGACACCACGATCATGATCATAGTGCATCATCTGTCTGCATCAGAAGCATCGAGCCTTGTCCATTTATTTAAGAATAAAAGTCAACAAATGTGGCATAGATTATAGACGTTGAGACTATTGGGAATCCTAATGATACAACACTCATCCTTAGTATATAACAAAGAGACGTATTGAAGAAGCTAAGGAAAGTACTGCATGTCAGCCAAAAACACCTTTTCAGGTGTTAGGTGAGATAGTAGTCTGTTGTGTCAGCGGGCTAGACGACTAATCAGAAGATGTGCAAAAAGTCTCCATCAGTGCTCAGAAATGTCAAATATAATTAATGCTTCAACGGATGCCTTCAAACGAATACATTTCAAAGGCACCTTATATGCAAAACAGAAGCTGATGCAAGTAAGAAGCAAGCATACAATAAAATGCTGAAGAGCACTCAATGCTCAAATCTACGATCTGAAAAGAAAGCTTGCTCAGCTACTCAGTTTTTTCGAACACAAGCTTAACGGCAACTGGGTAGCACCATTCAAGAACTCAACTATCATTAAGTGAAGTAAGAAGTTCCAAGTCAGTTGGACTTGAAGAGTTCTAAAGTAAACTAAGAAGTTCCAAGACTGCTAGTCTTGAAGGAATCTGTGAGATTCCAAGATTGTATAAATAACCTTAGTGGATTTCCTACTCAAGGAGTAGAAGAGTGGTCTAAGAGCCTTGAGTGCTCTGAACCACTTAAAAATAATGTGTCTCCTATATTCTTGCCATAACTACTTATCTCCTATTAACTCGTTTTATCTTAAATGGAAAACAAACAAATCTCAAATTCCGCTGAGATTAAATCATTATCAAAACTGACAAGTATTTTTGAAAAGAAATTTTAAAATATCTATTCAACCCCCCCCTTCTAGATAACTATTGTGCCTCTGAGAACTAACACTTGGTATCAGAGCATGTTCTATTAATCAGCCTACAAAACTTAAGTAGATCCAATGGCATATCTGATAAGCGAATCAAAGACTGGAGGAGGCAACAAGCCACCTATGTGCAACAAAGATAAATTCGCCAACTGAAAAGTTCGTATACAAGCTTACATGGATTCAATAGATGAAGATCTATTTGAAACTATTCAGAACGGGCCCTAAGTTCCTACCAAGCTTGCACCAACTTCAGACGACCCAAACAAAATTCATATTAAGGTCAAAGCAGAATGGATTGACAACGAAAAGAAAGTTGTCCAACTCGATCAAAAGGCCAAGAACATTTTGTTCCAATCTTTAGAAGATGACCTTTTTGAAAATGTGGTCAACAGCAAAACAGCAAAACATCAAAGGAAGTATAGGAATCATTTCTCATTATGCATGAAGGAACTGAAGAAGTCAGAGAAAACAAACAATCTCTTCTGACTCAACAATACGAAATCTTTGCCCATGGTCCAGGTGAAAATGTCACTTCTACTTATGAAAGATTCAATGTTCTGCTCAACTCTCTTCGAGCTTTTGGAAAGATCTATCCAAATAAAGATCTGATCATAAAATTCATGAGAGCTTTACCTAGCAAGTAGTATGGCAAAACCATTGCCATCAGAGAATCAAAGAATCTCCATAAAATGATTGTTCAACAATTATATGACAACCTTCTCACCTATGAACTGGAGCTAACTCAATGAGCAGAGACTCTGTCTGAAGGAAGAAAGAAGGACAAATGGGTTGCTCTCAAAGCAACAGATAACATCTCCAAAGCTAACACTGAAAATGACTCTGACTATGATGAAAATGATGATGAGAACATTGCAATGCTGGTAAGAAGACTCAAAAGGTTCATGCGTAAAGGCAGAAGCAGCAAACCTAAGAGATTTAACAACTACAACAGCCAGGAGCAGATAAATGACTTATGTTACAACTGCAAGAAGCATGGACATTTCATTGCAAACTGTAACAAACCTCTTAGAGAAGAACTAAAGAGAAAATCAAATTCAAAGAAAGAAACCAAAGGCAACAAGAGGCTCTAGAAGAAAGACAAAGGTCTTGTAGCCGGAGGATCATGGAGTGACTCAGACAACGACTCAACTCCCGAATCTGGAGATGATGAAAATCCTCAAATAGCAAATCTATGTCTAATGGTCAAACATGCAAAGGACAAGAAAAGCCCTGACAATCATGAAGTAAGTATCGATGAGGTATTTCACTTTAACTCTCCTGCTGTAGATATTGATGATTTAAGAACTGCACTACATGGCATAACATCTGATCTGCATCAATACATGAAATGGTTCAGAGTTCTGTCTAAAGATTATTCTCTTCTTCAAAAAGAGAAAGAGAAAGTTCAAGAAAAACTGAAAACGACTCTTCTAAGTACTAACTCTCTCTCCAAATTTGAAGCTGAGAATAAACTCTTAAAACAGACTAATGAACTTAATGCACAAAGAGAGTCAAATCTAACCTCTAAGATTGAGGAACTAGAAAAGACAATCCTAACATGGAATAGATCCTCTTCATCCATGGACTCCCTGATCTCCAGTCAGAGAAGTGCTTCTGACAGAACATGCCTAAATTTTGGGGTATCCATCTCAGAACCATATGTGAAAAAGATAAAGAAAACTAGCACTATTAATGTTTCAAATTTTAATAGAAGGAAGAACCAGTCCATCTATGTTCTTCTCATCCAATCCATGTTCCAAGGCATAACGAATCCCATGCTGGCCTTGGATTCAGAAAAGAGAAGAATGACTTAGTCACTACTCTCCAACCTCGAAGGGTCGTAGAGTCGAGTAAAATTAACTCCACAAATCAACTGGGCAGGAACAGTAGAGTTAAGTTTCACTCTTCACAAATCATGAATCACAAGGATACATGGAAAAAGAAGAACCAATATAAAGGAATGATTGCCAGAAATCCACATAAGTCCAAATGGAGATAGAATCCACATACACACACAAGCATGCATCATGCTAGATGTTTTGTATGTAATAAAATTGGTCATAAGGCTGTAGTATGCTATAATAACTCTCTGCATATTAGACCCAAAGCCAAGCAATTATGGTTCCCAAGGGTACTAACAAGGTAGGACCCATCCAAGTATGGGTACCAAAATGAGAGTTTAATCTTACCATAGGAACAGAGCTCCTCGATCACAACTTGGTATCTGGACAACAGATGCTCAAGGCACATGACTGGGAACAAAGCCCTCCTGTCCAACTTCATAGAGAAGGAGGGTCCAATAGTCATCTTTGGAGAAAATGGCTTTGGAAAGACAAGAGGATATGGTTTAGTTGGGAATAGTGTTGTGTCCTTCAGTAAAGTGGCCTATGTGGAAGGACTAAAGCATAATCTTCTGAGCATAAGCCAACTCTGCGACAATGGTCATCAAGTTACCTTCCTTAAAAATTAATGTCAAGTCAGAGATCTGAAGACATCCTCTATAAAGCTGACCGGAACAAGAGAATGAAACATCTACACTGTTAATCTTGATCAACTAAGCTCTGACGAGACAATATGCTTTCTGTCTAAAGCTTCTGAAGAAATGAGCTGGCTATGGCATAGAAGGATGTCTCATCTCAACTTCAAAAGTATGTCAAAACTGGCCTCCAAGGATCTAGTAGCAGGCTTACCCAAGCTCAGCTTTGTCAAAGAAAGGCCATGCAATGCCTGTCAGCTTGGAAAACAGAATAAAAGCTCATTCAAGAGAAAAATTGTCAACTCAATTAACAAGCATCAGCAATTACTTCATATAGATCTATTTGGGCTAATTCCAACAACAAGCCTTGGAAGGAAGAGATACTCATTGGTCGTAGTGGATGACTATACCAGATTTACATGAGTGTTCTTTCTAAACTAAAAAGATGAAACAAGCTCCCAACTAATCAAGATGTTCAGGCTGGTGATGAATGAGAAAGGGGAGTAAATCAAGGCTATAAGGAGTGATCATGATAGAGAATTCGACTTCTCTGAGATGGATCAGTTCTGCACAGACAATGACATCAGTCAAAACTTCTCAGCTCCACGAACTTCTTAGTAAAATGGAGTAGCTGAGAGAAAGAACAGAACATTGATAGAGGCTGGAAGAACTCTACTAGCAGCAACCCGTCTGCCTGAATACTTCTGAGTAGAAGCTATCAACACTGCATGCTATACTCAGAACAGATCTCTTGTGAACTCTATGTTAAAGAAGACTCCCTACGAACTGTGGAGAGGAAGAAAGCTAAGTGTCAGCTACTTTCATGTATTCGGTTGTACATGCTATATTCTCAACAATGGAAAACAGTATCTGATAAAGTTTTAACTCAAGTCAGACGAAAGAATCTTTCTCAGATATGCCATAGACAGTAAGGCTTATAGAGTGTTCAACAAGAAGACGCTAAATGTTGAAGTCTCGATTCACATCATCTTCGATGAAATAGACTTGGACAAAATTGTGTCTCAAGACACTACGAACGATAATTCAGACACTACAAACGAGATAGTCGAGCTCAACACCACTATCGTAGTCCCAGAAAATGAAATCGTCGAGCCAAGAGAGGAGATCGTAGATAGAACTACGCCAGACAATGAACCTCCACATCAAGAAGCAGAGGTTGATCTTGAAGAATTTAGACAAGAAGGCATCAGATCAGATGTTCCAATAGGAAACAGATGGGCAAGAGGTCACACTTAAGACCTAATCATTGAAAATTCAAATGCAAGGGTCAAGACAAGATCTGACACCCAGAATGAGTGTTTCTATCTAAGCTTTCTGTCACAAATGGAACCCAAGAAGATAGAAGATGCTATAGAAGACTTAAGTTGGATAGAAGCCATGCAAGAAGAACTAAATAAGTTTGAAAGAAGAAAAATATGGAGATTAGTTCCAAGACCAAGAAGACACCCAGTCATTGGCACCAAGTGGGTGTTCAGAAATAAGATAGATGAAGATGGAGTAATAACAATGAATAAGGCAAGACTAGTGGCCAAAGGTTACTCTCAAGAAGAAGGCATCGACTAGGACAAGACCTTCGCACCTGTTGCCAAATTAGAAGTCATCAGGATATTCTTGCCTTTGCTGCCCACATGAAATTCAAAGTCTTTCAAATGGATGTAAAAAGTGCATTTCTAATTGATGAACTTCAAGAAGAAGTATATGTGGAGTAACCTCCAGGTTTTATCAATCTAACTCTCTCTAATTATGTCTATAGATTAGACAAAGCGTTATAGACTTAAACAAACACCTGGAGCATGGTATGAAACACTAACTAACTTCCTTATTAAAAATAGTTTCACTAGAGGTAGAGTTGATACCACATTATTTCTTAAAAAGCACAAAGATAAAGTCCTATTAGTTCAAATATATGTTGATAACATTATCTTTGGCTCTACTGATGAAAAACTGTGTAAAAGATTTGCCAAGCTTATGTAGAGCAAGTTCAAAATGAGTATGACGGGTGAGCTGAATTTCTTCCTTGAATTGCAAGTAAAGAAGACTGATGAAGGTATCTTTATAAACCAAGCCAAGTACATTAAAGACTTACTTAAAAAGTATGGTATGAAATCAGCCTCTCCCATGAAAACACCAATTGCTCCAGCAACCAAGCTTGACAAAGATGAGAAAGGTAAAAGTATTGATATAACTCAATACAGAGGTATGATAGGCTCTATTCTATATCTAACTGCCAGTAGACCAGACATAATGTTTGCAACATGCATATGTGCTAAATTTCAAGCTAATCTTAAGGAATCACACTTAACTGCTGTAAAAAAGATTTTCAGGTATCTCAAAGGCACACCTCACTTGGGACTTTGGTATCCCAAGGAGTCCTCCTGTGAACTAACAGGATATACAGATGTTAATTTTACAGGCTGCAAGATCGATAGAAAAAGTACCAGTGGCACCTGTCAGTTGCTAGGAAACAGACTTGTGTCCTGGTTTAGCAAGAAGCAAAACTCAGTATCTACCTCAACAGCTGAACCTAAATACATTGCTGCTGGCAGCTGCTGTGCTCAAATCTTATGAATGAAAAATCAGCTAGCAAATTATGGGTTTGATTTCAAATTTATACATGTTCGTTGTGATAACACAAGTGTGACACCCCCAAATTCAGGTACTTCATTTCCACCGAATTTGGTGCTCACTAATAAAATAATTACATATAACTACCCATAATAAAGGATAAAACATTAAATAACTTTAAACAATAATCTTTCTCATTAAAAGGTTACATCATCATCTCAAAAATAATCCTAGGTAATCTAACCTTAAAATTATTACATCAGTTTTGCGGAATACATTATAACATAAAACAAGTCTTATAACGTTAAGCATTTAAATAAACTTTAACTAATTCTTCATCACTTAGACATCTTGCCCTTTCTCTTGCTAGTAGATGGCTCATCACCTCTTTCGACTTTAGCTGCATTGTTTAATTACAAGAGTGAGCAAACAATTGCCCACTGACATAAAGATAGTATAATAACAACATGAAAGTGAACAACGAATACTGAATAATAAAGACCTTGTTCTACAAATCAAAATAGAAAACAAGTTCGAACTTTAATTATCTGAGGGTCTTATGACCACAAACTATGTTCACGGTGTTTAGGTATTACTACCTTAACCTTAACAGTCATTAGACTGTACAGACTCTTCTTAACGTATATAAGGGGATCAGGCATTTGTACCATATATTGTGCACAAATATCTAAATGTTACACGTACAAAATCCCTTATGTTAGGGTTGTTCGTCTCAGTTTGAATTTAGAATTTCCGCACTAAAGAAAGTTTAGTTTGGAACTAGCTTATCAGTGTTTCTAGAATTTTAGAACACTTATTCAATTTTCATCAATAAAGATTTGGTACAAGAATGTATAACTGAACAAGGCTATCAAAGTTAAAGATCGGATATTAACAATATATAACTGAATAAACATGATACACATGCAAGGTACTATGTTCAGAAGAGTTAGAACAATCTCATTTGAATCGACGTATTAGAACAATATATGCTTTGTATAATAATTGGAAAAGTGAAACTTGCTCGATGTAACGAATTAGGTTACAAGAGTTTAATCAGTCGTATATAAGAATAGAATCAATAATATTGCTCAACAAAATTTAGGAACTTGCATTCACTAATAAAAGAATGAAGTTAGAAAAACTTGCTCAAATGTAAGTAGATAAGGTTTAGAAACTTGTACAATTATTATAAGAGTAGGGTTAAAGAACTTGCCTTATATGTAAGCTACACAAATGTAATATAATCTTCAATTACCCTACATACATCATTACAATCGCAACAACAATTAGTTGTATGAATATCAACACTAGGGGTATTAAACCATCATTTAGGTCATAACCCTAACCCAAAACCTAATCATTTAGGTTAACATATTTAACGCCTCTGAATTCACACATTAATCAACATAAACCTTATCGTTTATCTACAACTTTTGAAAACATCACTTTTAGTTTCATTTTATAACTTATTTAAATAATTATTTCAAATCTTTACACTTCGCATTATAACACATTGACATCTGTTATTATAGTTTATACCATGTTTTAACATTATTAACATGCATGCTAAACTGACACAAGTCCGTCACACATGACCTGCAACTAAGCAGACTTCACTGTCTGTGACTGGCTACTCGTGCGCCTGCGCAAGCAATACACTGGGCTATCACGCGCTCGCGCGACGCCGTGCGCCCGCGCCCAAATGCTGCGCGCCCGCGCGTCAACCGCGCGCCAGGCAGAGCGCCCGCGTGACGGCTCAGTTCTAGTTTTTACAAACGCGAACTAACACTCTGTTATAGGCCAAAAAAGTTCCAATTCTACATAATTTCTCCCAAATTCAACATCTAAAACTTTGGAATAACGTAGCTACACATGCTATCCATCATTCTATATATAAAAACATCACATATACATGAATTTGAAGAATCAAAACTATAATTTTCCAAATTTTCTTTATTTTTACCCTTTTAACGAATTTAATCGTCACGAACTCGTTTCTTAATCAATTGTCATGATTTAAACTTCGTTGTTTTCGTTTCTTACCCTAGCAACACAATTCAACAACAAATTTCAAATTACAACACATATAAAACATTAATTTTCGTAATTTCTAAAGCCATATTATATGAACATAACACTGTTATTTTTATCTCCTTACTATTCAATTTTCACGAATTTGAACATCAACTAAGGATTATAGACGATAACTAACAAGTTTAGCAATAACATACATATATATAATTCAACATATTAACCCTATCCAACGAAATTTCCAATTAATAGAGAATAGGTATTGCAAAGAAAATTAAGATAAATTATACCTTTAAAACCCTAGTTGAATGCTAGCAAAAGATGATGACCCTCTCTCAAAATCACCGTGATTCCTCCTTCTCAAATCTCTGTGGTTTTTCCCTTTTTCTCACCAACTCTCTGCTCTTCACTATGTTTCTCTCTTCACTGACTATAGCCTTAGAAGGAAAAATAATACGCGTATAATAAACTGATATGACACGTTCTCTTTCAGTTAGAAAAATTGAAAGACGTCAGTTGAAAAATGCCAAAGGCCATAAGGCCTTGTTTGGCTACCAAACTTTATAAACTAAATTATTTTTATATTATTTATACTATATAGTTTCCAATTGTCACACTTTAGATAATTTAAATAACTTACTTTAGTTAATTTAAATAACTTATATAATAATAATAAAATTCTTATTAACATTATACTTATAATTAATAAATAATTATATATCTAATTTAATTAATAAATTAGACACATCACTTTATTTAATTTATTTTCCTTTAACTCAAACAATTTATTTAATTTAATTATTTTCTTAAATATTAAGCAATTGATTTAATTTAATTACTTCCTTAAATTAAATCCATTAGACAAAATTATCATTATTCAAATTAATATTAATTAATTTAGTTACCAAATTAATTCACCACAATTCATCAATTATTTATTTTTCTCAATAAATAAATTATTTAAAATATTTATTTAATTCAATAAATATTTAAATTAAATTACAAATTTTTCGATCGTTACATCCTTCTCTCCTTAAAAGGATTCTGTCCCTAGAAGCACAACTCGACAAATTTATTCGTCACATTCTTCCCTCCTTAACAAGATTCTGTCCCCAGAATCGCTATACAAAATCAAGCAAACAACTGAGCATAATTATTCATCATAACGCTTTCAAGTTCCCACGTAGCTTCCTCAACATTGTGATTCCTCCAGATTACCTTAACAGAAGGTATTACTTTATTCCATAGTACTTGTTCTTTTCTATCAATAATTTGAACATGGACTTCTTCATATGACAAATCTTTCTCAAACTGTAAGGGCTCATATTCTATAACATGTTTATAATCAGGTTTATATGGCCTTAATACCGATACATGAAAAATATTATGAATATGTTCCAATTTTGGAGGTAAAGCTACCTCATATGCTACTTCACCAACCCATCGAAGCACTTCAAAAGGTCCTATAAACCTAGGGCTCAGTTTCCCTTTCTTTCCAAATCGAATTTTTCCCTTCCAGGGAGATACTTTCAAGAATACATAACTACCAACATCGAATACACGATTTTATCGGTGTTGATCGACATATTTCTTCTGTCTGTCCTGTGCAGCTAACAATCTCGCTCGAATCACCTTGATGATTTTGACAGTCTGCTGTACCAATTCTGGACCCAATAGCTGACGTTCTACTATCTCATCCCAGCATAACGGAGTTCTGCATTTTCTACCGTATAACGCTTCGTAAGGTGACATGCCAATACTCACGTGATAACAATTATTATAGGCAAATTCCACCAAATGTAAATGATCATCCTAATTCCCTTTAAAATCCATGATACATGCTTTGAGCATATCTTCTAATGTTTGGATGGTTCTCTCACTTTGTCTGTCAGTTTAAGGATGGTACGCTATGCTCATTCTCAGCTGAGTTCCTAAACATTCTTGTAATCGTTTCTAGAAATTAGATGTGAAACGCGGATCTCTATCTGATACAATGGACACAGGTACACCGTTTCTTGGCACAATTTCCTTCACGTATAGTTTTGCCAACCGATCTAGGGTAAATCTAATCTTTATTGGCAAAAAGTGTGCCGACTTCGTCAATCGATCGACAATCACCCAGATGGCATCGTAACCTTGTTGGGTCGTTGGAAGACCTACCACAAAATCTATTATGATATGCTCCCACTTCCACTCTGGTATCTCCAACAGTTGCAATAATCCGCTTGGCCTTTGATGTTCAGCTTTAACTTTCTAACACGTTAAACATTTTGCCACACACTCGGCCACATCCTTTTTCATATTCGGCCACCAAAAATGATGTCTAAGATCCTGGTACATTTTTGTACTTCCAGGGTGAATCGAATATCTTGAGTTGTGAGCTTCACTTAGAATCTCCTCTTTAACTTCTGGTACTGGCGGAACCCAAATTCTCCCTTCGAATCGAAGTAATCCTTTCGAGTCGATTTTGAATTTGTTTTCCTCCCTTCAGATACTTTATGTTTTATCTTTTCGCAGTCTTCATCCTGAAGTTGTGCATTCTTCACTTTATCTACCAACGTTGAACCGTTTCCTATCTGGAACAATTTTTCATCAGATTCTGTCGGATATTTAATTTTCAACTCCATCTTAGCCATTTCTGATACTAAATTCTCCTGAGCTATCAACATCATTAACTTTTCTCGTCCCTTCCTGCTTAAAGCATCAGCAACAACATTCGCCTTTCTGGGATGATAGAAAATCTCGCAGTCATAGTCTTTGATCAGCTCCAACCATCTTCTTTGTCGCATGTTCAAGTCTTTTTGGGTAAAGATATACTTCAGACTTTTATGGTCAGTATATATCTCACACCTCTCTCCATAAAGATAATGTCTCCAAATCTTCAGGGCAAACACCACTGCCGCCAACTCTAAGTCATGAGTCAAATACCCCTTCTCGTAATCTTTCAACTGACGTGATGCATACGCAATAACTCTTCCGTTTTGCATAAGCACACAGCCTAGCCCTTTATGCGATGCTTCACTATATACCACAAAATTTCATGTATCATCCGGCACAGACAACACAGGTGCTGAACTCAACCTCTTCTTCAGCTCTCGAAAACTCTCCTCACACTTCTCTATCCAAACAAACTTAACCGCTTTTCTAGTTAAATTCGTCAACGGAGTCGCGATCTTGGAAAAGTCTTGAATAAAACGCCTGTAACATCCTGCCAATCCTAAGAAACTCCTTACTTCTGACGGTATCTTCGGCTGATCCCAGTTTACTACAGCTTCAACTTTTGATGGATCTACCGAAATTTCGTCCTTATCAATAACGTGCCCTAGAAACTATACACGTTCCATCCAAAATTCACATTTTGAAAACTTAGCGTACAACTTCTCTTTTCTCAATGTCTCCAACGTCAATCTCAAGTGTTCAACATGTTCCTCCTTGGTTTTGGAATATACCAATATATCATCAATAAATACCACCACAAATTTATCTGAGTGGTTTAAATACCCTGTTCATCAAATCCATGAACACTGCAGGTGCATTGGTTAAACCAAATGACATAACTAGAAACTCGTAATGACCATGTCGAGTTCTGAATGCCATCTTCGGTACGTCTTCTGGCCTCACCTTCAATTGATGATAACCACTCCTCAAGTATATCTTTAAAAAATACCTCGCACCCTTCAGTTGATCAAACAGGTCATCAATTCTTGGTAACGGATACTTATTTTTAATCGTGACCTTATTCAATTCTCTATAATCAATGCAGAGCCGCATCGATCCATCTTTCTTCTTAACAAATAACACCGGCGCACCCCACGGCGATACACTCGGCTAGATATACTTCTTGTCGAGCAATTCTTGCAGTTGCACCATCAACTCTTTCATATCCACCGGGGCCATTCTGTATGGTGCTTTAGATATCGGGCCTGTTCCTGGTACTAAATCAATTACGAACTTAATTTGTCGATCTAGCGGAAGACCCGATAAATCGTCTAGAAATACGTCTGCAAAATCTCTTATAATCGGTATCTCTTCTAACTTTGCACTTTTCTTTTGATTATCAACTATGTAGGCCAAGTATCCTACACATCCTTGTCTTAACAACTTCTTGGCTTGCATCACCGTCAGACAACTTGCTTGTCGAGGTGATTTGCTGCCAAAGAACACAACCTTTGACGGAGTCATAAGGTTAACACATTTTCTTTGGCAATCAATTATTGCTCCGTAATTGAATAACCAATCCATTCCTAGTATAACATTAAACTCACCAAGTCTAATTGGTATCAAGTCTACCCGCATCTCTTGACCCTTTATATCCACTCTACAATTTTTATATATGAATCTAACAGGAATCACTTCCTTATTTGCAATCTCTATGCTCAAGGGATAATCTAATTCTTCCTGAGAAGATTCTAAGTTCTAAGCAAACTCATCGAATATAAATGAACAAGTAGCACCCGAATCAAACAGTACATAGGCATTAATACCATTAATCGGAATGATACCTGACACCACATCCTTAGGCTGAATAGCATCCTTCACAGTCATATTGAAACAGTAGGTCGGCTTGACTGAGTTGGTCCAGTGATAGTCAATGCACCACCACCGTTGTTGTTTCCCTTTCCTCCACTTGCACTTCCCGCTGGCTTTTTAGGACAATCACGAGCCATGTGATCCTTCGAACCGCAGGTAAAACATGCTCCTTTCTTTGGGATAAAACAGTTCGGTGCAATGTGTCCCTCCTGACCACAGTTGAAACACACTCGCTTTCCCTTCAAACATACCCCAATATGGTTCTTTCCACATGTTGCACAGGCCTCAAACTTTTTCTTCTGCTGACCTCCCTGCTGTCCTCCCATAGTCGAATTCTCGCTCCACTTCCTCTTCTGATTGTTACCTCCAACGTTACTTCCACCAGCCTTATTTTCATTATCATTCTTCCTCTTCTTCTGTTCTTGGTTGTACTTAGTTAAGGCATCGCTTCCACCTTCCGCGATAATTGCCTTTTCCAGTACAGCCGTAAATGTATTTAACTGGAACATTGAAACCTTGCTATAAAGCCAGGGTTTCAATCCTTGTTCGAACCTTCTTACCTTATGCTCATCCGTATTGACTTGATAAGTGGCAAACCTTGCCTTTGAATTCCTTGAAAGTCGTAGCTTGAGCTTGTGGTTGATTCGCAAGTGCACCCGTCAACAGAGCTACCAACTGCTGAACCGGATTAGCGTTGGCCTCATTGTTATTATTAGTAGACCCCTCAGGAGGTGCTTGCTGACGTGGTTGCCTTCTTCAAGATTATATACTCATACTATCCCTTCATTTATCTCAAAATAAGGGATTTACAACTTATTTATTCACATAATTGAACATATATTATTATCACTCTAATTTCCTATCTATGCATATTAAGACGTCTCAAGGCTTCTCGACGTTCCTCCTCCATGATGCGATATGCCGTCCTACGATCCATCATGAACCATGGCGAGTCTTCAAACTGAGGTTGGTAATAATGGACTCGATCCTGGGCCCTATCAATCACCAAATTAAAAGCATAATCCATCTCCTTCATCTTGGCTTTCTTCACTTGGACCTTAGCTTTAGCATGGTCTGCACATTGAGTCACCTTCATCCATGCATCCTCTGCTCTTGTACGCTTAGTTGATTCCTCCTTGAAATCATCTTTCAATTTCTCCATGTCAATCTTCATCTTCTCGTTTACCACCAACAGGTCCTCATGCTGACCCTTGGTATGAACTAGGTCCCACTCTGTGTTTCCAAGTTTTGAGTCAAGTTCCTGAATCTCTAAATCCTTCTACTCCATCGAAGCGTGATGCATCTCAACCATCTCCTTCAGTTCCTCTATTTCATCCTGTAACTCTATGTTACGGTCGTACAAAGCATCATACATCTCAGCCAGTACGGATTTTGGTGGAAACTCCTCAGGACTATCCTCCTCGGGATCGATCACAGGCTCATCCTCCTGAATCAATTGTTCCCGCACTACGTGAATATCCCGGGGGTTCAACATCTCTAGGTAACTGAGGTATCACCTCCCTAGCTGGACTGGATCCTTCTTCGTTAGACATCCTGTAAACAAAATATTTTAAGTTTTACTTAACGTTATCGATACTCGCGAGCACATAAGTTATTAACACATAGCACATAATGTCTTTTATTATTTAACTTCAACGGATACCTTAATCCATTTCTTAAACTCATTAAGAGTTAGACACCTCTATGTTTTCTGTCTCCTTAAAGGTTACTTCCTAAGGTTTTCCCCACCTAAGGCTCATAACCTAAAGCTTTGATACCAACCTGTGACACCCTCAAATTCGGGTACTTCATTTCCACCAAATTTGTTGCTCACTATTAAAATAATTACATCTAACTACCCATAATAAAGGATAAAATATTAAATAACTTTAAACAATAATATTTCCCATTAAAGGGTTACATCATCATCTCAAAAACAATCCTAGGTAATCTAACCTTAAAATTATTACATCAGTTTTGCGAAATACATTATAACATAAAACAAGTCTTATAACTTCAAGCATTTAAATAAACTTTAACTAATTCTTCATCACTTAGACATCTTGCCCTTTCCCTTGCTAGTAGATGGCTTATCACCTCTTTCGACTTTAGCTGCATTGTTTAATTGCAAGAGTGAGAAAACAATTCCCCACTGACATAAAGATAGTATAATAACAACATGAGAGTGAACAACGAATACTAAATAATAAAGAACTTGTTCTACAAATCAAAATAGAAAACAAGTTCGAACTTTAATTATCTGAGGGTCTTATGACCACGAACTATGTCCATGTTGTTTAGGTATTACTACCTTAACCTTAACAGTCATTAGACTGTACAGACTCTTCTTAACGTACTCAGGGGGATCAGCCCTTTGTACCATGTATTGTGCACAAACATCTAAACGTTACACGTATAAAATCCCCTATGTTAGGGTTGTTCGTCTCAGTTTGAATTTAGAATTTCTGCACTAAAGAAAGTTTAGTTTAGAACTAGCTTATCAGTGTTTCTAGAATTTTAGAACACTTATTCAATTTCCATCAATAAAGATTTAGTACAAGAATGTATAACTGAACAAGGCTATCAAAGTCAAAGATCAGATATTAACAATATATAACTGAATAAACATGATACACATGCAAGGTACTATGTTCAGAAGAGTTAGAACAATCTCATTTGAATCGACGTATTAGAAGAATATATGCTTTGTATAATAATTGGAAAAGTGAAACTTGCTCGATGTAACGAATTAGGTTACAAGAGTTTAATCAATCGTATATAAGAATAGAATCAATAATATTGCTCAACAGAATTTAGGAACTTGCATTCACTAGTAAAAGAATGAAGTTAGAAAAACTTGCTCAAATGTAAGTAGATAAGGTTTAGAAACTTGCACAATTATTATAAAAGTAGGGTTAAAGAACTTGCCTTGTATGTAAGCTACACAAATGTAATATAATCTTCAATTATCCTACATACATCATTACAATCGCAACAACAATTAGTTGTATGAATATCAACACTAGGGGTATTAAACCATCATTTAGGTCATAACCTTAACCCAAAACCTAACCATTTAGGTTAACATATTTAACGCCTCTGAATTCACACATTAATCAACATAAACCTTATCGTTTATCTACAACTTTTGAAAACATCACTTTTAGTTTCATTTTATAACTTATTTAAATAATTATTTCAAATCTTTACACTTCGCATTATAACACATTGACATCTGTTATTATAGTTTATATCATGTTTTAGCATTATTAACATGCATGCTAAACTAACACAAGTCCGTCACACATGACCTGCAACTAAGCAGACTTCACTGTCTGTGACTGGCTACTCGCGCGCCCGTGCAAGCAATACACTGGGCTATCGCGCGCCCGGGCCCAAATGCTGCTGACCCGCGCGTCAACCGCGCGCCAGGCAGAGCACCCGCGCGACGGCTCATTTCCAGTTTTTACAGACGTGAACTAACACTCTGTTATAGGCCAAAAAAAATCCCAATTCTACAGAATTTCTCCCAAATTCAACATATAAAACTTTGGAATAACGTAGCTACACATGCTATTCATCATTCTATATATAAAAACATCACATATACATGAATTTGAAGAATCAAAACTATAATTTTCCAAATTTTCTTCATTTTTACCCTTTTAACGAATTTGATCGCCACGAACTCGTTTCTTAATCAATTGTCATGATTTAAACTTCGTTGTTTTCGTTTCTTACCCTAGCAACACAATCCAACAACAAATTTCAAATTACAACACATATAAAACATTAATTTTCGTACTTTCTAAAGCCATATTATATGAACATAACACTGTTATTTATATCTCCTTCTTACTATTCAATTTTCACAAATTTGAACATCAACCAAGGATTATAGACGATAACTAACAAGTTTAGCAATAACATACATACATATAATTCAACATCTTAACCCTATCCAATGAAATTTCCAATTAACAGAGAATAGGTATTGCAAAGAAAATTAAGATAAATTATACCTTTAAAACCCTAGTTGAATGCTAGCAAAAGATGATGACCCTCTCTTAAAATCAATGTGATTCCTCCTTCTCAAATCTCTGTGGTTTTTTCCTTTTTCTCACCAACTCTCTGCTTTTCACTATGTTTCTCTCTTCACTGACTATAGCCTTAGAAGGAAAAATAATACGCATATAATAAACTGATATGACACGTTCTCTTTCAGTTAGAAAAATTGAAAGACGTCAGTTGAATAATGCCAAAGGCCATAAGGCCTTGTTTGGCTACCAAACTTTATAAACTAAATTATTTTTATATTATTTATACTATATAGTTTCCAATTGTCACACTTTAGATAATTTAAATAACTTACTTTAGTTAATTTAAATAACTTATATAATAATAATAAAATTCTTATTATCATTATACTTATAATTAATAAATAATTATATATCTAATTTAATTAATAAATTAGACACATCACTTTATTTAATTTATTTTCCTTTAAATCAAACAATTCATTTAATTTAATTATCTTCTTAAATATTAAGCAATTGATTTAATTTAATTACTTCCTTAAATTAAATCCATTAGATAAAATTATCATTATTCATATTAACATTAATTAATTTAGTTACCAAATTAATTCACAACAATTCATCAATTATTTATTTTCCTCCATAAATAAATTATTTAAAATATTTATTTAATTCAATAAATATTTAAATTAAATTATAAATTTCTCGATCGTTACAACAAGTGTCATAGCAATAACACACAATCCTGTCATGTATTCTACGACTAGGCATATAGAAATAAGATATCATTTTATTAGGGATCATGTTAAAAGTGGAACTATATATTTACAATACATCCCTACTAAAAATTAACTTGCTGATGTCTTTACAAAGCCTCTAGATGAATCTAGATTTAATAAATTGATAAGTGAGTCAGGTATGCTAAATCTACAACCATAAACTCTATGCTCTAGTTTACGCTAACCATACAGATATAAAGGCTATGTTTAAAATCGTAGAGGTGACTAAAAAAGGACCACGATCGTAGAGCTGCCTCGACATGACAAAGAAGCATTCTGTGATGACAACATTCCTAACAAATCCAAGCAATCCCTCTGATAAGCGCCTCAAGGACAAACCTGATCCTTAGTTCATACTAAGAGGTTGGCCCTTCCTGAGCTACCTTAACCCAGAAGGAATGCTAAGTCAAAGTTCATCACAAGGACCAGGACAGACAACTATCGTAGAGTAGATTCAGCAGTGAACTCAACATCGTAGTGCAACCTCGACGATCGTTGTCCTCCCAAAGGATACACTAGCTCAGGGGGAGCCAAGGACAGATCAGTATTTTCCACATCCTTTAAAATTGTGGAGTCAAACAGGACTTGACACATGCCCTACTATGCAAATTGAGAGGAGAGAAGTTACAAGTACAGTTTGAAAAGGTCTTTTTGAAAACTCACCTCAGAAGTTCAGAAAGCTCATTCCTCTCTCTCTACCAGCAGAAACCCTAGCTTTTAGAAACGCTCAACCAACGTCAGTGCAAGAAAATCAATGGCGACTTCAAATGTTATCTTTGGTTACCAACTTTGCTTAGACGAGTTCAAGACAGCTGACCCTCAATTTCACAAAATTCTGTCTCTTTTGAAGAAAGTTGGTCTTGAAGAAGCTCTGAGCACCAGCACATGGATCTACCTGAAGCTGATGCAAGAATTCTACAGTAATGGAGCTTTTGAGAAAGACGTTATCACCACAAGGGTCAAGGGGGAGCAAATTAAACTTAAAGCTGAAAATATAAACCTAGCCCTAGGTTTCAAATCAAAGGGACTTGCATCTATGGAGGTCATCGATTTTCATGAAGGTCTGAAGAAGATGAACCACACGAAGTTTCAAAATGTCAAGGGATACAAGAAAAAGGAGTTTCCCCCAGAAGTATGAGTTTCTGGCTGACATTATTGGGAAGTGCATATGCTGTAAAAGTTTTGGGCACGACTTCGTTAATGAAGTGCAACTTTACTTCGAGATTCAACTCAACTATGGGGCCATACTCATCGATTGGTTTGGGAAGTGGATACTCAGTTCAAAGAAATTAAAGAGCTCTGAAAAGATGCTCTATGGGCGGTTTATAAGCATAATCCTGCAATCAGCACTGGGTGACAAAATTGGGGATAATGAAGGAGAATCTATCAATACCAATAGAAAGATGTCCCAATAACTGTTCCAAAACTGGAAAAGAAATCCTACAGAAAATGTCAGAATGATGTCTGAATCCAGTGAAAGGACTGGTGAAGCAAAGGAATCTGTACTACCAAGAAATATGTCAGTTGTGAAGGAAACTGATGACGAAGAAGAAATTAATAAAGAGGAACCCATCGCTTTGGTCAGAAAAAGCAAGGGTAAGAGGAAAATGAAGGCTCAGACAACAGAGGAGCCTCAAGGCTCAACTACTGATGCACCTCAGGAGAGTTCAGGCACTGAAACTCTGAAGGAAATGAAGGGGAAAGAGCAGCAGTCTAAGGAGGAAGAAAACAGAGCTACCATCTTGCAGCTGCTTAAGAACGGAAAACGTAGCCATAAATCAAAGAAGTCTTCTTTCTCCTCAATCGTAGATTCTCTACCAATCGTAGAGTCCAGACTTGACATCACTCCAGAAGTGGATGCTGCAACAGTTTCTCAGCCTGATCAAACTTTCAGAGCTGAAGTTGAAGAGAGTGCTGAGGTTGTGGCTCAGCCTAAGAGAACAAAGAGAAAGCTTGTCAAGAAATACATTCTTGTCAATTAAGGAGTCTTAAAGGAGGAAGACAGAAGAATAGCTGCTGAAAAGGAGCTACCTGAAGCTACTAAGGAAAATACAGCTTGGGTTGAGGGGGAGCTTCCTAAAGAACTGGAATAGATATAGGATCAAATTGAGGGGGAGCCTTGCGAAGTCCTTATGTCAAAAAAGGCTACAGCTAAGGAGGAACTACAAAGAGATTATCATGAACCTCCCTCAGTCCCGCAAGAGATCTTAGCTTCAAAAACTGTAGAAATGGAGAGGATTGAAGCTATGGAGGTGGAGAGAGCAGAAGAACAAAGAAAAGAAATAGAGATGATTGATGTGGTGGAAATTTTGAATGAAGACCGGGAAGAAGAAGAGGATGACGAAGTTTAAATTATCGCAGTGGGCTGGGATGGATATAGGAGAGCCAACTACAATCAATTGTTCTCCTATTTACCTATGATGCCCTTTCACAGAGTCCAAATCCTCAATTCCTGGGATCACATGTTCTGGACCTTCTAAGCATATCCATCAATCTCTATGCTAGCTCATGGATTCCCAAGAAACCTCACTTTTGCTCAAAAGTTGATCACTAACTGCTCCTATTCAGAAAATGGGCATAAGGTACAATCAATTCCTATCTCTTTCAGGATTAATCACTGTCCTTCATCAACTTTCAATCAATTCTACGAATTGCCAAGATGGTTGGAAGTGATACTTCATCCACTAAATCAATTTTCAGTTATAGAATCCCAACATTCTGTAGCTGATGAACCAAATATGCCTAATTTTATATTGATCCAGTCTCCTACCATCTCTCAATCTATGAATATTGATCCTACTACAATCGTAGAGTCACATACTCCAATTGTAGAGTCACCTCCTCCTGAAACTCAACCTCAGACACCTGCTCCTCCATCAGATATTCTTTCTCATCAACCAATAACTATTTTGATCTTGATCTTGTTATCTACAATCTGCAAGATCAATATACTAGAGCCTCTCCTCCAAATACTCATCAACTCCTGGAGCTTATCTTAGATCTTCCTACCAAATTGGAGCAGTCTAATGCATCCTAGAAGGTGACGAAGGATATGTAAGAAGATCTTGAAGTTCACTCAGACCTTGTTCATATGAGGCTGACTCATTTGATCGATGCTGCCAACACCCTCCCCAGTAATCTGAGTACTGAGCTTACAAAGAAACTTAGGGAGATCATCAAGGAAATGATCCAGAGTATTAATGAAAGGGATCAAATTCACTTTCAGGCTGCTAAGAAGCACAAGGAAGCAGTTCTCCTTCTGTAGAAGACTCAGGAATCCAAAAATACTTTTATGATGGAAAGTTTCACAAGTCTACGAACCTCAATGAAAGAATACCAAGCATTTTCCATGGGTCAAATGAAATAAACAGAAGCTGTATTGGCCATTCTATAAAAGAAAGAATCTCAAACTGATTCTCTGGTCCAAGAAAACCATGAAGACATTGCTCAATCCAGGAATCAGCTCCACGAGCTCGTCCAAGGAATGAATCGACTGTCTGAAGACATTCGAACCCTTGATGCTGACATAAAGGGGGAGAATAAAGGGGAACGAGAGAAAGGCAAGGGCAGAGGCAAACTTATTGCTCAATCTTCAAGGAGTCATCCCTCAAGACAGCCTCACCATCAGACTCTATGATCTGAACAGCTGCAGTGCCAACCAATTCTAATGGCATAACCACTAAGGAGTCGAGGGCCATCTCGTAGCTCACAAGGAGTAACCACTACTAGTCTAAACATGCCATTTGGAGATCCTGCATTCATAAACAAACACGATCATGGAGAACGGCTAAGTCAAAGTGAGATGGAAGACATTGCATGGAGAGACGAAGTCAGCAGGAGAAAGAGAGATGAAGAGTATGTCAATCCTCCAAGGAGCAAAAGGCAGAAGAAATAGAGATAAGTTAGAACTCATTTCTTATTGATGCAACTAAGCTTTATTGTAATATCTATCTTTACAAACATCAAAAAATTCATGCTTATTCTCTAGAGATTTCAGTTGCTCACTGAAACACTAAGACATATTTACTTTCTAGCAACTGCATCTAGAAATTGATGATCATGATACAAATCTCCTTGGTTATGTCAACATCAAATAGGGAGAGATTGTTAGGAAATTACATATTTAAATTTGATGTTGACAGTAAATATTCATGCTTATCTATAAGGTCCTTCAAGGAATACATGTACAAGGACTTAGTGGTAGATCAAACTTGTTAGGTTGATCTGAGCTTTAATGTTTATCATTCTGTAAATGAATGTATAGAAGAAAAGATCAAAGCTGTTAGGTTAATCTATGTCTTGAGATGTAATAGATAGGCTTCAACAGAATCGTAGTCTATCGAGCTGATCAAAAAATTGCAGAAGCCAAGGCAGAATCGTAGAGCATCGAGAGTCATAGTCTATCTGCTTTGGAGGGCCTCTCCTGAAATCGTAGAGTGGTCCAAACGCCTATCGAGTCAAACTCAAGGATCGTAGAGTTCTCTTGAAAGCATAGAGTCTGCAAGTCAAGAAAGCTAAGATCATAGTGTACCAGTACTTAAGAGAAATCGTAGTGTTCTCATCTACTAGTTCTGGATCAAGCACTAATGTTGCAAGACACCACGATCATGATCGTAGTGCATCATCTGTCTGCATCAGAAGCATTGAGCCTTGTCCATTTGTTTAAGAATAAAAGTCAACAAATGTGGAATGGATTATAGACGCTGAGACTATCGGGAATCCCAATGACACAACACTCATCTTTAGTATATAACAAAGAGACGTATTGAAGAAACTAAGGAAAGTACTGCATGTCAGCCAAAAATACCTTTTCAGGTGTTAGGTGAGATAACAGTTTACTATGTCAGTGGACTAGACGGCTAATCAGAAGATGTGCAGAAAGTCTCCATCAGTGCTCAGAAATTTCAAATACAATTAATGCTTCAACGGATGCCTTCAAACGGATGCATTTCAAAGGCAGCTTATATGCAAAACTGAAGCTGATGCAAGTAAGAAGCAAGCATACAACAAAACGTTGAAGAACACTCAACGCTCAACTCTACGATCTAAAAAGAAAGCTTGCTCAGCTACTCAGTTCTTTCGAACACAAGCTTAACGGCAACTGAGTACCACCATTCAAGAACTCAACTATCATTAAGTGAAGTAA
Source organism: Panax notoginseng (assembly GCA_016801055.1). Classification (NCBI taxonomy): domain Eukaryota; kingdom Viridiplantae; phylum Streptophyta; class Magnoliopsida; order Apiales; family Araliaceae; genus Panax; species Panax notoginseng. The sequence continues at coordinate 183,108,486 of CM029017.1, forward strand.
GAAGTTCCAAATCAGTTGGACTTGAAAAGTTCTAAAGTGAACTAAGAAGTTCCAAGATTACTGGTCTTGAAGAAATCTATGAGATTCAAAGATTGTAAAGATATCCTTAGTGAATTTACTACTTAAGGAGTAGAAGAGTGGACTAAGAGCCTTGAGTGCTCTGAACCACTTAAAAACACTGTGTCTCCTATATTCTTGCCATAACTGTTATATCTGCCATAACTGCTTATCTTCTATTAACTCGTTTTATCTTAAAGGGAAAACAAACAAATCTCAAATTCCACTATGACTAAATCATTATCAAAACTGACAAGTATTTTCAAATTTTTTTTTTAAAATATCTATTCAACCCCCCTTCTAGATAACTATTAAGCCTCTGGGAACTAACATAATGAATGTGTATATATACATAACTATAATACTTTAGGACATTAAAGTGACGTTAAGCTATAGAACTGTAATCTACGCGAAAGGAAAGTTCTCTAAATTACAGGATTTTGGATATTGTGCAAGTTTCGAATTATTGTTATATCAACCATATATACATTGAGCAAATATTTGTACTTGTACCAATTATTATTCATATTCTGAAATTTGATTTAAATTATATTTTTCGAATCATGTTGCAAGTGTCGAACTTATATATTGTTCCTAAATGCATTGTGAAAGTTGTCTAAGTCATTTGATTTGGCTAGACAAATATCATGTGTTAGAAAGTTATCCAAACCAATTGCTTTGGTGCGGAATCTAATAAATCTGCTAAGATGAACAACCCTAAAAAAGGGGATCCATATACTATGTTGGGAAACCAACACACGCATGAAAATCATGTTTAAATGTTACACATAACGTATGGTACTTTAGGTTGATCACCTGTTGTACTTGTTTTATCGGATTATCAGTAAAATACTGTTAATTCTAGCAAGAGTTCTTTGTCCATAGTAACTACTCAGTGTCAATATTCTTTAACATTAAATGTTGAAACCTTTGAATTCCGTTAATAATCTTTCGGTCCATAGTAATCTTATTTCAATTCAAAGGACAGATTTGGAACTGTTGATAATTCTTTGATTACAACATTATTCTTTTAATTCCTGAGCTATCATTTACCGTTATACCCTTGAGATTATGAACATATATTATATCTGTTCACCCTTCTTGTTATATTACTTGCTGAATAAATTTGTTGCTCATTCGTGCATTCCTTAAACATTTCAGTTAAGGTAGAACAAGGCGGTACCTCGGGAAAGGATAAGGGCAAGGGCAAGGGCAAGGCTATGGAGTAGCTTTGTTGTGACGCCCCCAAAACAGGTATACATCACCCATCTTGGGTCGCCAGATACATGGTACATATCACAACTACAAACGTAATTATACAACTGTCGTGTAAAATACGACAAAACATAACTGAGAGTTTAAACAAGAATATTGTCTTCTAGACAATATCCACACTCAATGGAGTCCTCATTACAATTATTATCATACTATTTTATAAAATTAGTGAGGACTACTATAGCCACCATCTCGGACCATCACTCCATTCCCTGACTAGTCCCAGCTATATATTCTCATTTCCTGAAGAGAACAGTGAAAGAAAAGGGTGAGCTCAACTAGCCCAGTAAGAAATATTATGACTAAGATAATACATAATAAATTATCGTTAACCTTCAACTGTATAACAACTGATAGAATACAATAGACAACAAGTTTTAAATCAACAACTGCAGCGGAATAATTAATCCATTAAAATAGTCAAGTAGAGCATGATATCTACTATCTTCTATGATTTAAAAAGTTTATCATCAATTTTATCGTTGAGACTCAGTTTAATAAATAATCCACATCACTGAATTATACATGCACTACGGACCAAGGATATTCATTAGTATCACGACCACGAATTATCCATGCACTACGGGCTAAGGATATTCGTGTTTTCACCAATGGTCATGAACATGCCAAACAATAATTCATCTTTGCACCCTTGGCCGAAGAGAATGCATGACCATGATCATACCAACAATTGTCGCTGAGACTCAACTCAATAAATAATCCACATCACTTGTAACATTACAGGTCATAATTATACCGAATAATCCCTGGTCATAATCATACTAATTAATAGTTCATCTTTGCACTCTTGGCCGAAGATGACTTTTATCACAATATAAGCATGAAGATGATGACAATGATATAAGAATTCAATTAAACGAAAGAAATGATAAATTTTAAAGATTTATAATTCTATTTATCCAGAATTCAATAATATCCAAATTGTCAACATGATACTGCTTTGTGGAGTAAAATTAAAGAATAATATTGTACCAAAAATAATTTGGACCGAAAATAAATCAATTTTTTGCCGTGAATTGTACTCTGGGTGAATAGTACTCGTGAATAGTACTTCGTGAATAGTACTTCATGAATAGTACTTTGGGAATAGTACTCTATAAATAGTAACCTATGAATAGTATTTCGTGAATAGTAACTCGTGAATAGTACTTTATGAATAGTACTCATGAATAGTACTTTATGAATAGTACCGTATTTGTGAATAGTATCCATAAATAGTACTTTGTGAATAGTACCATATTTATAAATAGTACCGTACGCATGAATAGTGTCGTATGTATGAATAGTGCCGTATAAATGAACAGTACTCATGAATAGTACTCCGGCATGAAAAGCTTAAAATTTAACAAGAATGTTCAGAAAAATATCCTTGTGAAACGATACTAGATGAAGCGCAAATTTTAAGGATATTCTACTAATTTCACGGAGTATAGAAGCAATACTTTAATAAAATGAGTGTAGAATTAAGGATACGAAACGAAATAATATTACTCACATACTACAGAGTATGGAAGAAAATTTTATTTCTTACGAATACTGAACAAAAATAATATCCCTTACGAATAAAAAATAAATAACATCCCTTACCTTAGAAGAAGACTGGATACTGGAATAGTGAAGTAGCAGAATACTCTTCTTCTTCCTCTCTATAGCTTCTCTCTCTATAATTCCTCTATATAGAAAAACGTAGTTTCGATAATTGCACATTTAGGGGCTCAAATTATTATAGTATAGTACCTTCATCTTTATCTCTATTTTTAATTTAGTCCTGCAAGTATTATCAATCTTGCACCACCTCCCCTAATAGTAATGCATGTGAACCAATAGTTCCATTCATGTGAGCAAATAGTTATATGCATGTGAACTAATAGCAACTAATTGATCATTTATCGGATTAATTACCCGATTGGTTAATATAACCTCTAAAAATCAATTATTATCAAAATAAATGTCGATTTTCACTAACACTCATAATTTCAACACAATGGAAATATCAATTTCATCTTTAATTAACACGAACTTATTCATCATTAATATTATAATTCACAGTATTTAACAACCAGATCATTCTCAAGAAAGAGGGGGTTTTCCAATAAGGATTTCTCCCTATTGGCGCGTAATTAGGTGACCAAACCCCTTTCCTCGATAGAACTTTCTAGACATCGTCAATATTGTAAATAATAATAAAAATAATTTTGTCGTCTCAATTATTGATTTAATAATATAAAATATTATGCAGATGATGCTATGACAATAATTGAATCAATAATATGAGAGATGTTATGCAGCAATTACTATAGCAATAATTGAGTATAACTGAGTGACTTCTCACGTAAGTATCAATAATCAATACTGTGTGCTACTATGCAACCACGCGTATTACTGTACTTTTACCACCGAATAGTTTAACAGTTTAACGGTAAAACTTTCGCCGCTATTTTTATAAAAAGATATTTATGTTATTTTCTAACTACGACAATACTTTTGTTGTGGGGTCCACCAATGATTGTGCCGTCGTACGAATATTCCCTGTTAAAACGAATATTCCCCGACCAATCGAATATTTTATGACAACTTGCTTACTTTGCAAAATTTATAAATATTATCCACAACTATAATATTATATCAAATCCACACCATAATATTCAAAAATATATCTTGAAAAAAATTAATCTTTATTCATAAAAGTTTGGGTCTTACATTTGTTCTTCTACATTTGAAGTTATTATTATGTTGTAATAAGACTTAATTAGTATTATGTATTAAGTTATATTTGGATTTAAGTTGTGTAATTCGGTAGTAATGGTTGCGACACTTGGGACATGAATATTTATATTATCTTAATATAAATTATTTTATTATTTCGTTGTTTAACTTATTGGTATATTAGAACGTGAAGCACCAGATTCAAGATAGATGTATTTGAATTAGGGGGCGTCACACAGTCTTCAAACCTGACCCACGATGACTCAACTTAGCGACAGGACCGGTCGCTATTGACGATCGTAGACAAGTCAGTCGCTAATAGTGGTCGCTGGTATTCACCCAGCGACCAGATTATATGCAACCTAAAACAGCACCCGCATTCGATCACAGATATCTATCAGTGACAAAATGTGGTCGGTGATATGCGATTGCAGGTAAGTATTTTTTTTATAGTGTATTAGTAGCGAACAACAACTGTCATCCACTACTATTGGTAGCGGACGTAACTCGTCGTCCGTTACTAAAAGTAACAGACGCGATTTTTTTAGATCTAATGAGGTCAATACAGATATCAACACCATCATTAATGACTGTCGTCGATTGTGACTTGCTAGTTTGTACCCGTGTTTATATATTTTATCGACGGGCATCCGTTAGGAATGGGTTTCTAACCATCAATAATGGGTAGTATTTAGGCGCCAAAAATGCGCGCGTGAGGGAATACTTTTTAGCAGACGGACAAGTCTTATAGGCGACGAAAATCACCGTCACTAATGCACTCAATATCAACCACATGTTTCTTGAGAATGGGTCTTTTAATTCAAGCCCTAGTTTTATCGGATCTTTTTAATTTTTGGCGTCCTTCCCTTTCCCACGTGCACTGATCCTCCTTCCCTCTCTTCTCCTGCAACTCCTATTTCTTCTTCTCCTTTCACCGTGGCCACTGGCCTCCCTCACTTTCTCGTCATCCGACCTCCCTCTCTCTCTTCTTCTCCTCCTCCCCTAGTTTCCTTGTTTGGCGTCGAATTCAGATGGCAATGAAATCCGGCTACTTTAATTTCTCTTGCTTTGGGCCAATTTTGCAAGTTCCAATTTCTTCTGCTTAGAGTTTTATTTGTAAGTTCCAATTTCTAATTCTTATTTTCCCCTAAATTCTAAGTTTTCATTTTGTGTTTTAGGAACTACGATCCACTCCTCCGCCGCTCCTCTATTTTGTGTTTCAGGTACTTTTCCCTCTCTCTAACACTCACAAATATGATGTTTAATTACCTAGGAATTTGTAATTTCTAATGCAATCCAGGAATTTATGTTTACTTAGGAACATCTCAAAATTTGGGGTAAAAGTGTCATTTTCAAAAATGTCATTGGCGATGGATGCATTGACGAAAAAGTCTATCGACAATGAGTCATTTGCGACGGTATTGGCGATAGATTGTCTATGGCCAATGAATGGCTCAATAAAAAAAAAGTAAAGCTCATTGTTGACGAACAAGAGTCATTGACGACGAACTGTCCATCACCAATGACCTTTTATTTTTATTATTAAACGAGTCATTAGCGACAACACCTGAGACGACGACATTGGCGATAGGCATGCCCATCGCCAATGACCTCATTGCCGACGTCACATGGGTCATTGGCGACCGGCGTGTCTATCAGCAATGACCTATTTTCTTGTAGCGAGTTCTTATATTGGACATTAATGATGATGTTCTTGTAATGAGTTTTTGTATTGTACTTGTTCTTGTTATGGCAGCCATTCATTCACAAATCCAAACGGTGGAAATAAACCCCCTTATGTAGTTTAATATAGAAAAGTCCACAGTTTAGTTCTACAGAGCCAAAAAATGACAAAAATGTATTTCCCTTCTGCAATTTAGTTCTGCGGATTGGGCCCTTACAAAATACTATATTTTATTAAGTATACAATAACCAAAATGACACTGTTTTAAGAATATTATGCGTCTGCACAACTAAAGTGCAGACGGTAAGTTTTATTGATTTCTTTCGTTTGTTATATCGTATACTTGTAGATGCGATCATTACCAGCGAAGATGCAAACTTCAAGCTCCTTGCTGCAACCAAATCTTCACCTGCCGTCACTGTGACAACGAATTCATGGTTTTTCTCTCCTTCTTTCTTCCTCTCTATCTATTGTTATATGTAGATTTGGAAATTTGGTTTATAAACGGATGCGTCAACTTATATTAATTAGAATTACTTGAGCTGATTAATTACTTTAAATTCTTTGAGTTAGTTAAAATTTAAACTTATATTTAAAAAAAAAAAAACAAACAAACCAGTTAGCTGATTTTGACCTATTTTTATTTTTTTTCACGTGTACTAGTCTGAAGTCAAGTGGTGTGTCACTCAATAATGCTATATATCAAATGAAGAGTGGAACCATATGCTCAGTGATTCTGATTAAGTAATGCATGTTAACATATTTAAATTTTATAACATACATATCTAAGACAAGTCAAAGTATATACTCTCTATGTTCTAGCTACCAAAAGAATTTAACTTTTAAATTTATAAAAATTAGAAATATATATTTATTTTATATCCAATAAAAAAATTGTTAATTTAAAAATAATAATATAATAATAAAATTATTATGTAGTATGTCATTATATACCAAGATCAATAAAAATATTACTCTCTCTGTTCCAAAATTAGAGGTACATTTTGATCTTTTTTAATTTGAATCAATTCGTGAATCCTAAAATTCAAAATTGATATTAGGTTATTTAGTTTTAATACAAACAAATATAACAATTATAAATTAACTATAAAATATTATTAATTATCATCTTTGTTATTTCCAAAACTTGATCGAAATTATATTAATTTAAAGTCTTAGGATTTCGCGAATTAATTTTAAAAAGTCAAAACATATTTCTAATTTTGAAACAAAGATAATACTTTTTTTCTGAAAAAAAATACAAATTGAACTCTTTCTAAGAGTACAAGGTAGAATGCAACTATATATATGCTTATATATAATATTTGGTAATTAAAGAAAAGAAAAAGAAAAAATGTTATTTTGGGACGAATAAACTTTTCGAAATAAATACACTTTTGAATATGTTTTGTAAATATGTTAAAATTGGTGCTAGACCACTTAACATTAATCACATGTTAAGTATTTTTCTTCCAATTGATGTTGATGAATTTTTGAATCTGGATTAATTAATTCTCGCGTGTAATTTGTGCATCAGTTTGAAAAAAGGTAATTTTGTCCAACAAAAAACTTAGAAGCACCACAAATAATTATTTTAGAGAGAGTACAAAAATTTTAGAGAGAGAGAATATAAAAAAATTTAGAGAGAGAAGTTAAAAGGAAGATAAAAAAAAATCATTATATTAAGTAATTTATTTTATTGGGTCACAACGATTTGAGAGAGTATAAAATTTTTAGAGAGAGTGAGAAAAAAAAGTTTAAGACCCCAACTTATTAATAAATGAAATTAAATTTTCTCTATTTATTATTTTGAAATAGAAAAGGTTGATTTGATTAATGTGGTTAGTTATGAGTAAAATGCGCAAATATTTCAAATAAGCAAGTTGTTATAAAATATTTATTTTTGGTCGGTGAAAGTTCGTTTGGTCGTGGAATATTCTTGCTGTCGGGGAATATTCGTACGAAGGCGCAGCCTTGTGTAGGCCCCGTAACGGAAAGCGATTGGATGAAGAAAATGACAAGTATAAGTTGTTTATAATTAACGGCGTAGTTGTTACCGTTAATACTGTTGGAATACTTGGTGGTTAAAATACAGTAGCACACGGTATTGCATCAATTATTGATTCTTACGAAGGAAGACACTTCTCAATAATTGTTACAGTAGTTACTGTTCAATATTTTATTTTATTGATTCAATAATTGCTGCATTGATATTTTATATTATTGTTGTTTCAATAATTGTCACTACACAGTATTTCCCATTATCAGATCAATAATTCATATTATTTGAATAATATTATTAGATAACATTATTGGCAATGTCTAGAAAGTTCTGTCTAAGGAGAGGTTTGGTCATCTAATAGCGCGCTAGTAAGGAGAAATTCTTATTGGAAAGCCCTCTCTTTCCTAGGAACGGCCTAGTTGTCATAAATGTGATTCTGTAATATTATTTGTGAATAATTAATTATTAATTCATATGATAAGGAAATATTTATTTTATGTGGATATAAATGAGGGATATATTTTTGTGGTTAAAAATGAAGGAGTTAATATTGAGATTTTTATCAGTATTTTTATCGGAATGGAAGTATTAAAAATTAGAGTTTTTGAGATATTTTGCGGGGGCTATAATTTTTAATTCGACCGTTGGATCATGGTAATTTTTGGATATGTTATACATATATAAGTTGAGTATATGTCTACAAATTTTGAACCGTTAAAAATGAACGTATGATTTATTATGAATTTTACGAGATGACTGGTTCAGAAATTGTTGAATTTTCGGAGTTTATCATTTTGGTGGAAAATTCTAGAATTGGTGGGCCCCACTCTTGGTTGGTGAAGAAATGTGCTGAAATTTTTATTCAAATGTGGTAGGCTTGAATAGTAGCAGGTAAAGCCATCAGGTTGCAGGTTAAGTCTGCTTCGGCGTGCTAACATTTTCCTATAAATAAATGGCTAAGTTAGAATTGAAAATCACACCAGAAACAAGTTTTCTCTCTTTCTCTCTCTAGATTATTTAGTGTATTTTGTGAGTATTTAGATACTTTGAGAGTTTCTATTCATGAGAGCAAGTTTCTTTCAGCCTTATACCGGTATTCCGACCAGAAATACTGATATTTTGAGGTAAGGAATATTATCTTCTTCTTAAATGATATTTTCTTCAATATCATTATGCCGAAATATTGATATAAATTTTTTTATCAAATTTAGAACTTTTTGTGTTGGAGTTACTATTCACGTATACGTAATATTCACGTATACGGCACTATTCACGAATACGACACTATTCACCGAAAAATAAAATTTTCTTTTTCTTGTCCAAGTTGTCTATTATGGCTACTATCTTTGATTGTATCCATGTTTTGATCTTTATTTTTGAATTCTGCTTCAAAATTGGTTATTTTGGGGTATTATTGAACTTGGATAAACTGTAATACGAATCCCTAATATTTGTTCTTTTATCTCACTGGATTCGTTTTCTTTAAAATATTTTTCATCATCCTCAGTCCTAAATGATGATATTACTGAATATCTTTGGTCTGTAGTGCAAAGATGAATGATTAACTGATGAATATCTTCGGCCCATAGTGCAAAGATGAACAGGTGTTGAGATGAACATGACCGACTGGTGTTACAAATGAATATCTTTGGCCTGTAGTGCAAAGATGAATATTGATTCAAGATGTATATTGATTGATGTTACAGGGATAAAATATTGATGATGAACTTTTAAATCTTAGAAGATAGTAGAATTCTTTCTCTACTTGACTCTTCTAATGGTTTGCTGTTTCCGCTGCAGTTGTTGATCTAAAACTTGTTGTCTATTATATTTTATCAAATTTTTCCCTGTTGAAGACTAACGATAATTTGTTGTATATTATCTTAGTCATAATATTCTTTACTGGGCTAGTTGAGCTCACCCTTTTCCTTTTTGGTCTATTTTTCTTAGGAGGCGAGAATATAGCGGGAACTAGTCGGGGTGTGGAGTGATGTTTCCAGTCAGTTGTATTAGCAGTCCTCACTATTTTGTAAAATAGTGTTTCAATAATTATAATGAGGACTTATTTGAGTGTGGATTTTGTCTAGAAGACAATATTTGTATTTAAACTCATAGTATTTGTGTTGTCGTATTTTGCACAACAATTATTATAATGAAGTTGTATTTGTTTCTGTACCATGTATTTGGCGACTCAGAATGGGTGATGTATACCTATTTTGGGGGCGTCACAGTTGGTATCAGAGCTTAGGGATATAATCTCTGGCTGAGATGTGAGACAAGAACTAGGAGGGGAAAGACGGGGAATTCTTTCGCTAGTATGACCTGACTAAGTTTATTTGGTGTTTATTTGGTCGGTCAGAGTTTAGGGATAATATATGACATGACTATTAACCCTTATTTTATTGCAGTATTTAAGAATGGCAGCTGAGAACGTTAATAATGGAGTAAATCAGACCGTGAAGACACCTTTGATCACCACCCAGGGGAACGTGCAACAAGAAGGCAATATTCCTCCTGTAAACAACACTACCGAACAAACGATGAATGATGGAATGTTTAGGAGCTTTTTACAGTTCATGCAAAATCAAACGAGGGAGACTCGTGTGCAGAATACAGGTGGAAATGATAACAACACGCGGTTTGTCACAGCCAAGCAGTTCAAAGAATTGGGACTACCAGAATTTAAGGGAAAGCCGGATCTGATCATAGCGAAAACGTGGGTCAAGCAAATTACCAAGATATTCAATGTCTTGGTATGCACGGAGGAACAGAAGGTTCCATTCGCCACCTTTATGTTTCGCGGTGAGGCGGACTACTGGTGGGAGTATGTGAAGCGTACCCAGCCTGACGCACTCAACATGTCCTGGAAAATATTTCAAAAACTGTTTAATGACAAGTACTTTTCTGAAAGTATTCATCATATGAAGGAGGTGGAGTTTATCAGACTGGAACAAAACAACATGACGGTGTCCCAGTACGAGGCGAAGTTCGCTGAGTTATCCAAGTTTGCACCTCATTTGGTAGAGAATGAGGAACGAATGACAAAGATGTTTCTGAGAGGTCTAAAACCCGAGATTCGTCAATATCTTATCTCTCATAAATTTTTTCTGTATTCAGATGTTGTCAACAGGGCTCAATTATTAGAGCGACATAGTGAGTATGTTCAACCGAGGGACCATAACCAGAGTCATACCGGTGACAGCAGTCATCAGAGCGATGATAACCAACGAGGAGGGAAAAATACGAACAAATGCGGTAACCACTTGGGTAGTCATCGTGGCCATGATAATAAGAGAGGTGAGTCAAGTGGAAATTTCAGAAAGAGGAGATTCAACAATGACGGGAAGACATAAGCAGCTGCACCAGCATCAATAACAAATTCTAGGGGAGGAGAACGACCGCCAGTTAGATGTTACAAATGCGGGAAAGAGGGACATATCAGTCCAAACTGTCCACAACAATCCAAGGTATGTTACAACTGTGGAAAGGAAGGCCACATAGCTCGGGATTGTTCTATAGCAAAACCAAGTTCAACAGGGATGGTGACTCCAAGGGTTGTCCCGGATAAGTCGAAATCAGTGGTTCTTAGAAGAGCGTTTGTCGTGAATAGCCAAAACGTGAGGAACCCGAACGAGGTGATCACGGGTAAGCTAATCTTGAACTCTTGCGAAGTTTATACCTTACTAGATACCGGTTCTACCCATTCTTTTATCTCTCCTGTTTGTGCTCAACGTTTAAACTTGACTCCGGAGAAATTGGACTTTGACTTATCTGTTGAAACTCCGTTGGGTGAAACCTTCGTTACATCTACAGTTTATAAATCTTGCATGATCCAAGTTGGCACTATCACATTACCTGTTGATCTTATCTCTTTAAAGATATTTGCTTTTGATGTGATTTTAGGAATTGATTGATTAACCACTCATCATGCTAAAATTGATTGTTTTCGTAAGGTTGTTAGTTTTCATATTCCTAACCAACCTGTCATACGAATTCAAACTACTAAACCACTAAAATCAGTCACTGTCATATCAAGCCACAAAGTTATTCGTTTATTGAAAAACGGATGTCAATCTTTCTTAGCCCATATTATGGATTTGAACAAAGACAAGTCATATTTGAATAATATTTCTGTTGTTAGAGAATTTCCCGATGTATTTCCTGAAGAACTTCCTGGTCTACCCCCAGAACGTGAAGTTGAATTCTTTATTGACCTTGAACCCGGTACAAAGCCCATTTCTAAAACCCCATATCGAATGGCTCCTATTGAACTTCAGGAGTTAAAAGTCCAATTACAGGAGTTATTAGACATCGGTTTTACTCGTCCTAGTACATCTCCTTAGGGTGCTCCTATTTTATTCGTAAAGAAGAAAGACGGGAGTATGCGACTTTATATCGACTATAGGGAATTGAACCATGTCACCATCAAGAATAGGTATCCGCTACCTCGCATTGATGACATGTTCGACCAGTTACAAGGAGCACAATTCTTTTCAAAGATCGACCTTCGTTCTGGATATCATCAGCTGAAGATTAAAATTGAGAATATTCCAAAGACTGCCTTCAGAACTCGGTACGGGCATTATGAATTCTTAGTCATGTCTTTTGGATTGACTAATGCTCCTGCTGCTTTCGTGGATATGATGAACCGTGTATTCAAAGAATATTTAGATCAGTTCGTTGTTGTCTTTATTGATGACATCCTCATCTATTCCAAAAGCCGTGAAGATCATGAGCGCCATTTGAAGCTGGTACTACAAAGGCTTCGTGAAAACAAGCTATATGCCAAATTGAAGAAATGCGAGTTCTGGATTGAGGAAGTAGCATTCCTTGGGCACGTGGTGTCAAAACATGGAGTATCTGTCGATCCGGCGAAGATTGAAGCTATACAAAGTTGGGAGCAACCGAAGTCGGTGACCGAAGTACGTAGCTTTCTGGGCTTAGCTGGGTATTATCGGAGATTCGTGGAAGGATTTTCTAGAATCGCTACTCCGTTAACTCAGCTGACTCGGAAGGATACAAAATTCGGTTGGAGCGAGGATTGTGAGAAGAGTTTTCAAGAACTCAAGAGGAGACTCATTTCGGCACCTGTTCTGAAAATACCATCTGGTTCGGATGGATTTGTTATCTACAACGATGCTTCAGGCAAAGGGTTAGGATGTGTTCTCATGCAACATGGGAAAGTCATAGCCTATGCCTCGCGACAACTCAAAGAATATGAGAGGAATTATCCTACTCATGATTTGGAGTTGGCAGCAGTTGTTTTTGCATTGAAGATTTGGAGACACTACCTGTATGGGGAGAAAGTGGAGATCTATACGGATCATAAAAGCCTCAAATGTTTCTTCACCCAAAAGGAACTCAAAATGCGGCAACGACGTTGGCTCGAGCTGCTGAAAGATTACGATCATACCATCCAATATCATCCTGAAAAAGCAAACGTAATAGCTGACGCATTGAGTAGAAGATCATATGCGGGTACGAGTGCAATATTGTTAACACAAAGGCCCATTTTGTATGACTTGCAAAGGATGGAGATAGAGATGAAGGCTCCAAGTACCCACATGATGATATCAAATATACGAGTAGAACCAACTTTAATCGATAAAGTTAAAGCTGCTCAAGCTACGGATATGGAGCTGATGCGTATGAAGAAGAAAGTGCAAGAAGGTGCTATTCCAGAAGCAAGAATCGATGAAGAAGGAATACTTCGAGTCAACTCCAAACTTTGTGTTCCTAACGATTTTGACTTGAAGCATAGAATAATGATGGAGGCACACAACACACCGTTTCCAATCCATCCTGGGAGTACCAAAATGTATCATGATATTCGACATACATTTTGGTGGAACAATATAAAGAGAGAGATCGCAGAGTTTATCTCGAGGTGCTTAACTTGTCAACGTGTAAAGGCGGAGCATCAAGTGCCAAAAGGTCCATTGCAACAACTTGAGATTCCGAAATGAAAGTGGGAACACATTACTATGGATTTCGTTACAGGTCTTCCCAAGGTTTCTCAAGGCATAGATGCGATTTGGGTCATTGTTGATAGATTAACCAAGTCTGCCCATTTTTTGCCTATACGTGAGACTTATTCCCTTGAACGTCTTGCTAGTATGTACGTGAATGAGATTGTGAGATTGTATGGCATGCCAGTATCCATAGTTTCGGATCGTGACCCAAGATTCACTTCACAATTTTGGGTTAGCTTGCAGAAAGCTATGGGCACGGATTTACGATTTAGTTCAGCATACCATCCTCAAACGGACGGGCAATCAGAGAGGACTATTCAAACCCTTGAAGATCTATTAAGACTCTGTGTTCTAGATTTCAAAGGAAGTTGGGATAAGTACTTGCCACTGGTGGAATTCTCCTACAACAACAGTTATCAGGCAAGTATAGGTATGGCTCCATTTGAAGCCTTATATGGACGAAAGTGTCGTTCTCCAGTATGCTGGGACGAGGTGGGTGAAGCAACATTGTTGGGACCAGAATTGGTACGCATAACTACAGAGAAGATCCAAACAATTCGATAACGTATACAAACGGCACATGATCGACAAAAGAGTTATGCGGATCTTCATCGAAAGGATGTAGAATTCAATATTGGGGATCATGTATTGTTACGTGTTGCACCATGGAAGGGAGTTACAAGATTTGGGAAGAGAGAAAAGCTCAATCCACTATTTGTCGGTCCATTTGAGATTCTTGACCGAATAGGAAATGTGGCCTATAGACTCGCATTACCTCCAAGCATGTCTCGTGTTCATAATGTATTTCACATATCTGTGCTTCGTAAATATGTGAAAGACCCGAACCATATTATTGCGTTAGAACCAGACGAGATAGCCGAAGATTTAACGTACGAAGAGGTACCTGTTAAGATCTTGGATAGGAAAGAGCATATCCTATGCACCAAGGTTATACCACAAGTTAAGATTTTGTGGAGAAACTATGCTATTGAAGAAATGACCTGGGAGTTGGAATCAGAAATAAAAGTTAGGTATCCTCACCTTTTCGAAACACCAGGTACGTACGTCAATTTCGAGGACAAAATTTCATAAGGAGGGGAGGTTGTAAGACCCCAACTTATTAATAAATAAAATTAAATTTTCTCTATTTATTATTTTGAAATAGAAAGGGTTGATTTGATTAATTTGGTTAGTTATGGGTAAAATGCGCAAATATTTCAAATAAGCAAGTGGTTATAAAATATTCATTTTTGATCGGTGAATGTTCGTTTGGTCGTGGAATATTCTTGCTGTCGGGGAATATTCGTACGACGGCGCAGCCTTGTGTGGGCCCCATAACGGAAAGCGATTTGATGAAAAAAACGACAAGTATAAGTTATTTATAATTAACGGCGTAGTTGTTACCGTTAATACTGTTGGAATACCTGGTGGTTAAAATAAAGTAGCACATAGTATTGAACCAATTATTGATTCTTACGAAGGAAGACACTACTCAATAATTGTTACAGTAGTTACTGTTCAATATTTTATTTTATTGATTCAATAATTGCTGCATTGATATTTTATATTATTGTTGTTTCAATAATTGTCACTGCACAGTATTTTCCATTATCAGATCAATAATTCATATTATTTGAATAATATTATTAGATAACATTATTGACAATGTCTAGAAAGTTCTGTCTAAGGAGAGGTTTTGTCATCTAATTGCGCGCCAGTAAGGAGAAATTCTTATCGGAAAGCCCACTCTTTCCTGGGAACGGTCTGGTTATCATAAATGTGATTCTGTAATATTATTTGTGAATAATTAATTATTGATTCATATGATAAGGAAATATTTATTTTATGTGGATATAAATGAAGGATATATTTTTGTGGTTAAAAATGAAGGAGTTAATGTTGAGGTTTTTATCAGTATTTTTGTCGGAATGGAGGTATTAAAAATTAGGGTTTTTGAGATATCTTGCGGGGGTTATAATTTTTAATCCGACCTTTGGATCGTGGTAATTTTTGGATATGCTATACATATATAAGTTGAGTATATGTCCACAAATTTTGAACCGTTAAAAATGAACGTATGATTTATTATGAATTTTACGAGATGACTGGTTCAGAAATTATTGAATTTTCGGAGTTTATCATTTTGGTGAAAAATTCTATAATTGGTGGGCCCCACTTTTGGTTGGTGAAGAAATGTGCTAAAAATTTTATTCAAATGTGGTAGGCTTGAATAGTAGCATGTAAAGCCATCAGGTTGTACGTTAAGTCTGCTTCGGCATACTAACATTTTCCTCTAAATAGAGGGCTAAGATAGAATTGAAAATCACACCAGAAACAAGTTTTCTCTCTTTCTCTCTGTAGATTATTGAGTGTATTTTGTGAGTATTTAGATACTTTGAGAGTTTCTATTCATCAGAGCAAGTTTCTTTCAACCTTATACCGGTATTCCGATCAGAAGTACTAATATTTTGAGGTAAGGAATATTATCTTCTTCTTAAATGATATTTTTTTCAATATCATTATGCCGAAATATTGATATGAAATTTTTATCAAATTTAAAACTTTTTGTGTCGGGGTTACTATTCACGAATACGGTACTATTCACCGAAAAATAAAATTTTCTTCTTTTTGTCCAAGTTGTCTATTATGGTTACTATCTTTGATTGTATTCATGTTTTTATCTTTATTTTTGAATTCTGCTTCAAAATTGGTTATTATGGGGTATTATTGAACTTGGATAAACTGTAATACGAATCCCTAATATTTGTTCTTTTATCTCACTGGATTTGTTTTCTTTAAAATATTTTTCATCATCCTCAGTTCTAAATGATGATATTACTGAATATCTTTGGTCTGTAGTGCAAAGATGAATGATTAACTGATGAATATCTTTGGCCCGTAGTGCAAAGATGAACAGGTGTTGAGATGAACATGACCGACTGGTGTTACAAATGAATATCTTTGGCCTATAGTGCAAAGATGAATATTTGATTCAAGATGTATATTGATTGATGTTACAGGGATAAAATATTGATGATGGACTTTTAAGTCTTAGAAGATAGTAGAATTCTTTCTCTACTTGACTCTTCTAATTGTTTGCTGTTTTCGCTGCAGTTGTTGATCTAAAACTTGTTGTCTATTATATTTTATCAAATTTTTCCCTGTTGAAGACTAACGATAATTTGTTGTATATTATCTTAGTCATAATATTCTTTACTGGGCTAGTTGAGCTCACCCTTTTCCTTTTTGTTCTATTTTTCTCTGGAGGCGAGAATAAAGCGGGAACTAGTCGGGGTGTGGAGTGATGTTTCCAGTCAATTGTGTTAGCAGTCCTCACTATTTTATAAAATAGTATTTCAATAATTGTAATGAGGATTTATTTGAGTGTGGATATTGTCTAGAAGACAATATTTGTATTTAAACTCACAGTTTTGTGTTGTCGCATTTTGCACAATAATTATTATAATAAAGTTGTATTTGTTTCTGTACCATGTATTTGACGACTCAGAATGGGTGATGTATACCTATTTTGGGGGCGTCGCAAAAAGAATATAAAAAAAATTGAGCGTAGAAGAATATTTAGAGAAAGCTTAGTGTACAAAATTTTTAGAGAGAAAATCTAAAAATTTCAGAGTGTATAATTTTTTTTAAAGAGAATAAGAATATATAAAACATTAGAGATAGGATATGAAAAAAGTATAAAACTTAAATATCATAACCAATTTATTTAATTGAACCATAATAATGGTAAGCTTGAAATTTGAAATATGGGTTGACCTATATTTGGGCTATACTTATATGGTTCTAATCTACACAACTCATATTAAAAATAAGTAATGTATAAAACATTAAAATGAGCAAACAGCTCAGGCTCAATTCGTGCTCGCTCGACTAAAAGTTCGATTCGAGCTCGACTCGAAATATAAACGATTCAAATATGACCAAATTTTAAAGTTCGATAAATTATTCGAACCTTCTCAAATTGTAATTTTAAAGTTCGGGCTCGATAAATTATTCGAGTACGATCATACTTAGATCGTACTCGACTCGGTAGGTAAACGAGCCTCAATCAAACCTTATTTTATACTCAATAAATTTTGTGAACCAAATCTGAACAACTCAATACTCTGCTCGACTCGACTCGGTTCATTTACACCCTTAGTAATGTAGTTTTAATTTTTAAATGGAACCATAAACAAATTTATAAACCAAAATTAACCCATAATTATATTTTGTGAGACCCAATATAATTTATTATTGAATTTGAATTTCAGAATTATATACTATAGCTGAGATATTTTGTGTAGTGGTAATTACTACCTCCGTTCCTAAAAGATTATCGTTTAAGGTTTTTGCACATGGATTAAGAAAGTATCATTTACCAAGTAAAATTTGTTTGAAATTCTATCACTACCCCTTTATGGAAAGTTGAAAACTATTAAAATAAGGGAAAGAATTTCTTGGGACAACGAGAGAAAGTATGAGTAATATAAGAAAGTAAATAATTTATTCTTCTCTAAAGTTATAAACGACAAATATTTTAGAATAAATTTTTTCTTCTAAAACGATAATCTTTTAAGAACGGAGGGAGTAATATTCTCTATTCGGATATAGAGCACTTTGAGGAATCCCAAGGAGCGTTGGAGCTTGTTCGCCATGAAGTTAAGAAAGTAATTTTTATCGTCTGTAAAATTTATTCAATTGCAGACTTGAGAAGCAACAATTTCATTATGATGACTGTGGGATCTGTAGGTTGGTGTGCCTGTAATATATGCCTTGTTTATTTTTAATTTTGTTCTGATTGTTTTCTTTAAAAATCTGTTCTATGTGAATTCTGATTTTAGAGTATTAGGTCAGGAGAACTTCTTTCACTGTCAAAGGCAAGGTATGTAATTATGATATTTGGCAACAATGACAATCCGCAGAATTAAAATGGAGATGAGGAGGACATTTTTATCATTTTTTGGCTTTACATAATTAAACTGGGGACTCTCCGTATTAAATTATGGACAAAGGTTTATTTTTATCATTAAATTCGAGAATTGACGGTTGAGATCTATTGTAAAAATAATTTTAAATTTACAATATTAATTATGGATCGATACCCATGTATATAAATATTTGAATGTATTCAATAGTAAACTCTAATAATCCAAGAATCCAACTATAACTGCAATTAAGGTACTCACCCCGTCTCTAAAAGGATGATTAAAGTATAATTTACACACATATTAAAAAAAGTAACAGTACAAAAAGAAAAAAGAGTAAAAAAATGTCTAATTTATTTTTCCAAAAGATTATAAAGTAATGAGTACTTTTATTTTGTTTTACTAATAGACCCCACTAAAATACATATTTACCCTCATTTTATGTACTTTATCTCATTTTTTTAAAAAAAAATTGTACATTTAATTATCGTTTTGGGGGAAGATGGGAGTATTTTCTAACAGTTGTTTCCAAGCCAACGTTTTTGAAAAGCTAGCAAATGACGAGGGAGAGAGTCCAATTTTAGGTTTACTTGAATACTATTCCCTCCATCCCATTTTGATTGTTATTTTTTTAAAAAATATATATAAATTATGAAATGTAATTAATATTTTATTTAATTAATTAAATTACATATCAAATCTTAATATTATTATTATAAAATACATTAAAAAGATGAAAAACAAATTAATACTCGGTGATAATATGAGAAGCTAATTTATTTATTCTTTCTTAAAATCTACAACCTACAAATAAGGAAAACAAATAATCCAATTGTCAAGGTGAAGATCAAAGAAGCAGCCAACATTGACTTTTCAAACTCTCAAGTCTTGAGAAAGAAAAATTAAAAATTAAAATGAAACGAAATAGTCTAAGGAGAGGAGCAGAAAATATAAGAGTAATAAATACTTTCTCCCAAAAAATAGATAAAAAAAGAAAGAGAGTACTCCAATAATCCAATTGTCAAGGTGAAGATCAAAGATGCAGCAAACATTGACTTTTCAAACTCTCAAGTCGACAAAGAAAAATTAAAATGAAAGGACATAGTCTAGGGAGAGGAGAAGGCAATATAAGAATAATGATATTAACTAAATATAAAAAATTGTGTACACACATTATAAAAAAAATAGATAAAATAGAGAGGGAAACTTACAATCGAATATTTTATATATTTTTATTGGTAAATAATACTCCCTTTATTCCTAAATAAATGACGTTTTAGGGAGTTTAAATTTTTTTAATATATTTCACGTTAACAAATTTCTATAAAGCATTAATTATAATTTTTTCTCTATTGCCTTCAAGTATCTTTCTATCTCATTTATCTAGGTAACTTTATACATATTTCCTTAATTAATGCAAAGATAATTGTGGTAATACATATTAATCTTAATGACAAAATTGGAGTCAATAAATGACTTCTTTAATAAGTGTGAAGTACCCCTCTAAAACGTGGAGAGAGTATATAAGTTCTACTCTTGATGAACAATTTTTTGTGTATAGTAAGTGCATATTACTCTCTCCGTCTCTTAATATAAATTTTTTTTAGAGTTGTGTACAATTATTTATTAAAGAATAATTGTATAACATTAAATATAATATTAAATATCTATATTGATCTTGTATTGGAAAAAGAGATTGTTAATATTAGACAAAAAATATTGAGAAAACTAATGTTATATTTAATACTTTGGGTAATATTGAAAACTAAACAATTAATGCTTTTTTGAAATTCTAAAACGTCATATATTAAGGAATAAATTTTTTTTCAAAAACATCTTATATTATGGGACGGAGGGGAGTATTATTTAAAATATAATTAAGTACAGCGGAAAAGTAAATAGAGAAAACTAATGCACTCAAGTCAACGTACACAAGTTGACATTTTAAATTAATTCCCAAAACCTAGATGAATGTACATTACCAACTGGGAGGAATCAAACAGCTGGAATCATTACTAGCTCAAAGAATTTGCAGCTACATTTACACTTCTCCTTCCAAGAACTTGCATGCCTATTTACATAGCATTTATCATCAAATTAATTAACAACCCACACACACATATATAACAACAGAGAGAAAAGTAGAGAAAAAGAGAGGAAAGAAGATGGAGAACAAACATTTTAGCCACATTCATAATCTTTCTCCTCACCAAATCCCGGAAGGGAGCCAAATCTGTTGCTCAGGCTGTAAATTTCATGTGTCAGGCACAGTCTATGTGTGCTGGCACTGCAATTTCTTTCTTCATGAACAATGTTTTAACGCTAGTCGCTCAATGCAACATCCTTCTCATCCAGCTCACCCTCTAAACCTAGTCCCGTATCCAACTTACCCTTCTAATTCCATTTTTTGCGATTCTTGCAAATTAGTCGGATCAGGCTTCACCTATAGTTGTTCCCTTTGTGAGTTTGACCTCCATGTCCATTGCGCCTACAATTCTTATAACAATCCTTCCGAAAATCACCCTATCCCAAATGAAACTCGTGGCTTTAATCCTCCAATAAGTCATACTAATCCTCATCAACATGCTAATACATCTCAAAATGCCCCTAGCCAATCCAATGAATCTTCTCCAAATAAGCCTAATTTGGATCCTCAATCCGTTGCCTCAACAAAAGCTGATGATGAGAAAAAAACAAGCGAGACGAAGCATTTTAGCCATGAGCATCCCTTGCAACAAACTAAATTGAAAGAAAAAGATACAATACTTTGTTCAGGCTGCGACGATGTCATTTCTGGTCCAGCTTACACGTGCAACCAGTTTCCATGCAATTTCAACCTCCATAAATCATGCTTTCAATTAACACAAGAGATTCAACACAAGGCTCATCCAAATCACCCTCTAACCCTAATTCTATTGCCTCCGGGATATAATGGTGATTCTGCTTGCAATGGCTGTCTTAGAAACTGTTTTGGCCTAACTTATAATTGCTCGGCCTGCGAATATAATCTCCATGTTGAATGTTCTTCGCTTCCCACAGCAGTGAGGCACCTTTTTCATAGTGGACACCCACTCTCTCTTTTCTATAACTCGCCATATAAAAAGGTGGGAGAAGAAAATGAGTTGATATTCGAATGTAGTAGATGTTTTCTAGTTGCGCCAGATGAATCTTGGGTTTACTATTGCAGAAAATGTGATTATGGAATCCATACCTATTGTATGAATCCTGACTTCTAGTAAGAGGTCAGTAATCGGAAGATCAGAATTGGATCAAGTTGCAGAATTTTATAAAAATGTTTTTACAGCCAAGTTTCTCCTCCATGAATAATATAGATTTATATTATTAAAAGATAATACTATTTTTTTTGGCTGGATCATATCAATTTTTGGCTGGAAGTTGTCATGTGCAGATTTTTGAATTTTTTATTAACTTAAAATTTCAAAGTCAAGTATTATAATAATTTACGTATATATCATCTTAGTAATTATTATTTGACTTGGTCTTTGAAAGCCTTGGCAGTAAGGGTTTTGAAAGCCTTGGCAGTAAGTTACTTTGTTAACCACGTTTGGAGAGTAAGTTGTTGTAATGGCCAAGTCTACTATAAATATCTATGTTCACTCTAGAGAGAAACACACAACATAAATGTTAGTATTTAAAAGGTTTTTAGTTTGTCCGTAATTGGTTATTCCTGCTGTTAGCTCCATAAGAAAAGTCAGTTTCTCAGGTCTTACTGTATATTGCGAACATTCAATTCATTCAATTCTTAGTTTTAATTTCCATCTTTCTTTTAATACACATTGATATATACAAATTAATTTTATATTTTAATATTCCTATTTTTATGAATTTATATGTACATATGTATATTTTATTTAACTAATACATTTTATTTTGTTTTGTAAGGGATAATATTTTATTTATCTTTTGATCGAGTAAAGGATAATTGTTCCAGTTTTTGAAGATTAAAATGAATTCTAGAAAATTATAATGATAGAGTTGGAATCAATTTAGAGATAAAGGGATAAGAAAGAAAAAGGAAGATCAAGTTCAATATACATTAGATTATATTATAATTTATTTTTTCTTATAAATGGGTCATTTGTTTTAAAAAAAAGGGGGTTACTTTTTATTTTATTTTCATTTACAATCTGACTTTCCTTTTTTTTATCTCTTCCACGGTGGTTCATGGCGAAGTGGTATAGTATATTCTTTTTCAGTCTCCTTAATTGAAAGCAGGAACATGATTGTAGTTGGATCATTACTTAATTTAATACTTTGATTTCAATACTCTCGAATCTCTTCCATTTCGGTTAGTAGTTTAGTGCATAAGAATGTTAGATTTTGTGTATTTCTCATGCTTTATATAACATAGTTATAATAAATAAATTAATTGTTTCTTTTTAGTACTCATGCTATAGTGTTTTATTAATATTTATAAACTTAATTTTATTTTATTTCATGCATTTAGTAGTGTTAACTTTTAATTCCACCACTAACTAAATTTTCAATATCTAGGATGATGATGAAACTAGGTATTACATAATAATATTTTCTTTGATATTCATGCCTAATTGTTTACTCCTTCATTTTACTTTTGCGCAAAATTTGTTGAGGTTCTTATATTAATTACGAGATTTTAATAAGTTATAGTTATTATGTGAATTTTTTATAATTTATGCAAAAACATTACTTTTAAAGGGAAGGAAAAACTAAATTGGAAATTAATTTAGAAAAGAAGAACTTAATTATTATGTTAGTTTTAGTGGATTTAGATTCTTACGTAATTTTTCCCATTTCTATGTTTCATTATTAATTTTAAATTTGCATGATTTAGTTAATTAATCATCTCCACCATTTTTATTTCTAATTTGTCTGGACTATAAATTAAGAATTTGATAGTTAATCTAGTCTCCGTGGTTCGACCTATATTTATTAAGTTTACAATAAACGTTGTGCATACATAATTTTATCACATCAAGTTTTTGGCGTCGTTGCTAGAGACTAGATTTAATTTTGTATTCCTTAATTTTTATTTCTTTATTTAAATTAGTTTTTTTAGTTCTATTATTATTATTATTATTATTATTATTATTATTATTATTATTATTTAAATTTTCAAAATTATCGAAGTGGATCGAAGGAGCGAAAAGATAATTTGTATATCCATATTTTTTAAAGATTTTGTTGTTGCGTTTTTCCTAGTAATTTGTATATCCATATTTTTTATATAAAAAATAGTAGTTTAGTTATTATTATTACTTAAAAACTATTTTCCCACATTCATGCATTCACTCACGTAGAACACATCATGTTTAGGTTTTTAATTTATCTATTTTTTGTCAAATATAAACCGTGGTGATTGCTGAAGGATTGAGGTACGTCAAATTTCTTCTTATTTCGTAATTCACTTTTAGGACATTTTATTTGTTTACCATTTTTTATTTTATTTGTGCATTTTCATCTTTAATCTAACATTAAGAGCAAAAACTTGTTACAAAATAAGGTAGGGATTTCATCACCCTTCCTTGGCCAACAAATAATCAAACTTGTATTTTGCATAACATTAACTTAATAAAATAAAGTAGACGTTAGCCCCTAGGACTTTTGAGCTCGAGCTCGAGCTCGAGCTCAATTAGGACAAGAGGCTCTAAGAGGACTAGAGACATAACTTCCTGCTGACCTCTCTAAGACTCTGGTCTTGGTCGAAGAATTACTTGTCTTTCTCACAGGTACATAAAATAAACTAACTCTAACCCTTTTCTCTATATACAAATTGATTTTACAACAATGTACTTCTTAAATAAGCAGATAAGAATTTAGTACAGATTGATGCTTCTCAAATAAGCAGATAAGATTTTAGTACAGATTGATACTTCTCAAATAAGCAGATAATAATTAAAGAGCAAATGTATTTATAAAAGTTTAAAGACTTTTATACTTGAAAAAATATGCTTCTTAGTAAGCAGATATTAATTTGTGCTTTGATCAAATAATGCTTTTGTGTAAATAAATATGAAAATTATGCTCTATTATAAAAGTTTAAATAACTTTTATATTTTGTGTGAAAAGATGCTTCTTGAATAAGCAAATAAGTCAATTTTGACTTTTACTCAAAAGTGCTTCTGTTTAAGCAGATATATAATTTAATATAAATTTATAAAGAATTATTTATTCTTTATTGATTAAAGAAAAGTCACTTTAAGTTTAAATAACTTTTATAGTGAAAAAGCTTCTGAGTAAGCAAATAAGTTGTTTTAAACTTTGAATTAAATATGCTTCTATTTAAGCAGATATATTCACTTAAGTTTGTGAAATAAAAGTTTAAATAACTTTTATATTATGCAACAAGTATTTTATGAATAAATGAATTTATGATCAAATACTTGTGATGACAGATATCAAGTATAATAAATAAATCAGTTAAGCAACACTTGATATAATAAATATATTTGTTTAACTCAGATAATATATAGAAATATTTTATCTATCCTTTATAAATAATGTCACTTAGTACTATAAGGAATCTTACAGTTCGAATTCCTCTCCGTAGCCTTGCGGCGTCTAAGTATGACAAAATTTATAATTTTTACAATTGATATTTATATAAATATTTTTAATAGATCACTATGATTCTCAAATTCGATTCGGATGACTACTCTTTTTGGAGCAGTATCTCAGTGTTGTTTTGAGCTATCAAGTGTCGTATCTATTTTACGATATTTATATAAATAATATCAATAAAAAGTTACTGAAGACTATAAGGAATCGTACAGTTCGAATTCCTCTCCGTAGATGTGTATCTCCGTAGTCTTGCTGCGCCCAAGTATCCTTTTATTTGATAAATAGATGAAATATAGATATGTAGAATTGTGTATAATAATTTATATTCGTATATCTATAAATATAAATAAGCAAGAGATAATTCAAATAAAATAAATCAAACCATTTATCTCAATTTGCTTAGACTAATTTCCTCTTCTCAAATAATCAGAACTTTTATAAGAAAAGAGAGAAAGCTTTTTAGAGAGAGAGAGAGAGAGAGTATGTAGGAGAGAAATAAATTTTTCTTGAAAGTGAATTGACAAATTAAAAATGAAGAAAAAGCCTACTATTTATAGATTTTTGAAATCAGGGGTAAAATGGTAATTTTTGAAATCTGATTTTAAATGAATGACTAGGGTTGCTTTAATTTAAAATCAACGGTTTGGATTGAAAGAGAAGTACACGTATTGCCAAATGTTTTAGCCCATTGAAAAAAATGACTACCAATTAAATGTTCAATTTGACCACATGTTTGAAAAGCATACACGGTTTCTTTGTCCCAAAAAGAATGGCTCACGCGTTTTGAAAGATGCCACTAAGCCAGCATAATGCTCATTTATTATGTAGACATATATTATATATATATTACAATATTTTATGTATGCATGCATGCAAGCTATATACACGGTTTTAGCACATGCACTTTAATACATATATATGATAACACATGCATGCAATCAATTTACTTTACTATATGCCAGCACAAAAGGAATGCATGTAATTTCGGTTTATATATATATATATATATATATATATATATATATATATATATATATATATATAAGTAATGAAATAATTTTGCCCAATTTTAAAATAACTTAAAATAAATTTTTATATCTTTGAATAATAAAATTAATTTGAGAATAAATATAACATGCCCATATGTAAAAAATGATTTAATCAAAATTTACATCTTCCTTCCAAATTCGGTCAAACAAGCATTTGATAATCAACATATGACTTTTGTCCCACAATGCATGACCCAATTGATTTAACATATTAAAACAGTAAGATCAATAAAATCAATTAAATAAGATTTAGAAAATATTTTTGGACAAAGTAAATAAGATAAATAAAACAATTATAATAAAATTCATGTGGAGAGGATTCTACCCTTTTAATTAATTTATTTACTAATTATTGTTATCATCAAAATAAAACTAAATGTTGGAGACCCAACAATCTCCCCCTTTTTGATGATGACAATCAACTAAAAATATTTTCCATAAAAGCTCCCCCTCAATTTATGCAATCATCAAAAAATTTTAAAATTTAGAAAAACTAACATGCAACAATATATAACAGTTCATGTATATAGCATGTTGATAGTATGAAACAAAATAATGCTATTTTTCTTTTTCCAATAATATTTTTCTTCTCCCCCTTTGTCATCATAAAAAATGGGGTGGAGGGGTGGGGGGGGGGGAGAGTAGTATAAATTACTTTTCAGAACCTGCAGAAGAAGAGATTAGAAAAAAAATTCTTTTAAAATTTTAGTTGCCTCCTACATGATTTGAATTTGTGTGGTTGCCTTTGATTGACCAAAATTACTATACAAGAATGGAGATTATTTACCGTTAGATGTATAGAAATTTAAAAGAATGTTCCACATTAAATCTATTATATATATATGTTTTATTTTTTTAAAAATAGATTTAAATATTAAATATATTCTTTAAAAATAGTATATATATATATATATATATATATATATATAAAAAATATTTATATGGGCATATATATATATAGATGCATAAATAATTATGAGAAAACAGACATATGCCACTTGTACTTGAACAATTACGATGACCTGCATAGTCAGAATTTTTTTCACCTGATTTCATTTGCATTCCTAGGAAGATGTTTAATTTCCCTTTCATGCTCATTTCAAAATCCTTACTCATGCTTTCAGAAAAATCATTTCACAAAGTAATATCAATAGACCCAACAATGATGTCGTCAGTTATTTTTACTAGAGTCAGCTTCAAGACATACCTGCAACATTTATCAATTTCAAGAACTGGTACCCTTTAATAAGAAGGGTCCTTTGGGCGAGTTTCTCATTTTGTATAAGGAACATTTGTGTTTTCCTTTACAAAAATGGGTACGGGATAATCAATCTTAGTATACAAAAGCATTTTATGATTAGCAGGTCTATAAGATGCATGATTTACTTTATTATTATAACCTGAAAAACTGTGATGAAAATTTCTATAAGATTTTTGACTTTTATTATAAAACTCTTTCCTTGTATTAATAATTGGTGCAATATACGTTCTTTTAGGCACCCAAATCATTTTTCCTTTATAATTTCCATTTCGAGCATTACACATGTGAGAAGAATGACCATTTCTGTTACAATATCACAACAAAAAAAATGGGCCTTTAGCAACGATTTTTCGGGCAACGACTTTATAAGTCGTTGCTAAAAGTATATGTTTAGCAACAAAATTTGTCCTTCGTTTTCGTTGCAGATTGTGTCAGGCTTTCATTTTTTGCAACAAAATTCATAAGTCGTTGCAAAATTTCGTTGCTAATCCATTGGCAGGAAAAAATTTCATTGGAAATTCGTTGCAAAATTTTCGGCCACTTGATTTCCCGTCATCGTGGGCAACGAAAGTTTTTTTGTTGCTAAAAATAGGGTTGTAGCAACGATTTTTCAGGCAATGACTTTATAAGTCGTTGCTAAAAGTGTATGTTTAGCAACGAAACTTGTCCTTCGTTGCAGATTGTGTCATGCTTTCACTTTTTGCAACGAAATTCATAAGTAGTTACAAAATTTGGAAACAAAATTCGTTAGAAATTCGTTGTAAAATTTCTAACCACATGATTTGTCCTCATCGTGGGCAACGAAAGTTTTTTTGTTGCTATATTTCGTTGCCTAATATGAACCACATTTATTGGCAACAATTTTTATTTTCGTTGCATATTTTATACAACTTTTTGTAACGGCTATTAAAATGTTGCCTTAAATTAAGATAATAATAATAATAATAATACTAGTACTAATAATAATAATAACAACAATAATAATAATAGTAGTAGTAGTAGTAGTAGTACTACTACTAACATACGTTTGGATAAACCTGTTAAGTTAAACACAATTAAAATTCCAAATAAATTGCAACTCAGACATGACTTAACATCGAAAAATTGAAGCCTTAGAAACCAAGGAATTCTATAATGGTGGAACCATTCATCTTACATCAGAACATTATAGAAAAGCCTTAGAAACTAAGGAATTCTCTAATGGTGGAACCAAGGAATTCTATAATGGTGGAACCATTCCTTTATTTTTTCTTTTACTAAATTCTTCAATGTATCTTAATCCTTCTTTGTTAAAACCACATCTTTGTTGATTAAGCATGACATCAAGATTTTCTTTCCCTTTTGTGAACTTAAGAACTATACAATTTAAATCGTCACGTTCTTTAGTTAAAATATTAATTTGATCTATTAAAGAAGAATCTTCATTTTGTTTTTCTAATTCTATCTTTAGAGAAGCATTTTCAAAATCGAGATTTTTAATATCTTTACTTAACACTTGATTTTTCATTTGATTATTTTCATTAATTACAGCAAGTGTTGAATTTTCTATTTCAAGATTTTTATTTTTTCTTTTTAAAATTTTCAAATTCTTCTTTTAAGAAATCATTTTCCAAGTTTACTTTATTTAAACTTTCATTAGTTATAATCAAGTTTGCATTTTCCATTTTCAGATTTTGTTAGTTTTAATTAATTTTTCTAATAAACTTTTTAATTTAATAAAATCTTCTTTAAAAATTTTATTATCTTCATATAAACCATTATATGCTTCTTGTAGTTTATGGTATTTTTCATTTATATTATCTAAGGTATGCATGACAAATGAAGTACTACATAATTGATGTTCAAAATGTACCTCAGATTTTGGTGATGACTCATTGTTTGCCATTAAGCACAGATTTGTAATTTTCTCAGTTTGTTCAGCAACTTCTTCATCATATCTTTCTTGATTTATAAGTAAATCTTTGAAAGCAATTCCTTTCTTTTTGATATCTGTATCTGATCCTGCTTTTTAGACTAACATGTCGACTTCGTGGGCACGCAGATTTCCAATAAGGCTATCAAGAGGATAAGTAGTTAGGTCTTGCTTTTGCTTAATAGCAATAACCTTCATTTTCCAGATGGATGGAAGGGCTTTGAGAATTCTTATGTTTTTCTCATTAGTTGTATATACCTTCCCCAGATGTTCCAGTTCATCAATGATTCTGGAAAAATGTGTTTCCATATCAATGATCTTTTCACCTTCTTCTAGCTTGAAACTTTCATACTCCTGGATTAGAGAATTTTTTTTAGTTTCTTTGATATGACTGGTTCCTTCATAGGTCAGAATCAATTTTTTCCATATTTCTTTTGCATTCTTGCAATTGCTAACTCTTTTGTATTCTTTTTCAATGAGGGCACTAGTCAGCACTTGTTCAGCTATGGATGTAATGTTCATATCCTTTTCATCATCAGTAGTGAATTCATTAACATCTTTTTCAACAATCTTTTCTACCACGATTTTTGTCGGAACTATTACACCTCGTTCTATTGCAAGCCGAACTTTGATTCCTTGTGATTTGGCATATATTTTGAATCTGCTCTTCTAGGTGGCAAAGTCTGTACCGTCAAATAGTGGAGGTCTGGTCATTGATAGTCCTTCTCCGCAACCAGTAGCATTGTAGGCCATAGATGGATCTACTCTTAGGTATGCCTGTATATACTCAACAAAGAAGTTAAAGAGCACCGCTCTGATACCAATTGAAAGTGCAATAATAATTTAGAAGGGGGGGTTGAATAGATTATTACTGATTAAAAGATTATCTTAGGCCTTTTTGAATTTTTGGATAATTAATTTGCAGTGTTAGAAATTAATATGCAAGACAGTAAAAATTCAATCACACAATCCACAGAGATTTATCTGGTTCACAACATATATCCCGGGTATGCTGCTACGTCCAGTCTCAAGTTCCTCTCCAGGACTCGAGATCCTATTACTATCTGTAATAAATACTCCTTCAACAGGCGGAGAAGCCTTTACAAAGTTTTATAGACAAACTTCTAACTATTCAACTATTCTATCTTGGACAGCAAGCTCCCCGCTCCTTCCTCAAGTCTAGTTGTACCACCTTTTGAGTTTAGTTCTATTCTATGATCTGGTCTTTAAACAATAGCCTCTTCCTCAGCTCACAAGTACACTAGAGACCCAACGTCCTGCTGACCTCTCTAAGACTCTGGTCTTGGTCGAAGAATTACTTGTCTTTCTCACATGTACATAAAATAAACTAACTCTAACCCTTTTCTCTGTATACAAATTGATTTTATAATAATGTGCTTCTTAAATAAGCAGATAAGAATTTAGTACAGATTGATGCTTCTCAAATAAGCAGATAAGATTTTAGTACAGATTGATGCTTCTCAAATAAACAGATAATAATTAAAGAGCAAATGTATTTATAAAAGTTCAAAATACTTGAAAAAATATGCTTTTTAGTAAGCAGATATTGTAAGACCCCGAATTTTACAAAATGAAAGTATTCAATTTTCTTATAATTGTTATTCTATTTAGTAAATGGTTAAATTGATAAAATATTAAAGTTAAAGGTGATATTTGAAAATTTTACAAAATAAGTAAGTTGTTATAAAATTTTTGTTGTGTCGGGAAATATTCGTTTGGTCGAGGAATATTCTTTTTGTCTGAGAATATTTGTACGACGACACCATCATTGGTGGACCCCACAACGGAATAACTGTCGAAGTTAGAAAACGACAGAAATAACTTCTTATAAAAAATAACGGCAAAAGTTTTACGTTAAATTATTGAAATACCCGGTGGTAAAAGTACAGTAATACGCGTGGTTGCATAGTAGCACACGATATTGATTATTGATGCTTACGTAAGAAGCCACTCAGTTTACAAAATTATTGCTACAGTAATTCTTGCATTGTATCTCACGTTATTTAATTCAATTATTGTCACAGTATCATCTGCATAATATTTTAAATTATTAAATCAATAATTGAGACAACAAAGTTATTCATATTATTATTTGTAATATTGATAATGTCTAGAAAGTTCTGTCAAGGAGAAGTTTGGTCACCTAATTGCGCACCAATAGGGAGAAATCCTTATCAGAAAGCCTCCTCTTTCCTGAGAATGATCTGATTGTTAAATATTGCGAGTTATAATATTAATGATGAATAATTATTGAATTATTAAGAATGTGTTTATTGAAGATAAGTGAATTACAAAAGTTAGAGGGGAATAATGCAAACTTAGAAAACTTTAGGGGTACTAAAGTGTAATAAGTTGAATCAATCTGGACCATTGGTAGTGGTTTTAATAGTAAATCAATCTGGACCATTGGTGGTGGTTTTAATAGTAAATCAATCTGGACCGTCGATGGTGGTTTTAATAGTAAATCAATTTGGACCGTCGATGGTAGTTTTAAAAGTAAGTCAATCTGGACCGTCGGTAGTGTTTTAAAAGTAAATCAATCTGGACCGTCGGTGGTGGTTTTAAAAGTAAATCAATCTGGACCGTCGGTTGTGATTTTAATAGTAATCAATCTGGACCGTCCGTTCTAATAGTAAATCAATCTGGACCGTTCGTTAATTAGTTACTATTTAGTCATTTCTCCTATAAATAAAAGCTTAATTCTTCTTTCATTCTCACCAATTCACTGAGACTCACAAGAGAAACTATAGAGAGAGAAACTATAGAGAGCAAGAAGAAGAGTATTATGCTACTTCACTATTGCAGTATCCAGTCTTTTACTAAGGTAATGGATATTATTTGTTATATTCGTAAGGGATATTATTTGTTATATTTGTAAGGGGTATTATTTCTTTCGTATTCATAAGGAATATTACTTTTTTTGTATTCATCCTTTAATATGTCGGAATAACCTGCCTACGCGGATTACGTACCGTATGACAGGTGAAAATCTATTTGCAGTTTCTTATATTATTTCTTTTCATATTCATAAATCTAAATTTACTATGGTAAGTATTGCTTCTATAATCCTTGAAATTAGTGGAATATCCTTGAGTTTTGCGTTTCATCCAGTATCGTTTCGTTGGAATATTGATATGAACTTTCTTATTAAATATCAATATTTTCACCAGAGTACTATTCATGAGTTACTATTCACCCGATTACTATTCACTAAAATATTATTCACTCGTGTATTTGGGGCACTTTTCATGCCGGGGTACTATTCACGAGTTACGATTCACGAGTTACTATTTATGAGTTACTATTCATCCGGTTATTAGTTACTAAAATATTATTCACTCGGGTATTCAGGGCACTTTTTATGCCAGGATACTATTCGCGAGGTACTATTCATGGGTTACTATTCACCCAGTTACTATTCACTCGAATATTATTCACTCAGATATTTGGGGTACTTTTCATCCCAGAGTACTATTCACGAGGTACTATTCTCGAAGTACTATTTGTAGGGTATTATTCACGGGGTACTATTCATCGAAAAATATATTTCTTTTCTATCCAAATTATTTTTGATACATGAATATTATTCTTGAATTTTACTCCACAAAGCAGTATCATGTTGACAATTTAGATATTTTTAAACTCTGGATAAATTTAAAATCTTTAATATTTATCCTTGATTTCGTTTGATTAATGCTTATATCATTGTCATCATCCTCATATTTATATTGTGATAAAAGTCATCTGTAGCTTACGTGCATAGATGTACTATTGATTGGTATGAGTATGAACAGGGATTATTCTGTATAATCATGACCCGTAATGTTATAAATGATATGAAAAAAGTCCTCATTGGCCCGTAGTGCATTGATGGACAGTTGTTGGTATGCTTATGACCAGGGATTATTCGGTATGATCATGACTATTGGTGAAAACACGAATATCCTTAGCCCGTACTGCATGGATAATTCGTGGTCGTGATACTAATGAATATCCTTAGCCATATTGCAAGGATGATTCGATGATGTAGATTATTTATTAAGCTGAGTCTCAGCGATAAAATATTGATAATAAACTTTTAATTCGTAGAAGATAGCAAATATCATGCTCTACTTGACTCTTTTAAAATACAGTTGCATGTCTTTTGCCTGTAATGCAAAGATGAACTATTAATGAATATCTTTGGCCCGTAGTGCAAAGATGAATTTATTAGTATGATTATGAACATGAACTGTGATTTGGTATAACCATGATCTTTGATATTTCAGGTAAAGACAGGAGATAAAAATTATCTTCGTCCTAAGTGCGAAGAGGAATTTAGAATCACAATTATGATTATGAGTTATTCACATGATTGTGGACAGAAACTGTTGACTGATGTTACAGGGATAAAACATTGTTGGTGGACTTTTAACATGGAGAAGATAATAGACTTTATGGTCTATTTGACTCTTCTAATGGATTGCTCGTTCCGCTGCAACTATGGTTGAAAAGTTTTATCATCTACCACATGTTCTAAATTTCTGATTTATTACTGACGAAGGCTATTGATAATTTAATTATCTTTAGTCATGATATTCTTTACTGGGCTAGTTGTGCTCACCTTTTTGCTTCACAATTCCTTTCAGGTAATAAGAGTGTAGCTGAGTCGAGCGGGGGTAACAGGGGAATAAAACTATGAAAACCCCAAAATAGGTCCATTCCACCCAACCCATTCTGAGTCGCCAAATATATGGTACAGAAAATAACTACAACTTCATTATCACAATTGTCGTGCAAAATACAACAACACATATATTGTGAATTTTAATACCAACTGTGACTCATGTCCCAACTATGGACAACTCCTCACATTAATACATCACATAAAGGTACAGTCAATAACTGTTTTAGAAATTAAAATTTTTGGGAAGTGCTCAAGAAAACCTTTGTACATGGGAGGCCATGCATCTAGGTTATGATAGATATCATATGTCCACAGAATTATCCTTGGTTGACCCAATAGACCTAAAAAATACAAGATGATTACTATCATATTCTTTCCAATGGCAAGTTTTTTCTTGACATATCATTATCTCCACTCTCTCTAATTGAGAATTATCAATAGCCTTCAACAGTAATACATCAGAGATTTAGAACATATGGTAGATGATAAAAATTTTCAACCATAGTCGCAGCGGAACGAGCAATCCATTAGAAGAGTCAAATAGACCATAAAATCTATTAACTTCTCCATGTTAAAAATCCATCAACAATATTTTATCCATGTAACATCAATCAACAGTTCTGGTCCACAATCATATAAATAACTCATAATCATAATTGTAATTCTAAATTCCTCTTCGCATCCAAGACGAAGATAATTTTCATCACATGTCTTTACCTGAAACATCAAAGATCATGGTTATACCAAATCACAGTTCCTGTTCATAATCATACTAATAAATTCATCTTTGCATTACGGGCCAACGATATTCGTCAACAGTTCATCTTTGCACTACTGGCCAAAGATATTCAACAACAGGTCATCTTTGCACTACGGGCCAAAGATATTCATCAACAATTCATCTTTGCACTACAGGCCAAAGATATTCCTCAACAGTTCATATTTGCACTACAGGCCAAATATATTCATATCTCAAAGAAATATATAATCATTTCAGAATTTATATAAACAATAATTATAACCATGTTAATCAATTCATCTTTACATTTAAGCTAAAGATATTCAATTATAAATTCAATGGTCATGATCATACCAGTTAACAATTCATCTTTGCACTACAGGCTAAAGATATTCCTCAGTCACGATCATACCAATAATTTATCCATCTTTACACTCAAGTGAAAGAGAAATTCAACATCAGGGTTATAAAAATGTTATATATGATAATAAAAACAATGTGATCAACAACTGCATTTATTTTCAAGGGCAACAATCATAAATCAACGATAATTTGGTCAGAAAAAGAAATCAATTTTTGTCGTGAATAGTACCCATGAATAGTAACTCGTGAATAGTAACTCATGAATAGTAAACCCGACACAAAAAGATAGACATTCCATAATAAAATCCATACTAATATTTCGGTATAATGATATTAAAAGAATAACATCATTATGAAGAATATAACATCCCTTAATATCCCTTACTATCCCTTACCTCAAAAGAGCAGCACTTCTGACTGGATATCGGATATGACGCTGAAGAAAACTTGCACTGATGAATAGTAACTTACCAAGTATCTAAATACACACAAAATACACTCGATAATCTAGAGAGAAAACTTATGAATTCTAGTGTGATTTTTAATTCTAACTTAGACCTCTATTTATAGGAAAATGTTAGCACGCCAAAGCAGACTTGACCTGCTACTTGATAGTTTTACCTGCTACTATTCCACCCACCAAAAATTAGCCATCTTCCCCAACAACCAAAAGTGGGGCCCACCCATTTTTAGAATTTTCCACCAAAATTATTTATAAACCTAATTTCCGTATCAGTCACCTCTTAAAATTCATAACAAATCATTCGTTCATTTTTAACGGTTCAAAATTTGTGAACATATACTCAACTTATATATGTATAACATATCTAAAAATCACAACGATCCAACGGTCAGATTAAAAAATATAACTCACGGAATATAGTTCAAGAACACTGGTTTGATCTAATAATACATCCAATCCGACAAAATACTGATAACACACCTCAACATTAATTTCTTCATTTAAAATCACATAAATAAATCCATCATTTATATCCACGTCAAATAAATATTTTCTTATCAGATAAATCAATAATTAATTATTCACAAATAATATTACAGAATCACAATTATGACTGTGACGAACGAGAATTTTGTAAATTAATTTTAATTATTTATTGAATTAAATAAATATTTTTCAAAGACTTAATTATTGGATTAAATAATTAATTGAGGCAATTGTAGTAGATTAATTTAATTATATGTGTTACATTTATTGAATTAATGTAGAGAATTTTTAATATTCAAAGTATGTGGTTATGTGAGCTTATTGAATTAAATGAATTATTTAATTAAGCATGATGTTACTTTAATTAATTTAATTATTAATTAGAGATTTAATAAATTGTTATTATTTATTAATGAGAAAAATTAATTATGTGACTATATGAATTTATGAGAAAATATTATATTTTATTTATATAAATTAAATAAAATATTGGAGTTATTTTATAAGGAGTGTGACATTTATTACACTATATAATAAAAGGTTTATTAAAATAATGAGCTTTGAATTTATTTGCTAAGCCAAACATGACACTAAGAGAGGTTATGGGCAGTTAACCCATGACTGGGCAACTGACCACATCGCGTCAGTTTTAATTCTTCGACGCTTCCTCCTTCTTCTTCATAATTTCCTAAGTCTGGCATTATTTTCAGAGAGAGTTCAGAGAGAAAGTGAGAATTTGTGAGAGATATTATAAGTATTTAATTAACAGGTACTTGTAGAAAGCTTTCATTAACCATCTCCTAACCTATACTCTGGGTAATTCTCCTTCCCAAATTCTAAATTACGTCTTTTAGTTTTCATAAAATGGCTTTCACATTCTTCTGTTAATCTCTGTGATTTGGGAATTGTACTATTATATGGATTTATGTGATAGTAAGAATAGCATAACATGTTTTATATATATATTACATGATTTCATATCATCAAGTTCATGAAAACATGTAGTAATCTGATGACTTGCTATTTCAAAATAAACAGAGTACGTGTTATGGCCATATGACTTTATACGTGATAATTGATGTATTGATTATATATTATCCCTAAATTTTACACCCTTATATTATTGAGCATGTTAATACGAAGTGATCAAGCTTTAAACGAACGGATTTGGCCTTATAACGAATCCGTATTGTTAAATTATAAATTTTGTTCAAAATCCTCAAGAACTTCAAGAACAGTCTAAATTTTTATGATTTAAATATGTGATTATATGTTTTAATAGGTTAAAATCACTTTATAGATGTTGTATTATGATTATGCATGAATTATAACATGTGGGTATATGTGATTTGATGAAATTAGTGTTAAAAATGTGTTGATTTCGCTGAACTCTGTGTTCTTCGCGAACTGAGATTCAGTTTCTGGGGTCTCGCGCCGCGGCGCCAGCTCTAGAACTGATTTCTCGCGCCGCAGCGCCACAGCGCTCGCAGCGCCAAGACTCGAGCCACGGCGCCACAGCGCCGCAGCGCCAAGGGCCCGGCCACAGCGCCACCGCGCGACTCCTTAGCACATTAGTGGCGCCGCAGTGCCACTCTCCAGAAAATGTCAGAAATGTATTTTTAAAATGTTAAAGTCTAACAAGTGTTAGTGGGTTTATGTAATGAACATGTAATCATGTTAGAGGTATTATGAGATGATAAAATAGTTGTTTATCATGTAATAAAATATTATATGTGAATTGAATTATTTAATACTTAATTAGTTTGATAATTTATGAAGTATAAATTATGTGACAACGTGATAATTTGACTAAGTTTAGTCAATAATTAAAGTAGACAACGAGAATGAGTTTATATTGATTAGTTAATTTATAATTAACTGGTATTGTGTATATGAATGGTATGTAGGATTTAATTCAAAGAACGTGCTTAGTTAAAGAGTAATCTACGCACGAGAAAAGTATCCTATCCCTAACTCCATTCTATTGAGCAAGTTTATTTAAACTTAAACGTTACTTTTATGTTGAGCAAGTTTTCCTAACCCTACTTGTCATTATTGATCAAGTTTCTTATTTACCTTGAATAAATTATCCTTGTTATTATTCAAGTTCAAGCATGATATTAAAGATTAATTATCTTTCCAAAGCATGATTCAGTTATACAATAATTGTCCTATTGTATACTTTTGAGATTATTATTCTAATCAAATATCAATTATTGTTGAACCTTATTAGACTAGTGAACCTTATTGATTCAACTAGTCCATAGTTGATGAGCGTTCTAAATTTCAGAACCCTTGATGAAATTATCCAAACCAAACTTCCTTTGGTGCAAACTCGAATGTCAAACTGAGATGAACAACCCTGTATAGGGGATTATTTACGCTTTAGCGTTTAGATATTGTGCACAGTATGGTACTAAGGGCTGATCCCCCTAAGTACGAGAAGAAGGTCCATAGTCTTATGACTGTTAAAGGTTTCAAGTATATTTCTTGTTAACCTAGGACATAGTTCAAGGTCTTATGACCCTCAGAATTCTTTTGATTCTTGTTATTCATTCTCGATTCAAAAGTTGAGCTTTTATTCAGATGTCTTTGATTTATTCGCATGTTATTATAATGTTATTTCATTATTATACTTGTGGGCATTTGTGCTCACTCTTGCTTAATAATAACATTGTAGTTAAGAATGAAAGAAGCGATGAACCCTCCACTAGTAAGGGCAAGGGCAAAGTTAGCAAATGATGAAGACTTGCTATTTTTTTAACTGATGCATTTGTTTAAGACTTGAGTTATGTTGATGTTAAGACTTATTTGTTTAGAATTCCGCACAGATGTTTTAAGGTTAAGGTAACCTAGGATTTATTTATGATTCAGTTGATGTAACCCTTAAGGGAAGAGATTTTTTTTATGATTTCTATCTATTGTATGGTTTGATATTATTTATGGGTAGATAGATAGATGATGCTTGTACAGTGAACACCAAATCCCGTGGAATCGAAGTACCCAGATTTGGGGGTGTCACAAGTTGGTATCAGAGCTGTAGGTTATGTGTAACAACCCCAAAATAGGTCCATTCCATCCAACCCATTCTGAGTCGTCAAATATATGGTACAGAAAACAACTACAACTTTATTACAACAATTGTCGTGCAAAATACAACAACACATATGCTGTGAGTTTGGATACAAATATATACCAAATGTGACTCATGTTCCAACCGCAGACATCACCTCACAATGACACCTTACATAAAGGTATAGTCAAAAACTGTTCTAGAAATTAGAATCTTTGGGAAGTGTTCAAGGAAACCTTCGTACATGGGAGGCCACGCATCTAGGTTATGATAGATATCATATGACCACAGAATTATCCTTGGTTGACCCAATAGACCCCAAAGAAAAACGAGAAGATTACTATCATATTCTTCCCAATGGTGAGTCTTCTCTTGACATATCATTATCTCTACTATCTCTAATTGAGAATTATACTTCAAACAAACACCAAGATTATATAGGTAGTGCTCGTATATATACTCAGTAAGTGGATGAGCACATCCCTGTCTTATGATGATACGAGGTTGTATGTCGTTAGACATCTTGTATGATAGTGGCAAACCACCCTTCCAACGTTGGGTACACCTTACCCTATTGGATTCACCAAATATAACTACTAAATGAACTTTTCTATACTGCTTCGGGAGAACATCCACAGCTAGAGACCACCGTTCTATTTCCCCGTTACCCTCGCTCGACCCAGCTACACTCTTATTACCTGAAAGGAATTGTAAAGCAAAAGGGTGAGCACAACTAGCTCAGTAAAGAATATCATAACTAAAGATAATTCAATTATCAATAGCCTTCATCAACAATAAATCAGAGATTTAGAACATATGGTAAATGATAAAAATTTCAACCATAGTTGCAGCGGAACGAGCAATCCATTAGAAGAGTCAAATAGACTATAAAGTCTATTATCTTCTCCATGTTAAAAATCCACCAACAATATTTTATCCATGTAACATCACTCAACAGTTCCTTTCCACAATCATATGAATAACTCATAATCATAATTGTGACTATAAATTTTTCTTCGCACCCAGGACGAAGAATATTTTCATCACCTGTCTTTACCTGAAACATCAAAGATCATGGTTATACCAAATCACAGTTCCTGTTTATAATCATACTAACAAATCCATCTTTGCACTACGGGCCAAAGATATTCATCAACAAACCATCTTTGCACTACGGGCCAAAGATATTCAACAACAGTTCATCTTTGCACTACAGGCCAAAGATATTCATCAACAGGCCATCTTTGCACTACATGCCAAAGATATTCATCAACAATTCATATTTGCACTACAGGCCAAATATATTCATATCTCAAAGAAATATATAATCATTTCAGAATTTATATAAACAATAATTATAACCATGTTGATCAATTCACCTTTGCACTTAAGCTTAAGATATTCAATTATAGATTCAATGGTCATGATCATACCAGTCACAATTCAACTTTGCACTACAGGCCAAAGAGAACCCTAGTCATGATCATACCAATAATCTACCCATCTTTACACTCCAGTGAAAGAGAATTTCAACATCAGGGTTATAAAAATGTTATATATGATGATAAAAATAATATGATCAACATATAGTTTTAATCTCAAGAGTAATATTCGTAACTCATGAATAGTAACCCCGACACAAAAGATAGAAATTCTACAATAAAATTCATACCAATATTTCGGTATAATGATATTGAAAGAATAACATTACTTAAATTTATAAACAATTTATTTTAATTGTTTACACTTTACTAATTAATGCATTTAATCATCATAAAATGCCAACTCTTACAATTTCATCATTAATAACCAAAACCCTCATCAAAAATCTGCATATACCTCATATAGGATTCTCAAGCCATAAAATCCTATTTTCCAATTTTCTTTCTTCACAAAACATATTTAATTCATTTGCTCATAACTAAACCATTTTCATGAAAAATACCAAATCAGTTCTAAAAATATTTTTCTTTTCTGGGATTTAGCATAATATAATCCCATAGTGAACATGTATTTTTTTCAAAATTTTTAAAAGTCATTTACTATTTTTCATATGGTCAAAACAGCCGAATATTTAGACATTTATCAAAAATTATACTTTTGTCCAAAAATTCTGAAATTTACAGAGTATACTTCTATCATATACATGTACTTCCAATAAAAATTTCATCAATTTTGGAGTTAACCACAAGGAATTATAAGCTGTTACATTTAAAATAGTCTTTTCTCATAAAATTCATAACTCTCAATCTATACATCCAAAAATCACCATTTTTGGACACAATCAAGAAAACTCATCAAAATATCATTTCAAATTTTTTCAGAATTTTTGAAGATCAGAAAAATTACGAAACTGAAAATCATAACAACCCTTAAAATCCCTTAATATCTCTTACTATCCCTTACAATCCCTTACTATCCCTTACCTCAAAAGAGCAGTACTTCTGATTGGATATCGGATATGATGCTGAAGAAAACTTGCACTGATGAATAGCAACTCACCAAGTATCTAAAAACTCACAAAATATGCTTCATAATATAGAGAGAGAAAGAGAGAAAGCTTATGTTTCTGGTGTGATTTTCAATTCTAACTTAGCCCTCTATTTATAGGAAAATTTTGGTAGGTTTGACCTGCAACCTGATGGCTTTACCTGCTACTATTCTCACCCACTACATTTGAAATATAATTCAGCACATTTCTTCACCAACCACAAGTGGGGCCCACCAATTCTAGAATTTTCCACCAAAAATGATTTATAACCTGATTTCCGAATCAGCCACCTCTTAAAATTCATAACAAATCATACGTTCATTTTTAACGGTTCAAAATTTTTGGACATATACTCAACTTATATATGTATAACATATCCAAAAATTACCACGATCCAACGGTCGGATTAAAAATTATAACCCCCGCAAAATATCTCAAAAACCCTGATTTTTAATACCTCCATTCTGACAAAAATACTGATAAAAACCTCAACATTAACTCCTTCATTTTTAACCACAAAAATATATCCCTCATTTATATCCACATAATATAAATATTTCCTTATCATATGAATCAATAATTAATTATTCACAAATAATATTACAGAATCACATTTATGACAACCAGGCCGTTCCCAGGAAAGAGGGGGCTTTCCAATAAGGATTTCTCCTTACTGACGCGCAATTAAATGACCAAACCTCTCCTTAGACAGAACTTTCTAGACATTGTCAATAATGCTATCTAATAATACTATTCAAATAATATGAATTATTGATTTGATAATGGGAAATACTGTGCAGCAATAATTATTGA
Organism: Panax notoginseng; assembly: GCA_016801055.1. Lineage (NCBI taxonomy): Eukaryota > Viridiplantae > Streptophyta > Magnoliopsida > Apiales > Araliaceae > Panax > Panax notoginseng. The sequence goes on from CM029017.1 coordinate 183,151,029, forward strand.
ACAACAATAATACAAAATTCCAACGTAGCAATTATTGAATCAATAAAATAAAATATTGAACAGTAATTACTGTAACAATTATTGAGTAGTGCCTTCTTACGTAAGAATTAATAATTTCAAAAATACTATGCAATACCGTGTGCTACTGTGCAATAACGCGTATTACTGTATTTTAACCACCGGGTATTCCAACAGTGTTAACGGTAGCAACTACGCCGTTATTTATAAAAACTCAAATTTGTCGTTTTTTTCACCCGACAGTTATTCGTTATGGGACCCACAAATAGCTGCGCCGTCGTACGAATATTCTCCGACAGAAAGAATATTCCACGACCAAACGAATATTCCCCGACAACAATGATTATTTTATAACCACTTGCTTATTTTGAACAATTTTCACATTTCACCCATAATTTTAATTTTTTTATCAATTTAACCATTTACTAAATTGTAATTATAAGAAAAATTGAATACTTTTATTTCATAAAATTCGGGGTCTTACATTATGAACCTTAGGTGGGGGAACAACCTTAGGTAGTAACCTTATAGAAAGAAGATAGTAAAGGAAAACTCTTATCGAGTTTTAAGAAATGAATTTTTGGTAATTCATTGAAGATAATAAAATACATTATGTGTCTATGTGTTAATTTATGTGCTCGTTAGTACAACTTAGTAACTAAAACTTAAAATTTTGTTGTCAGGATGACGAATGTTGGAGAAGCTAGTCAAGCTGGGGAGGAAGAACCCCGATTACCTATAGTACCTACAGAGGAGGAGACCCGAGACATACATGTTGTTAGGGAACAGTTAGTTCAGAGGGAGTCATCTCCATTGATCACCGTTGTTGGTCAGGAGCATGAACCTGAGATTGATCCTGAGGAGGGTCCTGAGGAGGAGTTTAATGAGGAGGAAGAAGAAGAGGAGCTACCACGGTACACTGTTGATGCTGAGATGTATGACACACTATATGATCGTAACGTGGAGTTACAAGATGAGGTTCAGGAATTGACTGAGCGAGCGACTGTTCAGCAGTCTACTTTAGAGGAGATGGATAGAGAGATTGTGACCCTTCATACACGTTTGGGAAACGTGGAGTGGGATCTGGTTCATGAGAAGGGTCAAACCGAAGATAAGACCGAGGAGATAGAGAAGCTGAAGAAGGAACTGAAGGAAACCTCCGGAAGACTGAAAATAGCAGAGGAAGGATGGGTAAGAGAATCACATCGAGCTGATCGTGCAGAAAATGATAGTCGTGCAAAGAAGGCAAAGCTTGAAGACACGTACGCCACACTTAATCATGCGATGGATGAGGTTCAAGAACGAGTGTTAAGGTACCCCATCCAGTTTGAAGGACTTCCATCGTATATGTTGGATCGCAGGACGATGTCTCGTATCATGAATGAGGAGCGTGGCAAGGCTATTGAGCACCTTGGAAGACAGGAATAGAATCTGTTTATCTATGTGAAAGACTTATATAGTTTTATGTAAATTCCGATGTGTTTGTGAACTAAGGAATATGTTAATATTTGAATGTTTTAAATCCTGTGGATTCTTTATTCCAGGATAGATGATGTAAATAGCAGTATGCTATAGTTTAATGTTAAAACTTTTTATTTGAATGAAAAGATATCAAGTTGTTTGAGATGATGTGCTAAGTGATATGTTAAATTGTTGAGTAATGTCTTAACTATGTAGAGAAATAAATAAAGTTCTAATAAACGTTTATTTAATAGAAAAATGCCGCCAAGGAGAAGACAACAACGTCAACCGACTCAGGAAGAGTCAACCAATAATAACAATAATGCCAACGTTAATCCAGTTCAACATCTAGTTAATTTACTAACTGGAGTCATGAATAACCAACCGCAAGCTCCACCTAGCACAACGTTTAAAGATTTTAAGGCGGTGGGACCGCCAGAGTTCAAAGGTTCCAGAAACCCGATCGAGGCTCAAACGTGGGTGATGAAAATGGAGAAGGTTTTCGACGTTGCTAGGGTTCGAGAAGATTAGAAGACCGTTTTTACGACATTTATGCTGAAGTCTGACGCTAGCTACTGGAGGCAGGCAAACAAGATGCGAGGAGGTGAAGGTGTAATTACGTGGGAGAGATTCAAAGAGATGTTTTTTGAAATGTATTTCCCAGCTAGTTCGCAGAATCAGATGGAGGTGCAATTTCTGACTGAAACAGGGAAACATGAGCGTGCCTGAATACGTGGCTAAATTCGATGAGTTGGCAAGGTTTGCCCCGTATCAAGTACACACTGACGAGAGGAAAGCCAGACGATTCGAACAAGGACTGAAGCCTTGGGTATACAGCAAGGTATCAATGTTTCAACTTAACACGTTTGCGGGAGTTTTGGAAAAGGCCATTCTCGCGGAAGGAGGAAGTGATGCAGTGACTAAGTACAACCAAGAACAGAAAAAGAAAAAGAGTGAGAATGAAGGTAATAACAAGACTGGTGGAAGTAATATTGGGAATAATAATAATCAGAAGAGGAAGTGGACGGATAACTCGACAGCTGGAAGTCAACACGGAGGGCAGAAAAAGAAGATAGAAGCATGTCCGACTTGCGGCAAGGCACATCTAGGAGTTTATTTGAAGGGAAAGAGAGCGTGCTACAATTGTGGTCAGGAAGGCCACATAACACCAAATTGTCCAAACCCAAAGAAGGGTGCTTGTTTCAACTGTGATTCGAAAGATCATTTAGCAAGAGACTGTTCCAAGAAGGGATCGGGAGGATCAGGACAAGGAGGAAACCGGAGAAATAGCAGTGGAAATACCTTAACCATCACCGGACCACCTGTAACAAACCGACCAACCGCCAGAACTTTCAATATGACGGTGCAGGATGCAATCCAGTCTCGTGATGTGGTGTCAGGTATCATTCCGATCAATGAAATTAATGCTTACGTTTTATTTGATTCGGGTGCTACTTGTTCCTTTATATCCGATGACTTTGCTAATAGTTTAGATTTGCTTAAGGATGAATTGGAATATCCCATGATTATAGAAATTGCGAATAGAGAGATAATTCCTGTTAAGCATGTGTATAAGAATTGTAGAGTGGATATTAAGGGTAATATCATGATCGTAGATGTTATCCCTATTCGATTGGGGAAATTCGACGTTATATTGGGTATGGATTGGCTATCCAATTATGGGGCTGTAATTGACTGCCAAAAGAAGCGTATTAACCTTATGACTCCGTCAAAGGTTGTGTTTTATGGTAGCAAGTCATCTAGATAAGCGAGTTGTCTGACGATGTTGCAGGCCAAGAAGTTATTAAGACAAGGCTGTGTAGGATATTTAGCTTACATAGTCGACAGTCGAAAAGAGAACCCGAAGGTAGATGAGATACCGATTGTGAGGGACATCGTTGATGTATTTCCAGACGATTTGCCAGGACTTCCACCAGATAGAGAAGTAAACTTTGTGATTGATTTGGCTCCCGGAACTGCTCCAATATCGAAGGCACCATACCGAATGGTGCCAGTAGAGATGAAGGAATTAATGGTACAACTACAAGAATTGTTGGACAAAAAGTATATTCAATCGAGCGTATCGCCGTGGGGAGCGCCGGTGTTGTTCGTGAAAAAGAAGGACGGATCGATGAGGCTCTGCATTGACTACAGAGAATTAAATAAGGTCACGATTAAGAACAAATATCCATTACCAAGGATCGATGATCTGTTTGATCAATTGAAGGGAGCAAAATACTTTTCCAAGATTGACTTGAGGAGTGGTTATCACCAACTGAAGGTGAGGCCAGAGGATGTACTGAAGATAACGTTCCGAACGCGATATGGTCATTATGAGTTTTTAGTAATGTCGTTTGGTCTTACAAATGCTCCTACAGCATTTATGGGACTAATGAATGGTGTATTCAAGCCGTTTTTGGACAAATTCGTGGTGGTATTTATAGACGACATTTTGGTATATTCTAAAACCAAAGAGGAACATGAAGAACACTTGAGGTTAACGTTGGAAGTATTGAGAAGGGAGAAGTTGTATGCTAAATTTTCGAAATGCGAATTCTGGATCGAGAGAGTACAATTTCTTGGTTACGTAATCGATAAAGATGGAATTTCGGTAGATCCATCCAAAGTAGAAGCTGTGATTAACTGGGATCAGCCAAGAACGCCGTCAGAAGTAAGAAGTTTTCTTGGATTAGCAGGATATTATAGAAGATTCATACAAGATTTTTCTAAGATCGCAACTCCGTTAACGAATTTAACTCGTAAAGCTGTGAAATTTGTTTGGACGGAGAAGTGTAAGGAGAGTTTTCAAGAATTAAAGAAGAGGTTGAGTTCAGCGCCTGTGTTATCCCTTCCGGATGATACAGGAAATTTTGTTGTTTTTAGCGATGCGTCGCATAAAGGACTTGGCTGTGTGCTGATGCAAAACGGCAAAGTCATTGCGTATGCATCACGACAGTTGAAGGATTACGAGAAGGGTTACCCAACCCATGATTTGGAGTTAGCTGCAGTTGTTTTTGCTTTGAAAATTTGGAGGCACTATCTATACGGGGAGAAGTGTGAAATATATACGGACCACAAGAGTCTGAAATATATTTTTACACAGAAAGATTTGAATATGCGTCAAAGAAGATGGTTGGAATTAATCAAGGATTATGACTGTGAGATTTTATACCATCCGAGTAAGGCTAATGTGATCGCCGATGCCTTAAGTACAAAGGGTCGTGAGAAATTGATGATGTTGACTGCTCAGCAGGAGCTAATTGCAGATATGGAGAAACTGGAGTTAGAAGTGAAGTATCCTATAGAGATTGATGAGAAGCTATTTCAGATGCAATCTGGTACAACTCTACTAGATAGAGTGAAGGAGGCTCAACTTCAGGATGATGAATACAAAAAGGTAACATCGAAGATATCTGAAGGAACCGAACCAAGATTTAAGATGGATAAGGAAGGAATATTGAGATTTGAAAGCAGAATTTGGGTTCCGCCAGTACAAAAAATTAAGGAAGAAATTTTGAATGAGGCTCATAGTTCAAGATATTCGATTCACCCTGGTAGTACAAAAATGTACCAAAATCTTCGACAACATTTCTGGTGGCCGAATTTGAAACTTGATGTTGCAGAATGTGTTGCCAAATGCCTGACATGTCAGAAAGTTAAAGCAGAACATCAGAGACCGAGTGGATTGCTACAACCGTTGGAGATCCCAGAATGGAAATGGGAACATATTACGATGGACTTCGTGGTTGGCCTTCCGACGACCCAGAAAGGCTACGACGCAGTATGGGTTATCGTTGACCGACTGATGAAATCCGCGCACTTCCTTCCAATCAAAATAAGATTCAACTTAGATCAGTTGGCCAGGCTATATGTGAAAGAGATTGTTTCGAGGCACGGAGTGCCGGTGTCTATTGTTTTCGATAGGGATCCGCGCTTCACATCAAATTTCTGGAAACGTCTTCAGGAATGCATGGGTACACAACTGCGAATGAGTACAGCTTACCACCCTCAAACAGACGGACAGAGCGAACGAACGATTCAAACACTGGAAGATATGTTACGAGCCTGTGTAATGGACTTTAAAAGAAATTGGGATGATCACCTACCGTTAGTAGAGTTCGGCTACAACAACAGTTACCAAGTATTGGTATGCCACCTTACGAAGCGTTATACGGCAGAAAGTGCAGAACTCCGCTTTATTGGGATGAAGTTGGTGAAAGACAATTGTTAAGGTCAGAATTGGTACAGCAGACGACAGAAATAGTCAAAGTGATCCGAGCACGACTGGTAGCAGCTCAAGATCGACAGAAGAAATATGCTGATCCACATCGTAAAAATATCGAGTTTGAACCAGGTAGTTATGTTTTCTTGAAGGTCTCTCCCTGGAAGGGAAAGATCAGGTTCGGAAAGAAAGGAAAATTGAGCCCAAGATTTATTGGACCCTTTGAGTTACTGCGAAGAATTGGAGAAGTTGCGTACGAGGTAACCTTACCTCCAGCACTCGAGAATGTCCCCAACGTCTTCCATGTTTCTGTGTTGCGACCTTACAAACCTGATTACAAGCATGTAATTGAATACGAATCCCTGCATTTTGAGAAAGACTTATCTTATGAAGAAATTCCTGTCCAAATTATCGACCGAAAAGAACAAGTTCTGAGAAATAAAGTTATACCTTCTGTTAAGGTAATTTGGAGGAACCACAAAGCTGATGAAGCTACGTAGGAACTCGAAGAGAATATGATGAAGAATTACCCTCATTTATTTACTTAATTATTTGTAAGCGATTCTGGGGACAGAATCTTTGTAGGGGGGGGGAGAATGTAACGGGTCGAATTTATTGAGTCGTGATTCTGGGGACAGAATCCTTTTAAGGGGGGAAAGATGTGACGAGCGAGAATTTTGTAAATTAATTTTAATTATTTATTGAATTAAATAAATATTTTACAAGGATTTAATTATTGGATTAAATAATTAATTGAGGCAATTATGGTAGATGAATTTAATTATATGTGTTACATTTATTGAATTAATGTAGAGAATTTTTAATATTCAAAGTATGTGGTTATGTGAGCTTATTGAATTAAATGAATTATTTAATTAAGCATGATGTTACTTTAATTAATTTAATTATTAATTAGAGATTTAATAAATTGTTATTATTTATTAATGAGAAAAATTAATTATGTGACTATATGAATTTATGAGAAAATATTATATTTTATATATATAAATTAAATAAAATATTGGAGTTATTTTATAAGGAGTGTGACATTTATTAAACTATATAATAAAAGGTTTATTAAAATAATGAGCTTTGAATTTATTTGCTAAGCCAAACATGGCACTAAGAGAGGTTATGGGCAGTTAACCCATGATTGGACAACTGACCACATCGCGTCAGTTTTAATTCTTCGACGCTTCCTCCTTCTTCTTCATAATTTCCTAAGTCTGGCATTATTTTCAGAGAGAGTTCAGAGAGAAAGTGAGAATTTGTGAGAGATATTATAAGTATTTAATTAACAGGTACTTGTAGAAAGCTTTCATTAACCATCTCCTAACCTATACTCTGGGTAATTCTCCTTCCCAAATTCTAAATTACGTCTTTTAGTTTTCATAAAATGGCTTTCACATTCTTCTGTTAATCTCTGTGATTTGGGAATTGTACTATTATATGGATTTATGTGATAGTAAGAATAGCATAACATGTTTTATATATATATATTACATGATTTCATATCATCAAGTTCATGAAAACATGTAGTAATCTGATGACTTATTATTTCAAAATAAACAGAGTACGTGTTATGGCTATGGCCTTATACGTGATAATTGATGTATTGATTATATATTATCCCTAAATTTTACACCCTTATATTATTGAGCATGTTAATACGAAGTGATCAAGCTTTAAACGAACGGATTTGGCCTTATAACGAATCCGTAGTGTTAAATTATAAGTTTTGTTCAAAATCCTCAAGAACTTCAAGAACAGTCTAAATTTTTATGATTTAAATATGTGATTATATGTTATAATAGGTTAAAATCACTTTATAGATGTTGTATTATGATTATGCATGAATTATAACATGTGGGTATATGTGATTTGGTGAAATTAGTGTTAAAAATGTGTTGATTTCGCTGAACTCTGTGTTCTTCGCAAACTGAGATTCAGTTTCTGGGGTCTCGCGCCGCGGCGCCAGCTCTAGAACTGATTTCTCACGCCGCAGCGCCACAGCGCTCGCAGCGCCACAGCGCTCGCAGCGCCAAGACTCGAGCCACGGCGCCACAGCGCCAAGGGCCCGGCCACAGCGCCACCGCGCCGCAACGCGACTCCTTAGCACATTAGTGGCGCCGCAGCGCCACTCTCCAGAAAATGTCAGAAATGTATTTTTAAAATGTTAAAGTCTAACAAGTGTTAGTGGGTTGATGTAATGAACATGTAATCATGTTAGAGGTATTATGAGATGATAAAATAGTTGTTTATCATGTAATAAAATATTATATGTGAATTGAATTATTTAATACATAATTAGTTTGATAATTCATGAAGTATAAATTATGTGACAACGTGATAATTTGACTAAGTTTAGTCAATAATTAAAGTAGACAACGAGAATGAGTTTATAGTGATTAGTTAATTTATAATTAACTGGTATTGTGTATATGAATGGTATGTATGATTTAATTCAAAGAACGTGCTTAGTTAAAGAGTAATCTACGCACGAGGCAAGTATCCTATCCCTAACTCCATTCTATTGAGCAAGTTTATTTAAACTTAAACGTTACTTTTATGTTGAGCAAGTTTCCCTAACCCTACTTGTCATTATTGATCAAGTTTCTTATTTACCTTGAATAAATTATCCTTGTTATTATTCAAGTTCAAGCATGATATTAAAGATTAATTATCTTTCCAAAGCATGATTCAGTTATACAATAATTGTCCTATTGTATACTTTTGAGATTATTATTCTAATCAAATATCAATTATTGTTGAACCTTATTAGACTAGTGAACCTTATTGATTCAACTAGTCCATAGTTGATGAGCGTTCTAAATTTCAGAACCCTTGATAAAATTATCCAAACCAAACTTCCTTTGGTGCGGACTCGAATGTCAAATTGAGATGAACAACCCTGTATAGGGGATTATTTACGCTTTAGCGTTAAGATATTGTGCACAGTATGGTACTAAGGGCTGATCCCCCTAAGTACGAGAAGAAGGTCCATAGTCTTATGACTGTTAAAGGTTTCTAGTATATTTCTTGTTAACCTAGGACATAGTTCAAGGTCTTATGACCCTCAGAATTCTTTTGATTCTTGTTATTCATTCTCGATTCAAAAGTTGAGCTTTTATTCAGATGTCTTTGATTTATTCGCATGTTATTATAATGTTATTTCATTATTATACTTGTGGGCATTTGTGCTCACTCTTGCTTAATAATAACATTGCAGTTAAGAATGAAAGAAGCGATGAACCCTCCACTAGTAAGGGCAAGGGCAAAGTTAGCAAATGATGAAGACCTGCTATTTTTTTAACTGATGTATTTGTTTAAGACTTGAGTTATGTTGATGTTAAGACTTATTTGTTTAGAATTTCGCACAGATGTTTTAAGGTTAGAGTAACCTGAGATTTATTTATGATTCAGTTCATGTAACCCTTAAGGGAAGAGATTTTTTTTTATGATTTCTATCTATTGTATGGTTTGATATTATTTATGGGTAGATAGATAGATGATGCTTGTACAGTGAACACCAAATCCCGTGGAATCGAAGTACCCGGATTTGGGGGTGTCACAATGACAATCAGGCCGTTCCCAGGAAAGAGGGGGCTTTCCGATAAGGATTTTTCCTTACTGACGCGCAATTAGGTGACCAAACCTCTCCTTGACAGAAATTTCTAGACATTGCCAATAATGCTATCTCATAATATTATTCAAATAATATGAATTATTGATCCGATAATGGAAAATACTGTGCAGTGATAATTATTGAACAGTAATACTATAAAATAGCAACGTAGCAATTATTGAATTAATAAAATAAAATATTGAACAGTAATTACTGTAACAATTATTGAGTAGTGCCTTCTTACGAAAGAATCAATAATTCAAAAATACTGTATAATACTGTATGCTACTGTGCAACCACGCATATTACTGTATTTTAACCACTGGATATTCCAACAGTGTTAATGGTAACAACTACGCCGTTATTTATAAAAACTCAAATTTGTTATTTTCTTCAACCAACAATTATTCTGTTATGGGGCCCATAACTGGCTGCGCCGTCGTACAAATATTCCCCGACAGAAAGAATATTCTACGACCAAACGAATATTCCCCGACAACAATGAGTATTTTATAACCACTTGCGTATTTTTAAAAATTTCATATATTACCCTTAACTTTAACTTGTTATCAATTTAACCATTTACTAAATAGAAAAATTGAATACTTTTATTTCATAAAATTCGGGGTCTTGCAATCTCCCCTCTTTATGAAATTTTATCCCCGAAATTTACGTACCTGATATTTCGAAGAGTTGAGAATACCTTGCTTTTATTTCAGATTCCATCTTCCCTGTCATCATGATTTCTCCATTGCTCATCTCCTGTATTTCAGATATCATTCTAGAATATAGCTTCAAAAAAAAAAGGTTAATTGAACAAATTAACATATCACATAATATCTCGATATTATGACTGACCAACAAATAAGCTTAGGTATGACACACTAGGGAAAGATTTACTCATCTCTCCCCTCCTAGTTCTATTTCCCGATCTCTGCCAGAGACCATATCCCTAAGCTCTGATACCAACTGTGACAACCCCAAAATAGGTCCATTCCACCCAACCCATTTTGAGTCGCCAAATACATGGTATAGAAAATAACTACAACTTCATTATCACAATTGTCGTACAAAATACAAAAATACATATACTATGAGTTTTAATACCAACTGTGACTCATGTCCCAACTATGGACAACACCTCACATTGATACATCACATAAAGGTACAGTCAATAACTGATTTAAAAATTAAAATTTTTGGGAAGTGCTCAAGAAAACCTTCGTACATGGGAGGCCATGCATCTAGGTTATGATAGATATCATATGTCCACAGAATTATCCTTGGTTGACCCAATAGACCCTAAAGAAAAACAAGAAGATTACTATCATATTCTTTCCAATGGTAAGTCTTCTCTTGACATATCATTATCTCCACTGTCTCTAATTGAGAATTATACTTCAAACAAATACCAAGATTATAAAGGTAGTGCCCGTAGATATACTCAGCAAGTGGATGTGCACAATCGTGTCTTATGATGACACGAGGTTGTATGTCATTAGACATCTTGTATGATAGTGACAAAATACCCTTCTAACGTTGGGTTCGCCTCACCCTATTTGATTCACCAAATATAACTACTAAATGATGACCACCGTTCTATTCCCCTGTTACCCCCGCTCAACCCAGCTACACTCTTATTACCTGAAAGGAATTGTGAAACAGAAGGGTGAGCACAACTAGCCCAGTAAAGAATATCATGACTAAAGGTAAATAAATTATCAATAGCCTTCAACAGTAATAAATCAGAGATTTAGAACATATGGTAGATGATAAAAATTTTCAACCATAGTCACAGCGGAATGAGCAATCCATTAGAAGAGTCAAATAGACTATAAAATCTATTATCTTCTCTATGTTAAAAATCCATAAACAATATTTTATCCCTGTAATATCAATCAACAGTTCTGGTCCACAATCATATAAATAACTCATAATCATAACTGTGATTCTAAATTCCTCTTCGCATCCAAGACGAAGATAATTTTCATCACATGTCTTTACCTAAAACATCAAAGATCGTGGTTATACCAAATCACAGTTCCTGTTCATAATCATACTAATAAATTCATCTTTACACTACGGGCCAACGATATTCGTCAATAGTTCATCTTTGCACTACTGCCCAAAGATATTCAACAACAGGTCATCTTTGCACTACGGGCCAAAGATATTCATCAACAATTCATTTTTGCACTACATGCCAAAGATATTCCTCAACAGTTCATATTTGCACTACAGGCCAAATATATTCATATTTCAAAGAAATATATAATCATTTCAGAATTTATATAAACAACAATTATAACCATGTTAATCAATTCATCTTTATACTTAAGCTAAAGATATTCAATTATAAATTCAATGGTCATGATCATACCAGTTAACAATTTATCTTTGCACTACAGGCCAAAAATATTCCTTAGTCACGATCATACCAATAATTTACCGATCTTTACACACAAGTGAAAGAGAAATTCAACATCAGGGTTATAAAAATGTTATATATGATAATAAAAATAATATGATCAACAACTGTATTTATTTTCAAGAGCAACAATCATAAATCAACGATAATTTGGTCAGAAAAAGAAACCAATTTTTGTCGTGAATAGTAACTCGTGAATAGTAACTCGTGAATAGTAACTCATGAATAATAAACCCGACACAAAAAGGTAGAAATTCCACAATAAAATCTATACCAATATTTCGGTATAATGATATTGAAAGAATTACATCATTATGAAGAATATAACATCCCTTAATATCCCTTACTATCCCTTACCTCAAAAGAGCAGCACTTCTAACTGAATATCGGATATGACGCTGAAGGAAACTTGCATTGATGAATAGTAACTCACCAAGTATCTAAATACTCACAAAATACATTCGATAATCTAGAGAGAAAAAGAGAGAAAACTTATGAATTCTGGTGTGATTTTCAATTCTAACTTAGCCCTCTATTTATAGGAAAATGTTAGCACGCCGAAGCAGACTTGACCTGCTACCTGATTGTTTTACTTGCTACTATTCCACCCACCAAAAATCAGCCATCTTCCCTAACAACCAAAAGTGGAGCCCACCCATTTCTAGAATTTTTCACCAAAATCATTTATAAACCTAATTTCCAAATCAGTAACCTCTTAAAATTCATAACAAATCATTCGTTCATTTTTAACGGTTCACAATTTGTGAACATATACTCAACTTATATATGTATAACATATCCAAAAATCACAGCGATCCAACGGTCAGATTAAAAAATATAACTCACGCAATATAGCTCAAGAACACTGGTTTGATCTAATAATACCTCTAATCCGACAAAATAGTGATAAAACACCTCAACATTAATTCCTTCATTTATAATCACATAAATAAATCCATCATTTATATCCACATCAAATAAATATTTCCTTATCATATAAACTAATAATTAATTATTCATAAATAATATTACAGAATCACAATTATGACAACCAGGCCGTTCCCAGAAAAGAGGGGGCTTTCCGATAAGGATTTCTCCTTACTGGCGCGCAATTAGGTGACCAAATCTCTTCTTGACAGAACTTTCTAGACATTGCCAATAATACTATCTCATAATATTATTCAAATAATATGAATTATTGATCCGGTAATGAAAAATACTGTGCAGTGACAATTAGTGAACATCAATAATATAAAATATCAACGTAGCAATTATTGAATCAATAAAATAAAATATTGAACAGTAATTACTGAAACAATTATTGAGTAGTACCTTCTTACGTAAGAATCAATAATTTAAAAATACTGTGCAATACCGTGTGCTACTGTGCAACCATGCATATTACTGTATTTTAACCACTAGATATTCCAACAGTGTTAATGGTAACAACTACGCCGTTATTTATAAAAACTCAAATTTGTTGTTTTATTCAACTGATAATTATTCTGTTATGGGGACCCACAACTGGCTGCGCCGTCGTACAAATATTCCCCAACAGAAAGAATATTCCTCGACCAAACGAATATTCCCCGACAACAATGAGTATTTTATAACCACTTGTGTATTTTGAAAAATTTCAAATATTACCCTTATCTTGTTATCAATTTAACCATTTACTAAATAGAAAAATTGAATACTTTTATTTCATAAAATTCGGGGTCTTACAATCTCCCCTCTTTATGAAATTTTATCCCCGAAATTTACGTACCTGATATTTCGAAGAGTTGAGAATACCTTGCTTTTATTTCAGATTCCATCTTCCCTGTCATCATGATTTCTCCATTGTTCATCTCCTGTATTTCAGATATCATTCTAGAATATAGCTTCAAAAAAAAAGGTTAATTGAACAAATTAACATATCACATAATATCTCGATATTATGACTGACCAACAAATAAGCTTAGGTATGACACACTAGGGAAAGATTTACTCATCTCTCCCCTCCTAGTTCTATTTCCCGATCTCTGCCAGAGACCATATCCCTAAGCTCTGATACCAACTGTGACAACCCCAAAATAGGTCCATTCCACCCAACCCATTTTGAGTCGCCAAATACATAGAATAGAAAAAATAACTACAACTTCATTATCACAATTATCGTACAAAATACAAAAACACATATACTGTGAGTTTTAATACCAACTGTGACTCATGTCCCAACTATGGACAACACCTCACATTGATACATCACATAAAGGTACAGTCAATAACTGTTTTAAAAATTAAAATTTTTGGGAAGTGCTCAAGAAAACCTTCGTACATGGGAGGCCATGCATCTAGGTTATGATAGATATCATATGTCCACAGAATTATCCTTGGTTGACCCAATAGACCCTAAAGAAAAATAAGAAGATTACTATCATATTCTTTCCAATAGTAAGTCTTCTCTTGACATATCATTATCTTCACTGTCTCTAATTGAGAATTATACTTCAAACAAATACCAAGATTATATAGGTAGTGCTCGTAGATATACTCATCAAGTGGATGTGCACAATCGTGTCTTATGATGACACGAGGTTGTATGTCATTAGACATCTTGTATGATAGTGACAAAATACCCTTCTAACGTTGGGTTCGCCTCACCCTATTTGATTCACCAAATATAACTACTAAATGATGACCACCGTTCTATTCCCCTGTTACCCCCGCTCGACCCAGCTACACTCTTATTACCTGAAAGGAATTGTGAAACAGAAGGGTGAGCACAACTAGCCCAGTAAAGAATATCATGACTAAAGGTAAATAAATTATCAATAGCCTTCAACAGTAATAAATCAGAGATTTAGAACATATGGTAGATGATAAAAATTTTCAACCATAGTCGCAGCGGAACGAGCAATCCATTAGAAGAGTCAAATAGACTATAAAATCTATTATCTTCTCCATGTTAAAAATCCATCAATAATATTTTATCCTTGTAATATCAATCAACAGTTCTGGTCTACAATCATATAAATAACTCATAATCATAATTGTGATTCTAAATTCCTCTTCGCATCCAAGACGAAGATAATTTTCATCACATGTCTTTACCTGAAACATCAAAGATCATGGTTATACCAAATCATAGTTCTTGTTCATAATCATTCTAATAAATTCATCTTTTCACTACGGGCCAACGATATTCGTCAACAGTTCATCTTTGCACTACTGGCCAAAGATATTCAACAACAGGTCATCTTTGCAATACGGGCCAAAGATATTCATCAACAATTCATCTTTGCACTACATGCCAAAGATATTCCTCAACAGTTCATATTTGCACTACAGGCCAAATATATTCATATCTCAAAGAAATATATAATCATTTCAGAATTTATATAAACAACAATTATAACCATGTTAATCAATTCATCTTTACACTTAAGCTAAAGATATTCAATTATAAATTCAATGGTTATGATCATACCAGTTAACAATTTATCTTTACACTACAGGCCAAAGATATTCCTCAGTCACGATCATACCAATAATTTACCCATCTTTACACTCAAGTGAAAGACAAATTCAACATCAGGGTTATAAAAATGTTATATATGATAATAAAAACAATATGATCAATAATTGTATTTATTTTCAAGAGCAACAATCATAAATCAACGATAATTTGGTTAGAAAAAGAAACTAATTTTTGTCGTAAATAGTACCCGTGAATAGTAACTCGTGAATAGTAACTCATGAATAGTAAACCTGACACAAAAAGGTAGAAATTCCACAATAAAATCCATGCCAATATTTCGATATAGTGCTATTGAAAGAATAACATCATTATGAAGAATATAGCATCTCTTAATATCCCTTACTATCCTTTACCTCAAAAGAGCAGCACTTCTGACTGGATATCGGATATGACGCTGAAGAAAACTTGCACTGATGAATAGTAACTCACCAAATATCTAAATTCTCACTAAATACAGTCGATAATCTAGAGAGAAAAAGAGATAAAACTTATGAATTCTGGTGTGATTTTCAATTCTAACTTAACCCTCTATTTATAGGAAAATGTTAGCACGCCGAAGCAGACTTGACCTGCTACTTGATGATTTTACCTGCTACTATTCTACCCACCAAAAATCAGCCATCTTCCCCAACAACCAAAAGTGGGCCCCACCCATTTCTAGAATTTTTCACCAAAATCATTTATAAACCTAATTTCCGAATCAGTCACCTCTTAAAATTCATAACAAATTATTCGTTCTTTTTTAACGGTTCAAAATTTGTGAATATATACTCAACTTATATATGTATAATATATCCAAAAATCACAACGATCCAACGGTCAGATTAAAAAATATAACTCACGCAATATAGCTCAAGAACACTGGTTTGATCTAATAATACCTTTAATCCGACAAAATACTGATAAACACCTCAATATTAATTCCTTCATTTATAACCACATAAATAAATCCATCATTTATATTCACATCAAATAAATATTTTCTTATCACATAAATTAATAATTAATTATTCACAAATAATATTATAGAATCACAATTATGACAACTAGGCTGTTCCCAGGAAAGAGGGGGCTTTTCGATAAAGATTTCTCCTTACTAGCGCACAATTAAGTGACCAAACCTCTCCTTGACAGAACTTTCTAGATATTGCCAATAATGCTATCTCATAATATTATTCAAATAATATGAATTATTGATCCGATAATGAGAAATACTGTGCAGTGACAATTATTGAACAACAATAATATAAAATATCAACGTAGCAATTATTGAATCAATAAAATAAAATATTGAACAGTAATTACTGTAACAATTATTAAGTAGTGCCTTCTTACGTAAGAATCAATAATTAAAAAATACTGTGCAATACAGTGTGCTACTGTGCAACCACGTATATTACTGTATTTTAACCACTGGATATTCCAACAGTGTTAACGGTAACAACTACGCCGTTATTTATAAAAACTCAAATTTAATATTTTCTTCATCCGATAATTATTCTGTTATGGGGCCCACAACTGGCTACGCCATCGTATAAATATTTCCCGACAGAAAAAATATTTCACGACCAAACGAATATTCTCCGACAACAATGAGTATTTTATAACCACTTACATATTTTGAAAAATTTCATATATTACCCTTAACTTTAACTTGTTATCAATTTAATCATTTACTAAATAGAAAAATTGAATACTTTTATTTCATAAAATTCGGGTCTTACAAAAACGATGGTTTATAGCTGTTGAGGTTTCCCTAAAACAGTATGGAAATAATTTTATTAAGAATTTTAGATAAGTGTGTCGTATTTGATACGTCATTTTAACCGTTAATTTTGGTGAACCGAATAGGGTGAGGTGAACCCAACTTTTGAAGGATATTTTGCCACTATCATACAAGATGTCTAACGACATACAACTTCGTGTTATCATAAGACAGGATTGTTCACATCCACTTATTGAGTATATTTACGGGCACTACCTATATAATCTTGGAGTTTGGTTGAAATATAATTCTCAATTTGAGACAATGGAGATAATTATATGTCAAGAGAAGACTCACCATTGGAAAGAATATGATAGCAATCTTCTTATTTTCCTTTGGGGATTATTGGGTCAACTAAGGATAATTCTATGGACATATGATATCTATTATAACTTAGATGCATGGCCTCCCATGTACGACGGTTTTTTAAGCATTTTCTAAAGATTTTAATTTCTAAAATAGTTATTGACTGTACTTTTATTTAAGGTACCATTTTAAGGTGTCGTGGTCGAGGCGCTATGAGAGTTACATATATTTGTATTAAAACTCACAGCTTATGTGTTGTCGTACTCTGAACGACAGTTCAACAGTTGTATAAATAAAGTTTGTATTTGATTTCTGTAATGGGTCGTGTGGACCTATTTTGAGGGCGTCACAAATGGTATCAGATCTTAGGGATATGGTCGCTGGCGGAGATATGAATCTAGAACTAGGAGGGAAGAGACGAGTAATATACTTCGGTAGTGTGTGACTCACCTAAGCTAAAATTTTTACTTGATAAGTTGACAAATTGTGATATGTCAATTAACCTTTATTTTGAAGATATATTCTAGAATAATATCTAAAATACAGTAGATGAGCAATGGGAAAATCATGATACAGAAGAAATAACCGGGAAGGTACAATCTGAAAAGAAAGCAAGGTATTCTCAACTTTCGAACAAATAGGTACGTAAATTTCGAGGGCAAAATTTTATAGGGAGGGGAGATTGCAAGACCCCGAATTTTACGAAATGAAAGTATTCAATTTTCTTATAATTGCTATTCTATTTAGCAAATGGTTAAATTGATAAAAGGTTAAAGTTAAGGGTGATATTTGAAAATTTTGCAAAGTAAGCAAGTTGTTATAAAATATTCGTTGTGTCGAAAAATATTCGTTTGGTCGAGGAATATTCTTTTTATCAGAGAATATTTGTACGACGACACCATCATTGGTGGACCCCACAACGAAATAACTGTCGGAGTTAAAAAATGACAAAAATAACTTCTTATAAAAAATAACGGCAAAAGCTTTACATTAAACTGTTGAAATACCCGATGGTAAAAGTACAGTAATATGCGTGGTTGCACAGTAGCACGCGGTATTGATTATTAATGCTTACGTAAGAAGCCACTCAGTTTACTAAATTATTGCTACAGTAATTGTTGCATAGTATCTCACGTTATTTGATTCAATTATTGTCACATTATCATCTGCATAATATTTTATATTATTAAATCAATAATTGAGACAACAAAAGTTATTCATATTATTATTTGTAATATTGACGATGTCTAGAAAATTCTGTCGAGGAGAGGTTTGTTCACCTAATTGCGCGCCAATAAGGAGAAATCCTTATCGGAAAGCCCCCTCTTTCCTGGGAATGATCTGGTTGTTAAATATTGTGAGTTATAATATTAATGATGAATAATTGTTGAATTATTAAGAATATGTTTATTGAAGATAAGTGAATTATAAAAGTTAGAGGGGAATAATGCAAACTTAAAAAAATTTAAGGGTACTAAAGTGTAATAACTTAAATCAATATGGACCATTGGTGGTGGTTTTAATAGTAAATCAATCTGGACCATTGGTAGTGGTTTTAATAGTAAATCAATCTGGACCGTCGATGGTGGTTTTAATAGTAAATCAATCTGGACTGTCGATGGTGGTTTTAATAGTAAATCAATCTGGACCGTCGGTGGTGGTTTTAAAAGTAAATCAATCTGGACCGTCGGTGGTGGTTTTAAAAGTAAATCAATCTGGACCGTCGGTTGTGATTTTAATAGTAATCAATCTGGACTGTCCGTTCTAATAGTAATCAATCTGGACCGTTCGTGAATTAGTTACTATTTAGTCATTTCTCCTATAAATAGAAGCTTAATTCTT
The DNA here is from genome assembly GCA_016801055.1 of Panax notoginseng. Lineage (NCBI taxonomy): Eukaryota > Viridiplantae > Streptophyta > Magnoliopsida > Apiales > Araliaceae > Panax > Panax notoginseng. Next base: position 183,170,219 of record CM029017.1, read on the forward strand.
CTTTTATTCTCACCAATTTACTAAGACTCACAAGAGAAACTATAGAGAGAGAAACTATAGAGAGTAAGAAGAAGTGTATTCTGCTACTTCACTATTACAGTATCCAGTCTTCTGCTAAGGTAAGGGATATTATTTGTTATATTCGTAAGGGATATTATTTGTTGTATTCGTAAGTGGTATTATTTCTTTCGTATTCATAAGGAATACTATTTTTTTCGTATTCATCCTTTAATATGTCGGAATAACCTGTCTACGAGGATTACGTACCGTATGACAGGTGAAAATCTATTTGCAGTTTCGTATGTTATTTCTTTTCATATTCATAAATCTAAAGTTACTATGGTAAGTATTGCTTCTATAATCCTTGAAATTAGTAGAATATCCTTGAGTTTTGCGCTTCATCCAATATCGTTTCGTTGAAATATTGATATGAACTTTCTTATTAAATATCAATATTTTCACCGGAGTACTATTCACGGGTTACTATTCACCCGATTACTATTCATTAAAATATTATTCACTCAGGTATTCAGGACACTTCTCATGCTGGGGTACTATTCACGAGTTACGATTCATGAGTTACTATTCACCCGGTTACTATTCACTAAAATATTATTCACTCAGGTATTCAGGATACTTTTCATGCTAGGGTACTATTCACGAGGTACTATTTATGGGTTACTATTCATCCGATTACTATTCACTCGAATATTATTCACTCTGGTATTTGGAGCACTTTTCATGCCGGCGTACTATTCACGAGGTACTATTCCCGAAGTACTATTCGCTTGGTACTATTCATGGGGTACTATTCATCGAAAAATATATTTCATTTCTGTCCAAATTATTTTTGATACATGAATATTATTCTTGAATTTTACTCCACAAAGTAGTATCATATTGACAATTTGGATATTTTAAAACTCTGGATAAATTTAAAGTCCTTAATATTTATCCTTGATTTCGTTTGATTAATGCTTATATCATTGTCATGATCCTCATGTTTATATTATGATAAAAGTCATCTGTGGCTTACGTGCATAGATGTACTATTGATTGGTATGATTATGAACATGGATCATTCAGTATAATCATGACCCGTAATGTTATAAATAATATGGTAAAAGTCCTCATTGGTCCGTGGTGCATTGATGGACAGTTGTTGGTATGATTATGACTAGGGATTATTCGGTATAATCATGACCATTGGTGAAAACACGAATATCCTTGGCCCGTAGTGTATGAATAATTCGTGGTCGTGATACTAACGAATATCCTTAGCCGTAGTGCAAGGATGATTCGATGATGTGGATTATTTATTAAGCCGAGTCTCAGCGATAAAATATTGATAATAAACTTTTAATTCGTAGAAGATAGCAGATATCATGCTCTACTTGACTCTTCTAAAATACAGTTGCATGTCTTTGTCCTGTAATGCAAAGATGAACTGTTAATGAATATCTTTGGCCCGTAGTGCAAAGATGAATTTATTAGTATGATTATAAACAGAAACTGTGATTTGGTATAACCATGATCTTTGATGTTTCAGGTAAAGACATGTGATAAAAATTATCTTCGTCCTAGGTGCGAAGAGAAATTTAGAACCACAATTATGATTATGAGTTATTCACATGATTGTGGATAGAAACTGTTCACTGATGTTACAGGGATAAAACATTGTTGATGGACTTTTAACATGGAGAAGATAATAGACTTTATGGTCTATTTGACTCTTCTAATGGATTGCTCGTTCCGCTGCAACTATGGTTGAAAAGTTTTATCATCTACCATATGTTCTAAATCTCTGATTTATTGCTGACGAAGGCTATTGATAATTTAATTATCTTTAGTCATGATATTCTTTACTGGGCTAGTTGTGCTCACCCTTTCGCTTCACAATTCCTTTCAGGTAATAAGAGTGTAGCTGGGTCGAGCAGGGATAACAGGGGAATAAAACGATGGTCTATAGTTGTTGAGGTTTCCCTAAAACAGTATAGAAATAATTTTATTTAGAATTTTAGATAAGTGTGTCGTATTTTATACGTCATTTTAACCGTTGATTTTGGTGAACTGAATAGGGTGAGGTGAACCCAACTTTTGAAGGGTGTTTTGCCACTATCATACAAGATGTCTAACGACATACGACTTCATGTTATCATAAGACAGGATTGTGCACATCCACTTGCTGAGTATATCTACGAGCACTACCTATATAATCTTGGAGTTTGGTTGAAATATAATTCTTAATTGGAGATAATGGAGATAATTATATGTCAAGAGAAGACTCACCATTAGAAAGAACATGATAGCAATCTTCTCGTTTTCCTTTGGGGATTATTGGGTCAACCAAGGATAATTCTGTGGACATATAATATCTATTATAACTTATATGCATGGCATCACATTTACGAAGGTTTTCTTAAGCATTTTCCAAAGATTTTAATTTTTAAAACAGTTATTGACTGTACTTTTATGTAAAGTACCATTGTAAGGTGTCGTGGTCGAGGCGCCATGAGAGTTACATATATTTGTATTAAAACTCACAGCTTATGTGTTTTCGTACTTTGCACGACAGTTCAACAGTTGTATAAATAAAGTTTGTATTTAATTTCTGTAATGTGATATCTGGCGACTCAGAATGGGTCGTGTGGACCTATTTTGGGGGCGTCACAGATTTTAATTTGTGCTTTGATCAAATAATGCTTCTGTGCAAGCAAATATAAAATTATGCTCTGTTATAAAAATTTAAATAACTTTTATATTTTGTGTGAAAAGATGCTTCTTAAATAAGCAAATAAGTCAATTTTGGCTTTTACTCAAAAGTGCTTCTGTTTAAGCATATACATAATTTAATATAAATTTATAAAGAATTATTTATTCTTTATTGTGTAAAGAAAAGTCACTTTAAGTTTAAATAACTTTTAGAGTGAAAAAACTTCTGAGTAAGCAAATAAGTTGTTTTAAATTTTGAATCAAATATGCTTCTATTTAAGCAGATATATTCACTTAAGTTTGTGAAATAAAAGTTTAAATAACTTTTATATTATGCAATAAGTATTTTATGAATAAATGAATTTATGATCAAATACTTGTGATGACAGATATCAAGTATAATAAATAAATCAGTTAAGCAATACTTGATATAACAAATATATTTGTTTAACTCATATAATATATAGGAATATTTTATCTATTATGTGAACCTTTATAAATAATGTCACTTAGTACTATAAGGAATCGTACGGTTCGAATTTCTCTCCGTAGAAGTGTATCTCCGTAGCCTTGCGGCGTCTAAGTATGACAAAATTTATAATTTTCACAATTGATATTTATATAAATATTTTCAATAGATCACTACGATTCTCAAATTCGGTTCGGATGACTACTTATTTTGGAGCAGTATCTCAGTGTTGTTTTGAGCTATCAAGTGTCGTATCTATTTTACGATATTTATATAAATAATATCAATAAAAGGTTACTGAAGACTATAAGAAATCGTACGGTTTGAATTCCTCTTCGCAGAGGTGTATCTCCGTAGCCTTGAGGCGCTTAAGTATCCTTTTATTTGATAAATAGATGAAATATAGATATATAGAATTGTGTATAACAATTTTTATTCGTATATCTATAAATATAAATAACCAAGAGATAATTCAAATAAAATAAATCAAACCATTTATCTCAATTTTCTTAGACCAATTTTCTCTTTTCAAATAATCAGAACTTTTGTAAGAAGATAGAGAAAGCTTCTTAGAGAGAGAGAGAGTATGTAGGAGAGAAATAAGCTTTTATTGAAAGTGAATTGGCATATTGAAAATGAAGAAAAAGCCTTCTATTTATAGATTTTTGAAATCAGGGGTAAAATGATAATTTTTGAAATCTAATTTTAAATGAATGGCTAGGATTGCTTTAATTTAAAATCAATGGTTTGGATCGATTGAAAAAAATGTTTTAGACCATTGAAAAAAATGCCTACCAATTAAATGCTCAATTTGACCACATGTTTGAAAAGCATACACGGCTTCTTTGTCCCAAAAAGAATGGCTCACGTTTTTTGAAAGAAGCCATCATAATGCTCATTTATTATGTATACATAGATTATATATATCCGGTTCGGTTCCTGTAAGGGCTCCCTTACTTTATTAAAATGCGGATTTTTTTTTTTGGTTTTTTTTAAAACAACTATAAAAAAAAGTTTAATATTTTATGGAACTGAAATTTTTTCATAATACAGTGTTTTGGATGTGATTTGGATACGTATAACAAAAAATGTATGTACAGTCTTTGCAGACTGTACATATATTTTTTGGTATAGGTATCCAAATCACACCCAAAATATTGTATTATGAAAAAATTCCAGTTCCATAAAAGATTAAATATTTTTTTTAGTTGTTTTAAAAAAAAAGGAAAAAAAAAAGCAAAAAAAAAAATCCGCATTTTAACAAAGTAAGGGAGCCCTCACTTGATCGGTTCTGTGTATATATATATATATATATATATATATATATATATATTTATGTATGCATGCATGCAAGCTATATACACGGTTTTAGCACATGCACTTTAATACATATATATGATAACACATGCATGCAATCAATTTACTATATGCCAGCACAAAAGGAATGCATGTAATTTCTATTTATATATATACTAATATTTATAATGTTAATCTATTTATATGATACATATAAACTGTTAATGCATGGAATGGTTATATATATATATATATATATATATATATATATATATATATATATATATATATATATATATATATAAGTAATAAAATAATTTTGCCCAATTTTAAAATAACTTAAAATAAATTTTGAAATCTTTAAATAATAAAATTAATTTGAAAATAAATATAAAATGCCCATATGTAAAAAATGATTTAATCAAAATCTCCATCTTCTTTCCAAATTCGGTCAAACAAGCATTTGATAATCAACATATGACTTTTGTCTCACAATGCATGACCCAATTGATTTAACATATTAAAACATCAAGATCACTAAAATCAATTAAATAAGATTTAGAAAATATTTTTGGAGAAAGTAAATAAGATAAATAAAACAATTATAATAAAAATTCTATGGAGATGATTCTACCCTTTTAATTAATTTATTTACTAATTATTGTTATCATCAAAATAAAACTAAAAGTTGGAGACCCAACAGAACTCAATAATTGTCACGGTAGCCAATGCACAATATTTCGTATTATTATCATTGACACGACACAGTAACTCATTTTATCTGATATGATATTATTAGACTAATAAATATTATTGACAATATCTAAAAAGTTCTGTCAAGGAAAGAGGTTATTTAATTGCGCATCGTTTATATGGAAGACCCTCTCTTTCTTGGGAATGATTTGATTGTCAATATTGTAAGTCTATAATAATCATACTCAGAAGAAATTAGTGAGCATTAGTCTACTGTAGCAAGCACATGAATTTAGGAATGTCACAATAATTGTCACAACATCTCATTGTTGGGTAAAATTTAGTTACGCACAACACGAAAGTATACGTGGTCAATAAGTAATAAAGTAAAAGTAGAGTATCGTTCCCACGGAGAAAATAACTGAAATTTATCCTAACAACTAGCAATTTTATATTATCCCAATTTTATTAAACCAATGATCAAGTATGTGAAATTTATGGAAACTAATAATTTAAGAAAAACTAACTAAGTAACACAAGTTTTAATCAAGAATTTGAGAATTAAGCCTCCTACAACTTCACTTGATGTTTCACTTAGAGAATGACACACTTCCTTTTAACTCAAATTAACTATTCCAGATTGTTAATCAAGAACACAACAGTAGATACAACAATCTCTTAATGCATTATACCCATATCAACTTAAATCCACAATTGATAGAATTAAATAGAACACCCTAATTAACTAATCCACTATATCTCTATGTGAATTACAATTAAAGAAGGTTTAAGCACAAGTTCTTATTAAATTACGTGCTATGCGTAGGTATATTTCTATCCTAAGCATAAATTATGAATCCCATCTATATGCAGAAATTACAATCACATGCTACTATGATTAGATCTAAACCCATATTCCATCTCTCGAGTTCATATGGATTATCAAGTAATTGGTGATCAAACAACTTAATAATTAAGCATAAACCATAATAGACAAATCTGGAAATAGTCTCAATGACTTAATATAGAAGAATGTCAATCCTCGTAACACAAAAAGTTCCCTTGTAGACTTAAATAGTGAATTAGTTCATGCTAGATAAATAAGAAACTAAAATCCACGAAGAGAATAACATTCTGAATACAAGGATAAAGATGAAGATAGAGGATAAAAACTATAAATGATATGCAGCTCTTCTTCAAACTCGCCTTGCGTTCTTCGTGCTCGCTCTCCTTACTTCAATCCTCCAATTCGTGATGTCCAACTAGGGTTCAATGAATAATGATGATAATAAATAATTTCATAAAGTCGACTCTACCCCTGTATTAGCTTCCTTTTTCTTTCTAATCGCAAACCAAATCACTTAACACCAGATCTCTTGAATCAGAATTGCAAAAGGAAACTTCAACTGCCGCGTACTTTGCCCCGGCGCAGATTTTTTCTTAGGATTCTCGTCGGGGCACGCGTACCTGCGCCCCGACGAACATTTGTAGGGTATAATTTGCACCCCGACGCAGTTTTCCAAATCCAAGCTGAAAATTTTCCTTTTATCCTAATTTCCCCTGTTTCGCCCTCACCACCTGTTCTTGCACATAAACAACGAAAGCAAGTATGATACTAAAATCACTCAAAGTAATAACGAATCAAGCTCGAAAGATAACCAATTTGTAAGTATAAAACTTTCTCATCAAATACCCCCAAACTTGCGACTTTGCTTGTCCTCAAGCATAACACAATGCAAATGCAAATGCAAAACACATACATACCTACGAATTCAGCTATCAGATAATATGAGATTAAATATATTTACCTTAGAGAAATTATAATAACTGTGAATAGAAAATCCTACCATGTGCATATCAATATCCCATAACCCTCAATGAATCATTTGCCTGTTATCATAAATATAGTGCGCGTGTGTGTAATAACCATTACAATCAACTGAAGTATAAATATAGCACATAATACGCTTCTCAGAGGGAGAACTCAGTTTTAACTCAAAAGAAACCCAAAACAAGCAAATTTTGGCTAAAATTTTGCAATTTCCAAGTTAAGGGTTACCACATTATTCACTTCTACTTATAATTCCATTACGGGGACATTTTTCTCTTTTTCCTGTATGTCTACTTTACACATGACTGTGCAATGCTTAGTCCTCTTAAGTTTGTCATTGCTACCTGTTTAGCGAGCTTTCGACCAACAACTCCCAAACCACATGGTCTTAGGGCGCTGAGTGTAAAGACATCCCCTAGGGCGCACTTACTTGAGTAACAAAGGCCACATAACTAAACTAGCTATGATGTTTATTCATATTTTTCTTTGATTTTCTTTTTTTGATTTTTTTTATATTCATATGACCCATGTTTTCCCCCCAAACTTAGGTTCGTGTATCATCCTAGCCATTGCTGCAAGTATGTCGCTTTTCTTTCATTAAAACCAAATTTTCCCTCGAGAAAACCATTATGTAATTATTCAAATTCGGTTAATCAAAATGGTCATCATTAAGTGTTATCTGATTATATCCATTTTAAACAGGCAAAGATTTATATCAGGCTATGAAGTTACATCTATGTTACGGTTATCAGGACTGCTCACTATCTATGCAATTCTAATTCTTATCATGGGCCAGTTAATTTCAAACTATCCAATAAGCTGAAAACATGCAATACGAATAACTATGTAAAACAACTAAACACATATTTTTGTGATTTTCATGTATATGTTTATAAACTAAGTTAAACTAAATGTGAATTAAACTAATCTAAACTAAATATGCTATTAAACTAGAATGTAATTATTATGCACGACTAATATGAATGATATGAATGCAACTATTATGCATGACTACTATGTTCAATATTGTGCACATGACCCCCAAACTTAAGGGAAACAATGTCCTCATTGTGTAAAGATAAAGAAATATAAGCATAGGACTTCCCTGATGGCTTAATCATCATGCTCGACTGGTGGCTCCACGGCGGGCTCCAGTGGGGGATAGAATGGTAGTGGTAAATGAGTAGGAAATGGAAAAGGTTCAGCATTATGACCCAATCGTGCCATTCTGTCAACCAACGCGACGTTAAAGCTGTTTTGTGTAGCATACACCTGATCCTGCCGCGCCGCCAGTCGCTCCATCCTTGCATCCTCGAGCCTATTCCGGGCGTCAAGATATTGCTGAAGGCTACGAAACTGAGTGCTGAAAGTGGCTTTGTTGCGGGATGAGTTTGATGTCCCAATTTGATCTTGATCTTGTTCCCCCTCCTCATCGACTTCCTCATCAAAGTCTGCATATTCTTCATCATCCTCATCGTCTGACCCCAAGGAAAAAATGAAACCCAGGCCTCGTGGGTGAGATTTCCATCCTTCTCAAGCTAAATAGCGTTTAATCATTCTATCCAGGAGTTGTAATGGTTGCTGCATTGGCTCATCCATTGTCCAATTCACCCAAGCGCGTGCACACAATCCACATATAAGAGAAGGATGGGGTAATTCTCCTTGGAGAAGACCCCGCAGATTTCGGCAAATGGAGTGATGAATTATTAAGCCCACATCTATCTTTCGATCCTTAACGATATTGTACAATAGGGCAACCTTTTCCTTTGTGACATCACTCATGTGCATCGAGGGTAACATTTTGGCATATAGAAAAGTGAACCATATCTTCCCATACTGACTGAGATCGTTGCTGTGAAAGTATTTTCCTGTCGAAGACCAGGTAGCTTCAGGTTTACACAACTTAGTCAATATTCACTCGTAATCTGGGCCGTTTTCCTTGTATTTCCTATATTCTTACACGAATGGTGGCTGAATGTGTTGTAAAAATTATACAGGAACGTGTTATTGCATAGAATAAAATAAAATTAATAATCATAATAATAAGTACTTACATGAATTGAGAGAAGTCATCTCGTATGTAACACGTTTCCGCTGCGCTTACGGGTGAAGGTCTTCAATTGCCTCTCTCAATCTTAGGATGGATGTATGGGTGTGTATAAAATTCTTGAGACGACAATTGGGACCAAATCCTAACTGTTTTATTTATAGAATAACTAAGGGTCAAAATCGTTCATCAAGATTATGAAACCCTAGGGTCCATTATGCCAAATACTATTAGGAATATTATTTATAGGCCACATAATTAATTACCAAACCCATAAATAAAGTTATTAAATTAATACAATATATAAGCCCAATAATTACATAAATAGTAAAGGCCACATAAGAAATAAAATATTTTAACATTCTCCCACTTGGCCGAAATACTATTTATATACAAAATATAACGCTTACAATCATTAATTTGGCCAAGTATTAATTTAATGTCTACATCCTGTTCAAATAAAAATTACCAATGCTAATTAATACAATCTTTGTGTCACTATTAACACAAGATCCCTATTAGTTACACAATTAGTACTTTTATTAAAACAAAGATTAACATTAAGCATAACAAGTATGAATAGAGTTTACATAAGTGGTAATAGATTAAACTCATTCATATGGTCCAAAACATAACCGTACCGTTTGCTCACAAGATCTCAAGTGTGCACAATAAAGAGAATAGCAAACCATAAACATAAAATGAAGTTTAAAACAACGAGCTCAAAATTGTTGTCTTACATAAAATAACTCACTAATTAAGACTACCAGTTAAACCCATGCCGGCAACATGCTCTAAAAAGAGCTTGGGTGGTAAGCCTTTCGTAAGTGGATCCGCTAACATATCATGCGTACTAATATACTTAATGACAACACTTTGATCTTCAACTCTTTCCCTGACAAATAAGTACTTAGTGTCGAGGTATAGTCCAACACCACTCGAACTAGTGCTATTGGAAAAACTAATAGCAGAATCATTATCACAAAATACTTTCAATGTCCTTGAAATGGAATCTACAACCTTAAGTCCTGAAATAAGATTCCTCAGCAATACGACGTGACAAGTAGCATGATAACAAGCCACATATTCTGCAATCATCGTGGAAGTGATAGTTAACTCCTGCTTATGACTTCTCCACGAAATAGGGCCTCCTGAAAGCATAAAAATGTACCCTGATGTAGATTTCTTTTCGTCTTTACACTTAGCAAAATCAGAATCAGAATAACCAATAACTTCAAGGTTATCTGTTTTTCTGAATGTAAGCATAAAATCCTTGGTACCCTGTAAGTAGCGTAAAACCTTTTTGGCTGCTTTCCAGTGATCCAAACCTGGATTGGACTGATAACGTCCAAGCATGCCAGTTACATACGCTATATTTGGACGTGTACAAACTTGAGCGTACATAAGACTCCCAACCACAGAAGCATAGGGAATAAGATTCATTTGATAACGCTCAAGTTGATTCTTAGGGCATTGATATAAGCCAAATTTGTCACCCTTAACAATAGGTGCGACAGTAGGGGAGCAATTTTGCATGTTGTATATGTTAAGAACTTTGTCAATATAAGCTCTTTGGGACAATCCTAATATCCCACGAGACCTATCTCGATGAATTTCAATACCTATAACATAAGAGGCTTCACCGAGATCCTTCATATCAAAATTTCCAGAAAGAAAACGTTTGGTCTCATGCAACATGTCTAAGTTATTACTTGCAAGTAGTATATCATCAACATACAAAACAAGAATAACAAATTTACTCCCACTGACCTTCAAGTATATGCATTGATCCACTATATTTTTCTTAAAATCAAAATTACTCATCACCTCATGAAACTTAAGATACCATTGTCGAAGAGCTTGTTTTAACCCATATATGGACTTCTTAAGTCTACATACCATATGTTCCTTGCCTTTAACAAAAAAACCTTCTGGTTGTGCCATATAGACATTCTCATGCAAGTTACCATTAAGGAATGCAGTTTTAACATCCATCTGTTGTAACTCTAAATCATAATGAGCTACTAAAGCCATGACTATCCTAAATGAATCTTTCTTAGATACTGGAGAGAAAGTTTCATTATAATCCACACCTTCCTTTTGAGTGAAACCTTTAGCAACCAATCGAGCTTTATACCTTTGAACGTTCCCTTTAGGATCTAATTTGGTCTTATAGACCCACTTACAACCAACAGGTTTAAAACCTTTTGGTAATTCCTTAAGATCCCAAACGTTATTAAAATCCATTGATTTTAACTCATCATTCATGGCTTCAAGCCATTGAGTTGATTGAGCACTCATAATGGCTTCTTTATAGGAGATAGGATCATTAATCTTACTTGAATCATAGTCAATCTCATTAAGATAGGTTATAAAATCATCAAAATTAATAGGCTTTCTAGGTCTTTCGGACCTTCGTAAAGGCTGCACAATTTTAGGAATATGATTTTCAACAATGTGAGGTTCAACATTAGGTGGTGGCTCAGCTATCTCAGGGGTATCATTCGCCTCAATGGGAGGTTGTGCCTCACCTTCTTGAATTACAGGATTAGAAACATAAAACCTATTTTCTTCAAGATCAATTTTTCTAGGCTCACCACTCCCACTTCAATCACCATTCTCTAAAAACTCTGCATGCCTAGTCTCAACAATTCTAGTGGTATGAGAGGGACAGTAAAATCAAAAACCCTTAGATCTCTCAGGATATCCAATGAAATGACAACTAATGGTTTTAGAGTCAAGTTTCTTTATTTATGGATTAAAAATCTTAGCCTCGGCTGGACAACCCCACACCCGTAAGTATTTTAAACTAGGTTTCCTACCTGTCCAAATTTCATAAGGAGTGTTAGGGACAGATTTACTAGGAACCCGGTTTAAAATATGAACAGCTGTCTTTAATGCCTCAGTCCACAAAAATACAGGTAAGCTAGAATTGCATAACATACTACGTACCATATCCATAAGGGTGCGATTTTGCCTCTCAGCTACACCATTCTACTGCGGTGTACCAGGCATTGTATACTGAGTGACGATTCCATTTTTTTGACAAAATAAGGCAAATGGGCCAGGACTATGACCTGTATCGGAGTGTTTACCATAATTCTCCCCGCCTCTATCTGATCTCACAACTTTAAATTTTCGCTCAAGTTGATTTTCAACTTCAGCCTTGAAAACTTGAAACATATTTAGTGATTCAGATTTTTCATTAATCAGGTACACATAAGTATAACGAGAATAGTCATCAATGAACGTAATGAAAGATTTGTGTCCACCAATTCTTGGAGAAAATGGTCCACATATATCAGTGTGAATCACCTCAAGAAGTGCACTACTTCTAGCTGCTCCTTTCTTATTACCTTTCACAAATTTTCCTTTTATACATTCAATATAATGGTCAAGATCAGAAAAATCTAGTGAATAAAGAATTCCATCCTTTACAAGACGTTGCATTCTGTCTTTTGAAATATGACCTAAGCGTTTATGCCACAATTTTGAAGAATTCTCATTATCTAGTTTTCTCTTAGTTCCACTTTTAGAGGTATTTTCTGTCACATTCATTGTTAATAAGGATTCAGCAAAGACATTATCCAAATTTATCTTATAGAGGTTTCCCTCTAAAGAGCCAGAACCAATAACATGAGAGTAATGATAAATAATTATTTTATTATTCCCAAACTTAAACGAAAATCCATCAACGTCAAGTTTAGATACAGAAATTAAATTATGTGTCATACTGGGAACATAAAGAGTATCATATAAATACAAGGTGAAACCACTCTCCAAAACTAAAGGAAGAGTTCCTACAGCTTCAACTTGTATAGACTCTCCATTGCCAACTTTAATGGTTCTTTCCCCTTTTTGGAGTGTCTTCTTTGAAAGGAATTCCTGCAATGAATTAGTAATGTGAACCATAGCACCAGTGTCAAGCCACCATGTATTAAAAGGAACATCAATTAGAAAGGATTCATAAGTTACATAATTGAAGGACGATATACCTTTCTTTTCAAGCCATTCTCTGAATTTAGGACATTCTTTCTGAATATGTCCTTGCTTCTTACAGAAGTGACATTTAAGACCTGCCTCAGAGTTGTTACCTAAATGATTTGTCTTATTTATTTTGGTAGAAATTTGCTTATCCTTATTCTTAAAACCTTTGCCATTTTTATGAGTCTTCTTCTTATGAGATCTAGTGGTAGTTAGATGAGCAACATTAGGTTTTTTAATCTTAAGCCTTTCTTCTTCTTGGACGCACATGGCAATTAACTCACTCATCTTCCATTTTTCTTTCTGCGTGTTATAATTGATCTTAAATGGATCAAACTGTGCAGGAAGAGAAGTCATAATAAATTAATAAGAAAACCCTCAGAAATCGCCATGTCCATACCCTTTAATTTAAAGGCCATATCGTTCATCATTATAATGTGCTCGCGCACTCCACTAACCCCATCATACCTGCTAGTGAGCATTTTCAAAATAAGGGTACTTGCATGAGTTTTAGAAGAACCCTTAAATTGTTTCTCGACTGAAGTTAAGTACTCTTTAGCATTCTCAGAGTCAGGAATGGCTCCTCGAATAGCTGTCGTGATAGAGTTTTTCATAATCATAAGGGACATGCGGTTGGATCGCTCCCACTTTTCATAAATAGATTTTTGCTCAATTGAGCTTGTATCTGTAAGTGGAGCAGGATGATCAACTCGTAATGCATAGTCCAAATCCATAACGCCGAGAACAATTTTCACTTGCTCTTTTCAAACAGTAAAATTAGTTCCATTCAAGGCTTCAATTCCAGAGAGATACCCAGAAATACTAGTTGGAGTCAATGCTGAAATACAATCAAGCTCATAAGCATGCTTACAAAAAATTAAAAAAAATCCACAATGTACAACAATAATTAATCATAATAGAAACCAACTGTAGGGCAAGTAGTTAATTATATAAAATCTATTTACAACACCTAAAAATAGATTTTAATGAGATGTTGGTGCATAATTATTAATTTTTCGTTGGTCCAATTAATAATATACTAATAACATCCCCATAAAATAATGCACAACACATTTATCCACGCATCACCGTTGGGCAGAAAACGAAATAAACATGTTACTTATGCAATAAAATTCCATTTCAAAAATTCTAATTCTAATTTTCCGTTGGGTAAAATTAAAATATTCATTTATTAAATGTAACATTATGTGACTTTTCTTAATCTTTAATTGTTTCAATTAATAACCATCCGTTGGGTTGATTATTAATTTTAACAATAAAAGAGTCACGCATACATGTAAATTATTATGATCAAACTCAATTTTCTTTAAACATATTAATCAAGTTTGAAAATTAACATTATTTAAAATTTACATGTAACAACTTAAAAGTCCTAATAATATATCACACCATGTTCAAAATTTTAAATTAAAATATATAATTATGAACATGAATTGATTATAAAATAATCACGTTAATTTTAACATGAATACATGAGGGCATAAGAATATCATAATATTATCTATACATAAACAATAAATTTAACATATATTATTTTAATATTCATGTTCTTGTTCACCCATAACATCATAAACTATATATATTTGATTGCATGGGAACATTAATGAAACCCATACCATAGGGGGGAAATTAAATAGCTAGTGACAATCAATTTTAGTTCCTGAGTCAACATTAGTATATATATAAGACTCGTACAGTACACAAACGTTAACATAACATGATATATATATATATATATATATATATATATATATATATATAAGTGTACATTAAGCTGCTGATTTACACATTGAAATAAAGTGAATTTATAATCTGCAAAGCACTCTATCCGAAATAGCATGATTTAATTATTCTACAACATTAAAGTTTGTAACATAATAACATAATTAATTTATTCTATACAATAACGTAACCACAACTCTGATACCAGATGTTGTAAAAATTATACAGGAACGTGTTATTGCATAGAATAAAATAAAATTAATAATTATAATAATAAGTACTTACATGAATTGAGAGAAGTCATCTCGTATGTAACACGTTTCCGCTGCGCTTAAGGGTAAAGGTCTTCAATTGCCTCTCTCAATCTTAGGATGGATGTATGGGTGTGTATAAAATTTTTGAGACGACAATTGGGACCAAACCCTAACTGTTTTATTTATAGAATAACTAAGGGTCAAAATCGTCCATTAAGATTATGAAACCCTAGGGTCCATTATGCCAAATACTATTAGGAATATTATTTATAGGCCACATAATTAATTACCAAACCCATAAATAAAGTTATTAAATTAAAACAATATATAAGCCCAATAATTACATAAATAGTAAAGGCCACATAAGGAATAAAATATTCTAACAGAATATTGTAGTAATTATTGATTTTGTGGCTTGTGAATGACACCATCTTACCTCTGATGAATGCAAAGAATGGTCATTTGTCCCGAGCATTGGCATATAAATCCTTAACTACAACCACCACTGCCGCATCCGGCTGTGTCGTGAAAGTTTCCCATCCTCTCTCTCGTATCTGGAGGTACATCTCATCCTCTAGCTCATCGGAGCTTAGTTCTTGCTCCGAAGTAAGTGATTTGGAGGTTAACCGTTTATCAAATTATCGGACAGGCATGGATGAACCTTCACCTCTTTGCCTTTTCTGATTTCTCAGTGGCATGATTTTTATTAGGCAATACTCAAGTGGAATGTAACTGATGGTAAGTGCAGAACACCCACCCATGTTTGTGATAACCTTTGTTGAGACCTTTTTTCAAAGAGTTGGTGTGCGAACGATGGTTGCATGCCAATAATTACCCCTAAACTTCAGTATTCACCCTAAATTGTCCATATGATGGAAAACTATAACAATGTATCTCTAAGCAAAAGCAATATTCAAAATCACCAATCCTTACTAAGCTATTGCTAACTGTCAACTAAGTGCTGCCAATGCTCTTACCCCAAACTTGTAGCCAAATCAGATGAGTGATGCACTATGATTGAAATAATGAAGGCTTGCCCAAATTGAGATTGTCTGTGGCTACAAATTGGGTGTGATTTTCAGTTGGCCAGGCCCAATTCAACTCCTTTGATGCGTGTATGCTATCCGAAAAAAAGATATGGTTTGAAACGCTAGGTTAGGAAGAGAGGGTTTATAGTGATGCTTGAATTGGGGTTGAATTCTAGCAATCCGATGTTGTAAAAAGGTTGGGAGGACAAATTTGGTCAAGAGATTATGTGTAGGGAAGTTTTCGGTGGGTTAAAACTCTATGTCGATTTTGAATAGGAGAGGCTATGTTCCAGTTGATTGCAGAAGATGGTTTTTTAAAAACTAAAACTCGCGACTTGCATCGGGGCGCGAATGGGCAGAGAGCTCTGCACCTAGGCGTGCTTAAATCTCGCCGGGGTAGTTTTTGGCTAAGGACTCTGCACCGGGGAGCAGTTTCCTTTGGTAAAAATCTCACCGGGGCGTAGATCTAGTTTTTCGAGAAATTTATATTTTTTCTTTCTGATCCACTTGCTTCCTTAGAAAACTGATCGACCTTCATTGACGTCTGTAGGTACTCAGAAATTTTCTGCATATCTGACATCACAGGAGCACTATTCGTCTTTCAAGAGGAAACCTTGGAAGACGGTTCATATCCATTCCGGATACCACTGGGAGGAACAGCTCGACCCAGAATACCACTGGGAGTAACAGCTTCAACCCCGAAACACACACCGGGAGTAACAATTCCAACCTCGGAGATAACCCCGAGGCTTGCAGTTACAATACCGGAACACAAACCAGAGAAGACTGTTTCATCCCGGAGATAACCTCGAGATATTCCGTCTCAGTCCCAACACTGGGAATAGCAGATTCCAACCTTGGATATACCCCCAAGGAAGGCAGTGGCAGTTTCGGAGATAACCCCGAAAATGCTTGTTTCAAATGCATGCAATCAAATTCAATCTTGGCGCTCACAACGAGATACTTAGTATCAACCTGGAGATAACACCGGGAGGACAGGCACACCTCAGAGATAACACTGAGGACCTTCCACCATTGCAGCAGTCCAATCTCAGCAATAACCCTGAGCAACGTCTGCTTTATTAGCCCAAATCGGAGATAACCCCGGTGAGGGGCAAAGTCATCATCTCGCCAACTTGACCCCACATCACGCCGTCTCAACATTTCAGATATAAATTTCTACAAAATAATGTCCTACAAAAGCCAAGGAAAACCAATTACGAGTGACTATTGCGTAGGATAATGGATAGAATTTGAAGTTGAAGACCGGAGGGCATCGTCCCATCTTCATGACTTCGTACAACCTCTAATCCCATGTCATTGCGTAACTCTCGATAACAGCGGTCCGAAATAGGTCCTATATACCTCAATCGGATGCCCGGATTGCAATTCTGAAAGTTCGAGCGGACATCACGTTGCCTACGTGCATGTACTTCGAGACGGCGGGACCCGCGATGCCCGGAGCACCCCGGGCAGCCTCTGGCACACCTGCGGCTCC
Organism: Panax notoginseng; assembly: GCA_016801055.1. Lineage (NCBI taxonomy): Eukaryota > Viridiplantae > Streptophyta > Magnoliopsida > Apiales > Araliaceae > Panax > Panax notoginseng. The sequence goes on from CM029017.1 coordinate 183,187,774, forward strand.
ACCCTCTATATATAGAGGGCTTGGGATGGCCATTTTGTAAGAAAAAATGGCGAGGAAGCCTTGCCCAATTTGCTCTGTACTTACCATATACTGAGTGCTTTCTCATTTTAAACACTTGTGAGCTCATATATAGCTACTTTTGTACCGGCAGAAGCCAGTGTTCATCTACTTTAAAGATATAGAAGTATTCTTTGGTAAAGTCTTTCTCTTCATCTTTGCACACACTGTTCTTCATGTTGAGAGTCGTGTTGTGTGTGTTTGCCCGGACTTCGATCCGTGGTTTTATTTCAGTTTGTATATACATATATATATATATTTATATATATGGACTAACATTATCGAGTTATGCCTCGATTGAGACTAGACTTCGATTGGCAACACGGATGTCGGGGGGTGCCTAACACCTTCCCTCCGCATAAGCAAGTCCCCGGACCCTAATGAATCTCGGTTTCACCGACCCATTTAGTAGTGTCACATCACTGGGTCAATGTACAAACCTTTTCTCGATTGTGTTGGTACAACCAGTTAAAAAACCAACTGGCGACTCTTATAGTCCAATCGTCGACATTACACATGTCGGACCTTTTTTCACGTGTTTTCTCAAACAAATCTCACATAAAATGAGAACACAAAAAACAGGTAACGAAAAAGGGACAAATAAAAAACCCGACGTCGACAGGTGGCGACTCTGCTGGGGACTCCAGTAAGAGGACTTAAGCCGCTATTACAAGCTTTTCAAAACTGTTGTATGCTTGTGTGTGGGTGTTGTATTTATATTTATGATGAATGTGTACGAATGCATATCTTTACTGTGATTAATGCTTTACACTATATCTGCCTGTGATATTAGTGCTTCGCACATGTCATCATTTTCATATACGGTGAGACGCGATGTATGTGAATGTATGTTGTGTGATCCCTCCACCAGGAGGCTATTCTGTCGGTGTTTGATTACTGGACTCGTGGGAAGACTAATTCCCCGAGGCTCAGGAAAGGCACCACCCAAATTCGCTCCAGTTGAAAGACCGAATTAACTTCCCGTTGAGTAAATTGCGATGATTTGGGAACCTTCATGCCGAAAAGCCGCGAGAGTAGCCTAAGATAGGTCAGCCTCTGATAAACCAAATGCGGAGGAAAGTCTCTTCATGCTTTCTCATTTCAAATTACTTGTAAAGCCAATTACTTATAATTTACATTCCATATTCATCTCCATGTAAAGAGAAATATGAAGAAATATGTGCATGTACATATTTACATTAACATGTTATCCTGTACTTCGAACAGCTAACATCCGTTTTGCAGGACAAAATTCCTAAAACGGACACATCACATAGCATGCTAACATTTACACCATCCCTAAAACTAAACTATGCCAGTTTTGTTACAGGGAAGCATTCGGACCTGCTACCCGGTCAAAGTCCAAAAAGGCCACAGGCCTACAACCAATCATGTCTTCATCTAACTAGTCTAATCCAGTTTCTCGCGAAGAATTTGACTGATTAACTAAACAAATTACAGACTTGGCTGTTTTGCTTAAAGAAATACATCAATCTACACAGGGTCCAAAAATACCCGTACATGCTGAATCTTCCACACAAGGGGGAAATTAAGGTCCTGATAAAGTCATTACAGTACCTGAACTGTAGTTAGATACAACCAACAAAAGTCATGATGTCGCCCATCTTACAAAAGATCCAGACACCGATGACATCAGAAAGAAAGTTCTTCAAATGGAAGAAACCCTGCGTTCTATCAAAGGAATTGGAGCACACGGGAGTGTTTCATATGCTAACCTTTGTATATTCCCTGGTGTTCATTATCTAGAAAAATTTAAAACTCCTGACTTTGAAAAGTATGATGGGTTAGGAGATTCTTACACACATTTGAAGGTGTTCATTGGAGAACTCGGATCCTATGCAGAGGATGGGAAGCTTAGAATGCAGCTATTCCAAAAAAGTCTGGCTGGAGAAGCCCGTTCATGGTATACCAGATTAGACAACTCAAAGATCCATAGCTGGGAAGAGCTAGCTCACGCCTTTCTTACACAATATAGTTTTTGTGAAGCCCCCAAAATAGGTATACAACACCCATTCTGAGTCGTCAAATACATGGTACAGATAGCAAACTACAACTTTAATAATACAATTGTCGTGCAAAATACGACAACACATAGTGTGAGTTTAAATACAAATATTATCTTCTGGACAATATCCACACTCAAATAAATCCTCATTACAATTATTCAAACACTATTTTACAGAAATAGTGAGGACTGCTAAAACATCTTTCTAGAACCATCACTCCATACCCCGACTAGATCCTGCTATGTTCTCACCTCCTGAGAAGAAAAATGGAACAAAAAGAAAAAGGGTGAGCTCAACTAGCCCAGTAAAGAATATTATGACTAAGATAATATACAACAAATTATCGTTAGTCTTCAACAGGGAAAAATCTGATAGAATATAATCGACAACAAGTTTTAGATCAACAACTGCAGCGGAAACAGCAAACCATTAGAAGAGTCAAGTAGAGAAAGAATTCTACTATCTTCTAAGATTTAAAAGTCCATCATCAATATTTTATCCCTGTAACATCGATTAATAATCATCTTTAACCAAATATTCATCTTTGCACTACAGGCCAAAGATATTCATTTGTATCACCAGTCGGTCATGTTCATCTCAACACCTGTTCATCTTTGCACTACGGGCCAAAGATATTTATCAGTTAATCATTCATCTTTGCACTACAGGCCAAAGATATTCAGTAGTATCATCATTTAGGACTGAGGATGATGAAAAATATTTTAAAGGAAACGAATCCAGTGAGACAGAAGGACAAATATTAGGGATTCGTATAACAGTTTATCCAAGATCAATAATACTTCATAATAATCAATTGTGAAGCAGAATTCAAAAATAAATATTAAAACATGGATACAATCAAAGATAGTAACCATAATAGACATCTTGGACAAAATTTTTTTTTTATTTTTCGATGAATAGTGCCGTATTCATGAATAGTACCGTATACGTGAATAGTGCCGTATACGTGAATAGTAACCCCGACACAAAAAGTTTTAAATTTGATAAAAACTCATATCAATATTTCAGCATAATGATATTGAAGAAAATAATATCATTAAGAAGAAAATAATATCCCTTACCTCAAGATATCAGTACTTCTGGTTGGAATACCGGTATAAGGCTGAAAGAAACTTGCTCTGATGAATAGAAACTCTAAAAGTATCTAAATACTCACAAAATACACTCAATAATCTAGAGAGAGAAAGAGATAAAACTTGTTTCTGGTGTGATTTTCAATTCTAACTTAGCCCTCTATTTATAGGAAAATGTTAGCACACCGAAGCAGACTTAACCTGCAACCTGATGGCTTTATTTGCTACTATTTCCACCCACCACATTTGAATAAAAATCTCAGCACATTTCTTCACCAACCAAGAGTGGGACCCACCAATTCTAAAATTTTCCATCAAAATGATAAACTCCGAAAATTCAACAATTTCTGAACCAGTCATCTCGTAAAATTCATAATAAATCATACGTTCATTTTTAACGGTTTAAAATTTGTGGACATAGACTCAACTTATATATGTATAACATATCCAAAAATTACCACGATCCAACGGTCGGATTAAAAATTATAACCCCCACAAAATATCTCAAAAATTCTGATTTTTAATACCTCCATTCCGACAAAAATACTGATAAAAACCTCAACATTAACTCTTTCATTTTTAACCACAAAAATATATCCCACATAAGTACCTCCTCGTACGTTAAATCTTCAGCTATCTCATTTGGTTCTAACTCAATAATGTGGTTCGGGTCTTTAACATATTTACGAAGCATAGATATGTGAAAAACATTATGAACACGAGACATGCTTGGAGGTAATGCGAGTCTATATGCCACATTTCCTATTCGCTCAAGAATCTCAAATGGACCAACAAATCTTGGATTGAGCTTTCCTCTCTTCCCAAACACGTAACAATACATGATCCCCAATATTAAATTCCACGTCCTTCCGATGAAGATCCGCATAACTCTTTTGTCGATCATGTGCCGTTTGTATACGTTGTCGAATCGTTTGGATCTTCTCCGTAGTCATGCGTACCAACTCTGGTCCCAACAATGTTGCTTCACCTACCTCGTCCCAGCATACTGGAGAACGATATTTTCTTCCATACAACGCCTCGAATGGAGCCACACCTATGCTCGCCTGATAACTGTTATTGTAGGAGAATTCCACCAATGATAGGTACTTATCCTAACTCCCTTTGAGATCTAGGACACAAAGTCTTAATAGATCTTCAAGAGTTTGAATAGTCCTCTCTGATTGTCCGTCCGTTTGAGGATGGTATGCCGAACTGAATCGTAAATCCGTGCCCATAGCTTTCTGCAAGCTAACCCAAAATCGTGAAGTGAATCTTGGGTCACGATCCGAAACTATGGATACTGGCATGCCATGCAATCTCACAATCTCGTTCACGTACATACTAGCAAGACGTTCAAGAGAATAAGTCTCATGTATCGGCAAGAAATGAGCGGACTTGGTTAATCTATCAACAATAACCCAAATCACATCTATGCCTTGAGAAACCTTGGGAAGACCTGTAACGAAATCCATGATAATGTGTTCCCACTTCCATTTCGGGATCTCAAGTGGTTGCAATGGACCCTTTGGCACTTGATGCTCCGCCTTTACACGTTGACAAGTTAAACATCTTGAGATAAACTCCGCGATCTCTCTTTTCATATTGCTCCACCAAAATGTATGTCAAAGATCGTGATACATTTTGGTACTCCCAGGATGGATTGCAAACGGTGTGTTGTGTGCCTCCATCATTATTCTATGCTTCAAGTCAAAATTGTTAGGAACACAAAGTCTGGAGTTGACTCGAAGTATTCCTTCTTCATCGATTCTTGCTTCTGGAATAGCACCTTCTTGCACTTTCTTCTTCATACGCATCAGCTCTATGTCCGTTGCTTGAGCAGCTTTAACTTTATCGATTAAAGTCGGTTCTACTCCTATATTTGATATTATTATGTGGGTACTTGGAGCCTTCATCTCTATCTCCATCCTTTGCAAGTCATACAAAATGGGCCTTTGTGTTAACAACATTGCACTCGTACCCGCGCATGATCTTCTACTCAATGCGTCAGCTACTGCGTTCACTTTTCCAGGATGATATTGGATGGTATGATCGTAATCTTTCAACAGCTCAAGCCAACGTCGTTGCCGCATGTTGAGTTCCTTTTAGGTGAAGAAATATTTGAGGCTTTTATGATCTGTATAGATCTCTACTTTCTCCCCATACAGGTAGTGTCTCCAAATCTTCAACGCGAAAATGACTGCTGCCAACTCCAAATCATGAGTAGTATAATTCCTCTCATATTCTTTGAGTTGTCGCGAGGCATAGGCTATGACTTTCCCATGTTGCATGAGAACACATCCTAACCCTTTGCCTGAAGCATCGCTGTAGATAACAAATCCATCCGAACCAGATGGTATTGTCAGAACAGGTGCCGAAATGAGTCTCCTCTTGAGTTCTTGAAAACTCTTCTCACATTCCTCACTCCATACGAATTTTGTATCTTTTCGAGTCAGCTGAGTTAACGGAGTAGCGATTCGAGAAAATCCTTCCACAAATCTCCGATAATAACCAGCTAAGCCCAAAAAGCTACGTACTTCGGTTACCGACTTCGGTTGCTCCCAACTTTGTATGGCTTCAATCTTCACCGGGTCGACAGATACTCCATGTTTTGACACCACGTGCCCAAGGAATGCTACTTCCTCAAGCCAGAACTCGCATTTTTTCAATTTGGCATATAGCTTATTTTCACGAAGCCTTTGTAGTACCAACTTCAAATGGTGCTCATGATCTTCACGACTTTTGGAATAGATGAGGATGTCATCAATAAAGACAACAACGAACTGATCTAAATATTCTTTGAATACACTGTTCATCATATCCATGAAGGCAGCAGGAGCATTAGTCAATCCAAAAGACATGACTAAGAATTCATAATGCCCGTACCGAGTTCTGAAGGCAGTCTTTGGAATATCCTCAGTTTTAATCTTCAGCTGATGATATCCAGAACGAAGATCGATCTTTGAAAAGAATTGTGCTCCTTGCAACTGGTCAAACAGGTTATCAATGCGAGGTAGCGGATACCTATTCTTGATAGTGACATGATTCAATTCTCGATAGTCGATACAAAGTCGCATACTCCCGTCTTTCTTCTTTACGAATAACACAGGAGTACCCCAAGGAGATGTACTAGGACGAATAAAACCGATGTCCAACAACTCTTGTAATTGGACTTTTAACTCCTGAAGTTCAATAAGAGCCAATCAATATGGGGTTTTAGAAATGGGCTTTGTACCGGGTTCAAGGTCAATAAAGAATTCAACTTCACGTTCTGGGGGTAGACCAGGAAGTTCTTCAGGAAATACATCGAAAAATTCTCTAACAATAGAAATATTATTCAAATCTGACTTGTCTTTGTTCAAATCCATAACATAGGCTAAGAAAGCTTGACATCTATTTTTCAATAAACGAATAGCTTTGTGGCTTGATATGACAGTGACTGATTTTAGTGGTTTAGTAGTTTGTATTCGTATGACAGGTTGGTTAGGAATATGAAAACTAACAACCTTATGAAAATAATCAATTTTAGCATGATGAGTGGTTAACCAATCAATTCCTAAAATCACATCAAAAGCAAGTATCTTTAAAGAGATAAGATCAACAGGTAATGTGATAGTGCCAACTTGGATCATGCAAGATTTATAAACTATAGATGTAACGAAGGTTTCACCCAATGGAGTTTCAACAGATAAGTTAAAGTCCAATTTCTCCGGAGTCAAGTTTAAACGTTGAGCACAAGCAGGAGAGATAAAAGAATTTGTAGAACCGGTATCTAGTAAAGTATAAACTTCGCAAGAATTCAAGATTAGCTTACCCGTGATCACCTCGTTCGGGTTTCTCGCGTTTTGGCCAGTCACGACAAACGCCCTTCCAGGAACCGCTGATTTCGACTTATCCGGGACAACTTTTGGAGTCACCATCCCCACTGAACTTGGTTTTGCTACAGAATACTATCGAGCTATATGACCCTCCTTTCCACAGTTATAACATACCTTGGATTGTTGTAGGCAGTTTGGGCTGATATGTCCCTCTTTCCCACATTTGTAACATACGACCGGTGGTCGTTCTCCTCCCCTAGAAACAGTTGATGTTTGTGCTGACGTCTTCACGTTATCATTGTTGTACCTTCTCTTCTTGAAATCTCCTCCCGACTCGCTCCTTCTATTATCACGACCACGATTACCAACAGAGTGGTTACCGCTTTTGTCTGAATATTTTTCTCCCTGCTGATTTTCATTGCTTCGATGACTGCCGCCACCGGTATGACCCTGGTTGTGGTCCCTCGGTTGCACATACTAATTATCTCGCTCTAATAATTGAGCCCTGTTTACAACATCTGAATATAAAGAAAATTTATGAGAGATAAGATATTGTGGAATCTCGGGTTTTAGACCTCTCAGAAACATCCTTGTCATTCGTTCCTCATTTTCGACCAAATGAGGTGTAAACCTGGATAACTCTGCAAACTTCGCCTTGTACTGGGACACCGTCATGTTGTTTTGTTCTAGTCTGATAAACTCCACTTCCTTCATATGACGAATACTTTTAGGAAAGTACTTGTCATTGAACAGTTTTTGAAATGTTTCCCAGGACATATTAAGTGCGTCAGGCTGGGTACGCTTCACAGACTCCCACCAGTAGTCTGCCTCACCGCGGAACATAAAAGTGGCGAATGGAACCTTTTGTTCCTCCGTGCATCCCAAGACATCGAATATCTTGGTAATTTGCTTGACCCACGTTTCCGCCATGATCGGATCCGGCTTTCCCTTAAATTCTGGTGGTCGCAATTCTTTGAACTGCTTAGCTGTGACAAACTGTGCGTTGTTATCATTTCCACCCGTATTCTGTACACGAGTCTCCCTCGTCTGATTTTGCATGAACTGTAAAAAGCTCCTAAACATTCCATCATTCATCGTTTGCTCGGTAACGTTGTTTACAGGAGGAATATTGCCTTCCTGTTGCACGTTCCCCTGGGTGGTGATCAAAGGTGTCTCCACGGTCTGATTTACTCCATTATTAACGTTCTCAGCTGCCATTCTTAAATACTGCCATAAAACAAGGGTTAATAGTCATGTCATATATTATCCCTATACTCTGACCGACCAAATAAACACCAAATAAACTTAGTCAGGTCATACTAGCGAAGGAATTCTCCGTCTCTCTCCTCCTAGTTCTTGTCTCACATCTCAGCCAGGGATCATATCCCTAAGCTCTGATACCAACTGTGACGCCCCCAAAATAGGTATACAACACCCATTCTGAGTCGCCAAATACATGGTACAGAAAGCAAACTACAACTTTAATAATACAATTGTCGTGCAAAATACGACAACACATACTATGAGTTTAAATACAAATATTGTCTTCTGGACAATATCCACACTCAAATAAATCCTCATTACAATTATTCAAACACTATTTTACAGAAATAGTGAGGACTGCTAAAACATCTTTCTAGAACCATCACTCCATACCCCGACTAGATCCTGCTATGTTCTCACCTCCTGAGAAGAAAAAAGGAACAAAAAGGAAAAGGGTGAGCTCAACTAGCCCAGTAAAGAATATTATGACTAAGATAATATACAACAAATTATCGTTAGTCTTCAACAGGGAAAAATCTGATAGAATATAATCGATAACAAGTTTTAGATCAACAACTGCAGTGGAAACAGCAAACCATTAGAAGAGTCAAGTAGAGAAAGAATTCTACTATCTTCTAAGATTTAAAAGTTCATCATCAATATTTTATCCTTGTAACATCGATTAATAATCATCTTTAACCAAATATTCATCTTTGCACTACAGGCCAAAGATATTCATTTGTATCACTAGTCGGTCATGTTCATCTCAACACCTGTTCATGTTTGCACTATGAGCCAAAGATATTTATCAGTAAATCATTTATCTTTGCACTACAGGCCAAAGATACTCAGTAGTATCATCATTTAGGACTGAGGATGATGAAAAATATTTTAAAGAAAACGAATCCAGTGAGACAGAAGGACAAATATTAGGGATTCGTATAACAGTTTATCCAAGATCAATAATACTTCATAATAATCAATTGTGAAGTAGAATTCAAAAGTAAATATGAAAACATAGATACAATCAAAGATAGTAACCATAATAGACATCTTGGACAAAAAGAAAAAATTTTATTTTTCGGTGAATAGTGCCGTAATCGTGAATAGTACCGTATACGTGAATAGTGCCGTATACGTGAATAGTAACCCTGACACATAAAGTTTTAAATTTGATAAAAACTCATATCAATATTTCAGCATAATGATGTGAAACCCCAGATTTTATGAATAAATATTTAATTTTTCTCGAAATAATTTTTTTTATATTATGGTGTGGATTTGATATAATAGGTATGGGTAGTATTTATAAATTTTGTAAAGTATCCAAGTTGTCATATAATATTCGATTGGTCGGGGAATATTCGTTTTAACAGGGAATATTCGTACAACGACACAATCATTGGTGGACCCCACAACGGAATTATTGTCGGATTGAGAAAACGACAAAAATATTTTATTAAAAATAACGGCGGAAGTTTTACCATTGTTACTGTTGAACTACTCGGTAGTAAAAGTACAGTAATACGTGTGGTTGCATAGTAGCACACGGTATTGATTATTAATGTTTATGTGAGAAGTCACTCAGTTTGATTCAATTATTGTCAGTTAATAATATGAATTATTTAGCGATAATGACGTTTTGTTTTATTCGTATTATTAACGTAATAAAACAGAAACATCTTTTTATATAAAACAGAATACTTTATTAAAGTTATTCTATAAATAGAATATATTATATTTTATTTAAAAGATTTTTCTTTAAATATGGACCGTCAGATTAAAGTAATCAATCTGGACCGTTCATGGATTAGTTACTATGCATTCTATTTTTCTATAAATAGCAGTTCATTCCTTCATTATTTCTTACGAATTCACTGAACTCTAGAGAGAGAAGCTATAGAGAGAAACTATAGAGAGAGAGAAGAAGAGTATTCTGCTACTTAACTACTTCCTTATTTCAGCTCTTCTTTAAAACGGTAAGGGGTGTTATTCTTTCTTATTCATGAAGAGAACTGTTGTTATTCCATTTATTATTATTCTGTTGGAATAACCTGTATACGCGGTCTACCCTATACTTGGTGACATTCTTCTATTATTCTGTTGGAACATCATGTCTGTGTGTTTTACACCGGACCTGGTTCTGTTTTTATTATTATTCTGTTGGAACATCCTGTCTGTGTGTTTTACACCGGACCTGGTTCCGTTTTTATTATTATTCTGTTGGAACATCCTGTCTGTGTGTTTTACACCGGACCTGATTCCGTTTTTATTATTATGCTGTTGGAACATCCTGTCTGTGTGTTTTACACCGGACCTGGTTCCGTTTTTATTATTATTCTGTCGGAATATCCTGTCTGTGCGTTTACGCCGGACCTGGTTCCATTATTTATTATTCTGTTGAAATAACCTGTCTGTGCGGTCTATCGCATGCATGGTGATTTCTTTTGTTATTCCATTCTTTATTATACTCAGTTGGTTAAGTTTTGACTTCTATACTCCATGAAATTTGTGGAATATCCTTGACATTTGCGCTTCATCTAGTATCTATTCATGAAAATATTCTCCTGATCATTCTTGAATTTTACTCCACAAAGTAGTATCATGTTGACAATTTGGACGTTGTTAATTCTTGGATAAATTAATTCTTGAACTTGTTTTATTGAATTCTTATATCATTGTCATCATCCTCATGTTTATATTATGTTGAAAGTCATCTGTGGCCTGTAGTGCATAGATGGACTTGGTATGATTATGACCAGGGATTATTCGGTGTAATCATGACCGTAATGTTATAAATGATGTGGTAAAAGTCCTCATTGGCCCGTAGTGCATTGATGGACAGTTGTTGGCATGATCATGACCATTAATGAATATACGAATATCCTTGGTCGTAGTGCAGGGGTGATTCGATGATGTGGATTATTTTATTAAGCTGAGTCCCAGCGATCACAGTGCTGAAAAACTTTTTAAATCATAAAAGATAGTAGAGTTTATTTTCTACTTGACTCTTTTAATGGATTGCTTGTTCCGCTGCAGTTAAACTTGATGTCTATTATATTTTATCAGTTTAACATTGTTGAGGGCTAATGATAATTTATTCTGTATTATCTTAGTCATAATATTTCTTAATGGGCTAGTTGAGCTCACCCTTTCTTTCACTGTTCTCTTCAGGAAATGAGAACGTAGCTGGAGCAAGTCGGGGAACGGAGTGATGGTCCGAATGATAGTATTAGTTAGTAGTCCTCACTATTCTATGTAATAGTGTGTTAATAAATGTAATGAGGACTCTTTTTGAGTATGAATACTCTCTAGAAGATAATATTTGTATTCAAACTCGCAGTTTATGTTTTGTCGTATTGTACACGACAGTTGTATTAGTAAGTTATATTTGTATTCTGTGATATGTATCTGACGACCCAAGATGGGTGATGTATACCTAATTTTGGGGGGGCGTCACAGTTGGTATCAGAGCTTAGGGATATGATCCCAGGCTAAGATGTGAGAATAGAACTAGGAGGGGAGAGACGGGGAATTCCTTCGCTAGTATGACCTACCTAAGTTTATTTGGTATTAAATTGGTCGGTCAAAGTATATAGATAATATGTTATATGTTAATTAACCCTTGTTTTGTTGCAGTATTTGCAAATGGCATCCGAAAATGTTGAGATAATCAATGAAGCACATGAGACCATTGAATCACCAACGATCAATGCTCAGGGTAATGTGCAACCAGAGGACAATAATCCTCATGAAAATAATAACACCGATGAAATGGTGAATGATGGGATGGTCAGAGACTTTATGCAATTCATGCAACAACAAAATAACTCTCGGACGGTCACCGCTAAGCAGTTCAAGGAGCAATTCATGCAACAACGGGCGAGAGCGGCTCCTATCCAAAATGAAGGAGGAAACAATGACAACCCACGGTTGGTCACCGCTAAGCAATTCAAGGAGCTAGGACCACCGGAGTTTTTGGGAAAGCCAGAACCACTTAAGGCGGAGACGTGGTTAAAGCAGATCACCAAGATATTTGATGTCTTGGGATGCTCCGAGGAGCAAAAGGTTTTCTTTGCCACCTTTATGTTGCGTGAAGAGGCAGATTACTGGTGGGAATCTGTAAAACGTACCCAGCCTGACGCACTCAAGATGTCTTGGGAGAAGTTCCAAGAACTGTTCAATGACAAGTACTTTCCCGAAAGTATTCGTCACATGAAGGAGGTGGAATTTATCAAGTTGGAGCAAAACAACATGACCGTGTCGCAGTACGAAGCCAAGTTTGCCGAGTTGTCCCGATTTGCGTCCCACTTGGTGGATAATGAAGAGAGAATGACGCGGATGTTTTTAAGAGGTTTGAAACCGGAGATACGTCAATATCTTATTTCTCATAAACTGTGTTTGTATTCAGATATTGTGAATAGGGCTCAGTTAGTGGAGCGCGATAACGAGTCAACGCAACCAAAAGAGAGCAGCCAGAGAAATGATAATACTGGTGATAACAGTCATCAAAGCGGTGAAAATAAGCATGGAGGGAATCAACATGCCAGAAATGGTAACCACTTCAATGGTAATCATGGTCAAAACAATAAGAATGGATATTTCAAAAAGAGGAAATTCAACAATGATGGAAAGACGTCAGCACCAGCACCCGTTGTTAAGGAAGGAGAACGACCACCTATCATATGCTTCAAATGCGGAGGGGAGGGACACATCAGTCCAAACTGCGCGATGCCATCCAAAGCATGCTATAATTGTGGAAGAGAAGGTCACTTAGCCCGATTTTGTCGTTCACCGAAGACAAGTTCAGATAGGATGGAGGCACCAAAGACCGTCCCAGAAAAGCCAAAGCCAGTAGTTTAAGAGAGCATTTTTTTCGTGACGAGGAACCTGAATAAAATTATCACGGGTATGTTAGTCATAAACTCTTGCGAAGTCTATACCGTGTTAGATACCGGTTCTACTCACTCTTTTATTTCACCTAGTTGTGTTCAATGTTTGAACTTAACTTCGGAGAAATTAGACTTTGATTTATCTGTTGAAATTCCGTTGGGAGAAACCTTTGTTACCTCCACTATTTATAAATCTTGTTCAAATCAACACTTTCACGTTACCTGTTGATCTTATCTCTTTGAAAATACTTGCATTGATGTGATTTTTTTAAACGATTGGTTAACTGCTCATCATGCTTTTTGTAAGGTTGTTAGCTTTCATATTCCTAACCAACCTATTATGCGAATTCAAGTAACCAAATCACTAAAGTCAATCATTGTCATATCAAGCCATAAGTAAAAATCCCCGTTCCTTTCGTTGTTGACTTTCTTGTGTGGAATGTACCGAAGCCAGACTTTCGGTAGGGGACATTGTGAATAACGGTGACAAGTTAATAGATATCAATGTGACGTGTTATCCAAGTCTTGGACGAGAGTCACAGTTTTGAATGATTTATCTATTGTTAATAAATTTCCTGACGTATTCTTGAAGACTTCTTAGCTTACCCCTAGAGCGTGAAATCGAATTTTGTATTGACCCCAGTACAAAACCCATTTCTTAAACCCTCAAATATTTATTCAACTAAAGCGAACTTCACATGCGCCAAAGACGTTGGCTCGAGCTGTTAAAGATTATGATCATACCATACCATCGTGAAAAAGCGAACGTGGTAGCTGATGCGTTGAGTAGAAGATCGTATGCGGTTACAAGTGCGAATATACGAACCCACGTGAAGATAACGAATATATGATTAGAATCGATTTTAATCGATAAAGTTAAAGCCGCTCAAGCTACATACTCAAAGCTGATAAATATGAAGAAGAAGGTTCAAGAGGGCGTTATTCTAGAAGCAAGAATCGACGAAGAGAGGAAATCTCAACTCTCGATTTAATTGGCCCATTTGAAATCCTCGATGAAGTAGGAACTGTAGCCTATAGACTCGTTTTACCGCCAAGTATGTTGCGTGTTCAGAACATTTTTTTTTACGTATCGATGTTACGTAAATATGTGGACGACCCGAACCACATTATTAATTTAGAACTAGACGAGATAGCAAAAGATTTAACGTATGAGGATATACGTGTTAACATCTTGGATAAGAAGGATCATATTCGATGCTTAAAGGTTATACCTCAAGAGTTAGAATTTGAAGTGAAGTCAAGGTATCCTCACATGTTCGGCATACCAAGTACGTACGTAAATTTCGAGGGCGAAATTCTATAAGGAGGGGAGATTGTGAAACCCCAGATTTTATGAATAAATATTTAATTTTTCTCGAAATAATTTTTTTTATATTATGGTGTGGATTTGATATAATAGTTATGGGTAGTATTTATAAATTTTATAAAGTATCCAAGTTGTCATATAATATTCGATTGGTCGGGGAATATTCATTTTAACAGGGAATATTCGTACAACGACACAATCATTGGTGGACCCCACAACGGAATTATTGTCGGATTGAGAAAACGACAAAAATATTTTATTAAAAATAACGGCGGAAGTTTTACCATTGTTACTGTTGAACTACTCGGTAGTAAAAGTACAGTAATACGTGTGGTTGCATAGTAGCACACGGTATTGATTATTAATGTTTATGTGAGAAGTCACTCAGTTTGATTCAATTATTGTCAGTTAATAATATGAATTATTTAGCGATAATGACGTTTTGTTTTATTCGTATTATTAACGTAATAAAACAGAAACATCTTTTTATATAAAACAGAATACTTTATTAAAGTTATTCTATAAATAGAATATATTATATTTTATTTAAAAGATTTTTCTTTAAATATGGACCGTCAGATTAAAATAATCAATCTGGACCGTTCATGGATTAGTTACTATGCATTCTATTTTTCTATAAATAGCAGTTCATTCCTTCATTATTTCTTACGAATTCACTGAACTCTAGAGAGAGAAGCTATAGAGAGAAACTATAGAGAGAGAGAAGAAGAGTATTCTGCTACTTAACTACTTTCTTATTTCAGCTCTTCTTTAAAACGGTAAGGGGTGTTATTCTTTCTTATTCATGAAGAGAACTGTTGTTATTCCATTTATTATTATTCTGTTGGAATAACCTGTATACGCGGTCTACCCTATACTTGGTGACATTCTTCTATTATTCTGTTGGAACATCATGTCTGTGTGTTTTACACCGGACCTGGTTCTGTTTTTATTATTATTCTGTTGGAACATCCTGTCTGTGTGTTTTACACCGGACCTGGTTCCGTTTTTATTATTATTCTGTTGGAACATCCTGTCTGTGTGTTTTACATCGGACCTGATTCCGTTTTTATTATTATGCTGTTGGAACATCCTGTCTGTGTGTTTTACACCGGACCTGGTTCCGTTTTTATTATTATTCTGTCGGAATATCCTGTCTGTGCGTTTACGCCGGACATGGTTCCATTATTTATTATTCTGTTGAAATAACCTGTCTGTGCGGTCTATCGCATGCATGGTGATTTCTTTTGTTATTCCATTCTTTATTATACTCAGTTGGTTAAGTTTTGACTTCTATACTCCATGAAATTTGTGGAATATCCTTGACATTTGCGCTTCATCTAGTATCTATTCATGAAAATATTCTCCTGATCATTCTTGAATTTTACTCCACAAAGTAGTATCATGTTGACAATTTGGACGTTGTTAATTCTTGGACAAATTAATTCTTGAACTTGTTTTATTGAATTCTTATATCATTGTCATCATCCTCATGTTTATATTATGTTGAAAGTCATCTGTGGCCTGTAGTGCATAGATGGACTTGGTATGATTATGACCAGGGATTATTCGGTGTAATCATGACCGTAATGTTACAAATGATGTGGTAAAAGTCCTCATTGGCCCGTAGTGCATTGATGGACAGTTGTTGGCATGATCATGACCATTAATGAATATACGAATATCCTTGGCCGTAGTGTAGGGGTGATTCGATGATGTGGATTATTTTATTAAGCTGAGTCCCAGCGATCACAGTGTTGAAAAACTTTTTAAATCATAAAAGATAGTAGAGTTTATTTTCTACTTGACTCTTTTAATGGATTGCTTGTTCCGCTGCAGTTAAACTTGATGTCTATTATATTTTATCAGTTTAACATTGTTGAGGGCTAATGATAATTTATTCTGTATTATCTTAGTCATAATATTTCTTAATGGGCTAGTTGAGCTCACCCTTTCTTTCACTGTTCTCTTCAGGAAATTAGAACGTAGCTGGAGCAAGTCGGGGAACGGAGTGATGGTCCGAATGATAGTATTAGTTAGTAGTCCTCACTATTCTATGTAATAGTGTGTTAATAAATGTAATGAGGACTCTTTTTGAGTATGAATACTCTCTAGAAGATAATATTTGTATTCAAACTCGCAGTTTATGTTTTGTCGTATTGTACACGACAGTTGTATTAGTAAGTTGTATTTGTATTCTGTGATATGTATCTGACGACCCAAGATGGGTGATGTATACCTAATTTTGGGGGGCGTCACAGTTGGTATCAGAGCTTAGGGATATGATCCCAGGCTAAGATGTGAGAATAGAACTAGGAGGGGAGAGACGGGGAATTCCTTCGCTAGTATGACCTACCTAAGTTTATTTGGTATTAAATTGGTCGGTCAAAGTATATAGATAATATGTTATATGTTAATTAACCCTTGTTTTGTTGCAGTATTTGCAAATGGCATCCGAAAATGTTGAGATAATCAATGAAGCACATGAGACCATTGAATCACCAACGATCAATGCTCAGGGTAATGTGCAACCAGAGGACAATAATCCTCATGAAAATAATAACACCGATGAAATGGTGAATGATGGGATGGTCAGAGACTTTATGCAATTCATGCAACAACAAAATAACTCTCGGACGGTCACCGCTAAGCAGTTCAAGGAGCAATTCATGCAACAACGGGCGAGAGCGGCTCCTATCCAAAATGAAGGAGGAAACAATGACAACCCACGGTTGGTCACCGCTAAGCAATTCAAGGAGCTAGGACCACCGGAGTTTTTGGGAAAGCCAGAACCACTTAAGGCGGAGACGTGGTTAAAGCAGATCACCAAGATATTTGATGTCTTGGGATGCTCCGAGGAGCAAAAGGTTTTCTTTGCCACCTTTATGTTGCGTGAAGAGGCAGATTACTGGTGGGAATCTGTAAAACGTACCCAGCCTGACGCACTCAAGATGTCTTGGGAGAAGTTCCAAGAACTGTTCAATGACAAGTACTTTCCCGAAAGTATTCGTCACATGAAGGAGGTGGAATTTATCAAGTTGGAGCAAAACAACATGACCGTGTCGCAGTACGAAGCCAAGTTTGCCGAGTTGTCCCGATTTGCGTCCCACTTGGTGGATAATGAAGAAAGAATGACGCGGATGTTTTTAAGAGGTTTGAAACCGGAGATACGTCAATATCTTATTTCTCATAAACTGTGTTTGTATTCAGATATTGTGAATAGGGCTCAGTTAGTGGAGCGCGATAACGAGTCAACGCAACCAAAAGAGAGCAGCCAGAGAAATGATAATACTGGTGATAACAGTCATCAAAGCGGTGACAATAAGCATGGAGGGAATCAACATGCCAGAAATGGTAACCACTTCAATGGTAATCATGGTCAAAACAATAAGAATGGATATTTCAAAAAGAGGAAATTCAACAATGATGGAAAGACGTCAGCACCAGCACCCGTTGTTAAAGAAGGAGAACGACCACCTATCATATGCTTCAAATGCGGAGGGGAGGGACACATCAGTCCAAACTGCGCGATGCCATCCAAAGCATGCTATAATTGTGGAAGAGAAGGTCACTTAGCCCGATTTTGTCGTTCACCGAAGACAAGTTCAGATAGGATGGAGGCACCAAAGACCGTCCCAGAAAAGCCAAAGCCAGTAGTTTAAGAGAGCATTTTTTTCGTGACGAGGAACCTGAATAAAATTATCACGGGTATGTTAGTCATAAACTCTTGCGAAGTCTATACCGTGTTAGATACCGGTTCTACTCACTCTTTTATTTCACCTAGTTGTGTTCAATGTTTGAACTTAACTTCGGAGAAATTAGACTTTGATTTATCTGTTGAAATTCCGTTGGGAGAAACCTTTGTTACCTCCACTATTTATAAATCTTGTTCAAATCAACACTTTCACGTTACCTGTTGATCTTATCTCTTTGAAAATACTTGCATTGATGTGATTTTTTTAAACGATTGGTTAACTGCTCATCATGCTTTTTGTAAGGTTGTTAGCTTTCATATTCCTAACCAACCTATTATGCGAATTCAAGTAACCAAATCACTAAAGTCAATCATTGTCATATCAAGCCATAAGTAAAAATCCCCGTTCCTTTCGTTGTTGACTTTCTTGTGTGGAATGTACCGAAGCCAGACTTTCGGTAGGGGACATTGTGAATAACGGTGACAAGTTAATAGATATCAATGTGACGTGTTATCCAAGTCTTGGACGAGAGTCACAGTTTTAAATGATTTATCTATTGTTAATAAATTTCCTGACGTATTCTTGAAGACTTCTTAGCTTACCCCTAGAGCGTGAAATCGAATTTTGTATTGACCCCAGTACAAAACCCATTTCTTAAACCCTCAAATATTTATTCAACTAAAGCGAACTTAACATGCGCCAAAGACGTTGGCTCGAGCTGTTAAAGATTATGATCATACCATACCAACGTGAAAAAGCGAACGTGGTAGCTGATGCGTTGAGTAGAAGATCGTATGCGGTTACAAGTGCGAATATACGAACCCACGTGAAGATAACGAATATATGATTAGAATCGATTTTAATCGATAAAGTTAAAGCCGCTCAAGCTACATACTCAGAGCTGATAAATATGAAGAAGAAGGTTCAAGAGGGCGTTATTCTAGAAGCAAGAATCGACGAAGAGAGGAAATCTCAACTCTCGATTTAATTGGCCCATTTGAAATCCTCGATGAAGTAGGAACTGTAGCCTATAGACTCGTTTTACCGCCAAGTATGTTGCGTGTTCAGAACATTTTTTTTACGTATCGATGTTACGTAAATATGTGGACGACCCGAACCACATTATTAATTTAGAACCAGACGAGATAGCAAAAGATTTAACGTATGAGGATATACGTGTTAACATCTTGGATAAGAAGGATCATATTCGATGCTTAAAGGTTATACCTCAAGAGTTAGAATTTGAAGTGAAGTCAAGGTATCCTCACATGTTCGGCATACCAAGTACGTACATAAATTTCGAGGGCGAAATTCTATAAGGAGGGGAGATTGTGAAACCCCAGATTTTATGAATAAATATTTAATTTTTCTCGAAATAATTTTTTTTATATTATGGTGTGGATTTGATATAATAGTTATGGGTAGTATTTATAAATTTTGTAAAGTATCCAAGTTGTCATATAATATTCGATTGGTCGGGGAATATTCGTTTTAATAGGGAATATTCGTACAACGACACAATCATTGGTGGACCCCACAACGGAATTATTGTCGGATTGAGAAAACGACAAAAATATTTTATTAAAAATAACGGCGGAAGTTTTACCATTGTTACTGTTGAACTACTCGGTAGTAAAAGTACAGTAATACGTGTGGTTGCATAGTAGCACACGGTATTGATTATTAATGTTTATGTGAGAAGTCACTCAGTTTGATTCAATTATTGTCAGTTAATAATATGAATTATTTAGCGATAATGACGTTTTGTTTTATTCGTATTATTAACGTAATAAAACAGAAACATCTTTTTATATAAAACAGAATACTTTATTAAAGTTATTCTATAAATAGAATATATTATATTTTATTTAAAAGATTTTTCTTTAAATATGGACCGTCAGATTAAAATAATCAATCTGGACCGTTCATGGATTAGTTACTATGCATTCTATTTTTCTATAAATAGCAGTTCATTCCTTCATTATTTTTTACGAATTCACTGAACTCTAGAGAGAGAAGCTATAGAGAGAAACTATAGAGAGAGAGAAGAAGAGTATTCTACTACTTAACTACTTCCTTATTTCAGCTCTTCTTTAAAACGGTAAGGGGTGTTATTCTTTCTTATTCATGAAGAGAACTGTTGTTATTCCATTTATTATTATTCTGTTGGAATAACCTGTATACGCGGTCTACCCTATACTTGGTGACATTCTTCTATTATTCTGTTGGAACATCATGTCTGTGTGTTTTACACCGGACCTGGTTCTGTTTTTATTATTATTCTGTTGGAACATCCTGTCTGTGTGTTTTACACCGGACCTGGTTCCGTTTTTATTATTATTCTGTTGGAACATCCTGTCTGTGTGTTTTACACCGGACCTGATTCCGTTTTTATTATTATGCTGTTGGAACATCCTGTCTGTGTGTTTTACACCGGACCTGGTTCCGTTTTTATTATTATTCTGTCGGAATATCCTGTCTGTGCGTTTACGCCGGACCTGGTTCCATTATTTATTATTCTGTTGAAATAACCTGTCTGTGCGGTCTATCGCATGCATGGTGATTTCTTTTGTTATTCCATTCTTTATTATACTCAGTTGGTTAAGTTTTGACTTCTATACTCCATGAAATTTGTGGAATATCCTTGACATTTGCGCTTCATCTAGTATCTATTCATGAAAATATTCTCCTGATCATTCTTGAATTTTACTCCACAAAGTAGTATCATGTTGACAATTTGGACGTTGTTAATTCTTGGACAAATTAATTCTTGAACTTGTTTTATTGAATTCTTATATCATTGTCATCATCCTCATGTTTATATTATGTTGAAAGTCATCTGTGGCCTGTAGTGCATAGATGGACTTGGTATGATTATGACCAGGGATTATTCGGTGTAATCATGACCGTAATGTTACAAATGATGTGGTAAAAGTCCTCATTGGCTCGTAGTGCATTGATGGACAGTTGTTGGCATGATCATGACCATTAATGAATATACGAATATCCTTGGCCGTAGTGTAGGGGTGATTCGATGATGTGGATTATTTTATTAAGCCGAGTCCCAGCGATCACAGTGTTGAAAAACTTTTTAAATCATAAAAGATAGTAGAGTTTATTTTCTACTTGACTCTTTTAATGGATTGCTTGTTCCGCTGCAGTTAAACTTGATGTCTATTATATTTTATCAGTTTAACATTGTTGAGGGCTAATGATAATTTATTCTGTATTATCTTAGTCATAATATTTCTTACTGGGCTAGTTGAGCTCACCCTTTCTTTCACTGTTCTCTTCAGGAAATGAGAACGTAGCTGGAGCAAGTCGGGGAACGGAGTGATGGTCCGAATGATAGTATTAGTTAGTAGTCCTCACTATTCTATGTAATAGTGTGTTAATAAATGTAATGAGGACTCTTTTTGAGTATGAATACTCTCTAGAAGATAATATTTGTATTCAAACTCGCAGTTTATGTTTTGTCGTATTGTACACGACAGTTGTATTAGTAAGTTGTATTTGTATTCTGTGATATGTATCTGACGACTCAAGATGGGTGATGTATACCTAATTTTGGGGGGCGTCACAAATGATATTGAAGAAAATAATATCATTAAGAAGAAAATAATATCTCTTACCTCAAGATATCAGTACTTCTGGTCGGAATACCGGTATAAGGCTGAAAGAAACTTGCTCTGATGAATAGAAACTCTCAAAGTATCTAAATACTCACAAAATACACTCAATAATCTAGAGAGAGAAAGAGAGAAAACTTGTTTCTGGTGTGATTTTCAATTCTAACTTAGTCCTCTATTTATAAGAAAATGTTAGCACGCCGAAGCAGACTTAACCTGCAACCTGATGGCTTTATCTGCTACTATTCCCACCCACCACATTTGAATAAAAATCTCAGCACATTTCTTCACCAACCAAGAGTGGGGCCCACCAATTCTAGAATTTTTCATCAAAATGATAAACTCCGAAAATTCAACAATTTCTGAACCAGTCATCTCGTAAAATTTATAATAAATCATACGTTCATTTTTAACGGTTCAAAATTTGTGGACATATACTCAACTTATATATGTATAACATATCCAAAAATTACCACGATCCAACGGTCGGATTAAAAATTATAACCCCCGCAAAATATCTCAAAAATCCTGATTTTTAATACCTCCATTCCGACAAAAATACTGATAAAAATCTCAACATTAACTCCTTCATTTTTAACCACAAAAATATATCCCACATTTATATCCACATAAAATAAATATTTTCTTATCATATGAATCAATAATTAATTATTCACAAATAATATTACAGAATCACATTTATGACAACCAGGCCGTTCCCAGGAAAGAGGGGGCTTTCCAATAAGGATTTCTCCTTACTGGCGCGCAATTAGATGACCAAATCTCTCCTTAGACAGAACTTTCTAGACATTACCAATAATGTTATCTAATAATATTATTCAAATAATGTGAATTATTGATCTGATAATGGAAAATACTGTGCAGCAACAATTATTGAAACAACAATAATATAAAATATCAATGCAACAATTATTGAATCAATAAAATAAAATATTGAATAGTAACTACTGTAACAATTATTGAGTAGTGCCTTCTTACGTAAGAAGCAATAATTGGTGCAATACCGTGTGCTACTGTATTTTAACCACCGGGTATTTCAACAGTATTAACGGTAACAACTACGCCGTTATTTATAAACAACTTATACTTGTCGTTTTCTTCATCCAATCGCTTTCCGTTATGGGGCCTATACAAGGCTGCGCCGTCGTACGAATATTCCTCGACAGCAAGAATATTCCACGAGCAAACGAATATTCTCCGACAAAATGAATATTTTATAACCACTTGCTTATTTTGCAAAATTTGCACATTTCACCCATAACCAAAGTATTATATCAAATTAACCCCTTATTATTCACAATAATATTTAGAGAAAATTTGATTTTATTCATTAATAAGTTGGGGTCTTACAGTTTTCAGTCTCAGATAGCTCCTGATCGGTACCAGATTACCAAGGTCAAGAAACAGTCCAACGAGTCTTTCAGAGAGTATGCTCAAAGGTGGAGGCGCCTTGCTGCTCAAGTTATTCCTTCTATGACAGAGTCAGAGATGGTTATAACCTTTATCGACATACAAGAAGCTCCTTTCTATGAGAGAGTCTTAGCTGGCATAGGTAAACCATTTTTTGAAATGATCAAACATGGGGAAATGGCTGAGATGGGATTGAAGTCAGGAAAGATTCAAGACCTAGCTGCTTTTAAAGCTGTTGCTGAGCACATCCAATCTAAAAATTGTGGAAACAACCCCCGGAGGGTCCATAAAAAGAAAGAAGAGGATATTTTCCTGATACTACAGGGTCAAAAAGGCAATCAGAACATGCCTATCTAGAGGAGAAATTACACTCCCTTTCAAGCACAGTCTTCAAACCCTCCAGTACCAAAAGGTGGAGAAGTCAAACGCCCTTGAGTGCTCACACCCTTAGGGGACTCTCTCGAGAATATTCTCACTCTTCTGACCACGCAGAAGAAAATCACGCATCTTCGTCCACCAGCCAGCCCTAATGGTAGGGGTTTTAATGCTGCTCGGAAATGTGCTTATCATGCCGGGGCACCTGGACATGATACTCAAGATTGTTGGGCCTTGAAACATAAGGTCCAAGACTTGATAGACAACGGTGAGATCATGGTCACCAAACCCGATCAACATGATTAATTGCAGCACTGAACAAATTTCCAATTCTAATGGTGAAGCATCCCAGATCACCGAAGACGGTGCTGACAAGTGGGATTATGCCAAGTTCCAGTTCTCAATAGAACAAAAGATAAAAGCTCTTTACAAACAAATTGAGCAATTGGCAGAATTGGTGACCTACCAGCATCAAGTCACACGCTAATTAATCAGCTAAGAGCATGCTAGTATCCTTCCTCTTATCATGAATATTCCCTCTTCACCTCCAGAAAGTGGAACAATGGATGACAAAGTGGCAAAGAGAGCGAATGCCAAAGCTCATCGAGATTTTACCAATAGAAGGGAATTTACATATCTGGGCCAACCTATGGAGGAAATCCTTCAAATGCTAATCAATGAAGGAAGGATTACTTCCCTCCTACCTCTAATCAATCCCCGTTCAGGACGGTTTAATGCGGATGGAGTATGCCAATATCACTCCCATTCTTGCGGTCATAACACAGAAGAATGCTGGGCACTCCGCCACCTTATCCAGAATCTCATTGATAGCAGTGTCCTGCAACTAGCAGACGATGATACTGTGCTACGGGGAAGTGAGAATACCTGTCCTACTAAATGGAAAGGATTGGTAGCAGTTATCTCCACTGAGGGTGATGGCATTGTCAAGCCACGCCCTATATCTACCATTCAACTCAGAGGAAGCAACAATCCTTTGAAAGTGGCTGCTCCAGAGCCAATCAACTTACCCTTCCGACCATAATATCCTGTTGTCAGCTTACAAAAAGTTCCTTGGAATTATGGAGAAGCTGAAGGATCCACTTCGTATACAACTGCTACAGTGATGAAGGAGAATCCACTATATCTTTCCCAACGGGGTGATAAAGTCTACCATCAAATCAAAGGGGAAGATTCCCATGGAGAAGATTGAAAAATTCCTCCGTGCTATGGGTCATAAGGAAGCCAAGGTGGTTTTAAGCTCAAGGGAAGCTCCACACCAAATTTCAATCTTGGACTTGGTTTTAACTTCTGAAGATCACAGGAAGATTCTACTGAATGTTTTGAAAGAAGCCTATTTACCAATATCAGTGGATGTGGAAAAGTTTCAACATTTGGTTGATCACATTTTCAACAACAATGTGATATCCTTCACTGATGATGACATACCGCCCGAAGGGACCGGTCAGTGCAAGCCGTTACACATCGCGGTCTTGTCCTCTGGATATATGCTAGCTGGAGTCTTAGTAGACGGAGGCTCATCTTTGAATATCTGTCCATACGCTATATTGTTGAAGATGAACATCAATCTCAATCGAATCCGAGTTAGCCATACGATCATCAAAGCTTTTGATGGATCCCGCCGCAATTCGGTCGGAGAGATTGAGCTGCCAATTGAGATTGGTCCCCATACATTCTGCGTGTCTTTCCACGTACTCAAGATAGATTTGGGATATAACCTGCTCTTGGGAAGACCGTGGATTCATATGGCTGGGGCAGTCCCCTCCACCCTTCATCAGCAACTAAAATACATTATCAACAATAGCCTAGTTACAGTCAACACTGAACCGGAATGCCCTCAACAAGGTGACATACCGTTCATCAGTTTTAATTCCGATATTGAGCTGGTCAGTTTCCACACTTTGGAAGTAAGCAACCCTCAATTTCATGCCTTGGGAACGCCATTGCCCGTACCCAAGATCTCTGCCGAAGTAATGTCGGCTACTCAAGAAATGATGTCTTTGGGTCATCAGCCAGGATAAGGGCTGGGTAAAGATCACCAAGGTATCAAGTACCCTATCCAAATAGCCAGTCAAACTGGGACAGCTGGACTAGGATATTCTGCCAGTTCTAGTCGGAGGAATCCTCATTAGCGTCAGCAGATTCCTTCAACTTCAACCACGCGACGTTTATCTTCGCCTTCAAACGCTGAGTCCGCACAACCTCCTGTAAAGGTGCCAACCAACGTGATGGCTATGCTATTTCCCAAGCCAGTGCCATTCAAAGCAAAAGAAATCTTTGTTCCAGATCCCATAGTGGAGTAAGAGAAACAAAGAATCAAACAAAATGTCGTCCGGATAATGTCGGGCATGCACATCATTGTTCATGATGAACATACAAACAGATATACCCCAGACGATGATTGCCCAGACGTCATGGTCATCATTTGGGAAAAGGAGGACGATGACAGCCCCTCCATCAATGCAGTCCACCAGGACTTTATCCTTGTCAATTGGAGCAACACTCCTTGCATTGATCGGCAAGGGCAAAATGGGCAGGACTTCTTTCTGCCCTGTAGATACAATAATTGCTTACTTTTCTGTACAGTATTAGCAGTTGTTTTGTCCGTATATGCTAACATTATGTATGATTAAACAGTTTCATATATATTAAGTGAAAGCATATTTTGTTTCAGGACTCTGAACTTAGAGGTGCCTGTACTTGCTGATAAGTTGCCTTTTCTCCACAAGGATTGTAACTTTGATGAAAAGTTGGACTCAGACTTGCTGGAAATACAAGAGGACATTGAGGTGCCTTCGGAGATCAAAGCATGGGTCGAAGACAAGCCTAAAACCAACCTTGATCAAACCACCCCCTTCAATCTTGGAACCTTAGAAAACCCTAAGTTAATCCAGATTTGTTCAGACCTTACCCCAAACCAATGGAATGACATGGTTACGTTACTAACCCAATTCTAGGATGTATTTGCATGAACTCATGAAGACATGGTGGGTTTGTCCACTGACATTGTTCTTCATCGCCTTCCCATTAAAGAGGGATTCAAGCCAGTCAAGCAGAAGCTCAGGCGATTGAAACCTGAGTGGAGTTTAAAGGTGAAAGAAGAAATTATAAAACAATTTCAAGCTGGCATTATCATGGTTTCCACGTATCCTGAATGGATATCTAAGATCATTCCCGTGCCTAAGCCTGGAGGAAAGGTATGAGTCGTGGATTATCGGGATCTGAATAAAGCTTGCCTTAAAGATAGCTTTCCCGTGCCCTTTATCCACATTCTCATTAACAATACTGCGCAATACGGCATGTACTCCTTTGCTGATTGCTTTGCGGGGTACCATCAGATCATGGTTGCTGAGGAAGATCGTGAGAAAACTGCTTTCATCACTCCTTGGGAAACCTTTTGCTATAGACGACTGTCATTTGGCCTCATCAATGCCGGAGCTACCTATTAGAGAGCTATGATGGCTCTTTTCCACGACATGATGCACAAAGAGATTGAGATCTACGTGAATGACATCATTGTTAAGTCCCAGAAGGAGGAGGACCACTTAGACCATCTTAAAAAGCTATTCAACAGGTTGCGCAAGTACAACTTGAAGTTGAATCCAGCCAAGTATGCCTTTGGCGTTAAATCAGGTAAGTTGCTAGGATTTCTAGTCAGCCACAAAGGAATTGAGCTGGATCCTACCAAAATCCAGGCCATTACAGAAATGCCCATTCCTCAGACAGAGAAGGAAATACGGGGATTTTTGGGAAGAATCAACTTCATTAGCCGATTCATTTCTTAACTCACAGCAACCTGTGAGCCTATCTTCAAGCTGTTAAGGAAGAACTCCTCCATGAAATGGAATGATGAGTGCCAGAATGCCTTCCTTACAATTAAAGAACAGTTAGTCAAAGCTCCTATTTTGGTACCACCTAGGGATGATGTTCCCCTGTTCATGTACCTGTCCGTCAGTGACAATGCCATGGGCTGCATGCTGGGATAAAAAGACGATAGAGGCCGAGAACGAGCTATCTATTATCTCAGCAAAAGATTCAGCAGTAGTGAACACAAGTACACTCTGATTGAGAGGACTTGTTGTGCTTTAGCATGGGCGACCATGAGGTTACAACATTACCTCCATGGGCACACAACCCATCTCATATCCCGCATGGATCCTCTTAAGTATGTGTTCAGCAAACCTATACTGAATTGTCAGCTGTCCAGATGGCAGTTGATCCTACAACAATTTGACATCGTCTATGTGATTCAAAAGTCCATTAAAGGTCAAGGAATTGAGGATCAACTGGCCGCCGCACCTTCAGGGGATTTCAAACCCTTGGAAACATACTTCCCCAATGAAGGGGTAATGGCAATTCAGCCACAACATCAGTACGATACACGCCAAGCATGGAAGATGTATTTTGATGGAGCTGTTAATACGGAAGGTTCTGGAGTTGGAGCAGTTCTAGTGTCCGATACGGGGGAGCAGTATCCCGTCGCCATCAAATTACAGTTTGTTAGAACCAACGACACAGCTGAGTATGAAGGCTGTATCATGGGACTAAAACTGGTCCGTTCAATGGGTATTAGACGGTTAACTATGTTTGGGGATTCAGAGTTGGTAATCAAACAATCCACGGGAATCTATCAAACCAAAGAGCTACGCTTACTGCCTTACCGTCGGCAGGTTTTACAGATGGCTTTGGAGTTCGAAGAAATCTCCTTTATACACATTCCTCGTAAAATAAATGATTTTGCGGACGCATTAGCAACTTTGGCCTCCTTGATTCACATACCTGACAAGGAACACATGCCAAGCGTCACATTAGCCCTGCAAAAGGCACCAGCCTATGGAAACTACGTTGGAGAAGTATCGGATGAACTACCTCCCATCCAACATCCTTGGTATCAGCATATCAAGGAGTACCTACGAGATGGATCTACACCCGCTGAGGCGAGCCTGACTGAACAAAGGAGGATTCATCAAATTGCTACGAAATTCTATCTGAGCGGAGATGCACTCTACAAGAGAGATGCAGGACTAGGTCTTCTCAGATGTTTAGACAAAGACCAAGCTCAAAGACTCATGGATTAGACCCATGGTGGAGTCTGTGGCCCACACATGAGTGGCCCCCTCCTTGTTAAAAAGATCCTCCAGACAGGACATTATTGGCTATCTCTCAAGGCTGACTGTAATGACCACGTCAGGAGATGTTATCAATGCCAAATTCATGGGAATGTTATCCACGCCCCTCCACGGGAGCTCCACAACATGAGTTCACCTTGGCCCTTCTCAATGTGGGGAACAGACGTGATCGGGCCTATCGAGCCCAAAGCCAGTAATGGACATCGATTCATCTTCACCATGATCGACTACTTTTCCAAGTGGGTAGAAGTAACCTCCTTCCCTAGGGTTACCAAAGAAGTCATCATTGCTTTCATCAGAAACAATGTCATTTATCGATACGGACAACCAGAGGTAATTATATCAGACAATACTAAGAACCTCAATAACAAAATGATGGAGGAACTATGCAGTAAATTCCACATCAAACACCTTAACTCCATCATCTAACATCCAAAGATGAATGGTGCTGTTGAAGCGGCTAACAAAAATATCAAGAAGATTATGCAAAAGATGTCCGTCAATCACAAAGGATGGCTTGACCTATTGCCTCTTACTCTGTTAGCCTACAGAACATCAATGTGCACTTCAACTGGGGCAACCCCCTACGCATTAACCTATGGGATGGAAGCAGTACTCCCTATAGAAGTAGAAATGGAATCCCTCAGAGTGTTGATGGACGCTCAGCTGGATGAAGATCAATGGGTACAAGACAGGTATCACCAATTATTTCTAATAGATGAAAGGTGAACCGCGGCTATCTTCCATGGCCAATTATATCAACAAAGGATCGCCCGATCCTATAACACAAAATTCCGGCTATGGCAATTTAAACAACATGACTTGGTTTTGAAGAATATCATTGACAACCAAGATCAGTCTAAGGGAAAATTCGCTCCTAATTGGGAAGGCCCATTTGTTGTCAAGGAAGTATTGACAGGAAGCGCTCTCAGATTGCAGGAAATGGACGGCGATGAATTTTCATAGCTCATTAACTCAAACACCGTGAAACGGTACTACGTCTGAAGTTACCATCAAGCAAACATCTTGGTGTTGGATCATCAGATCACCATTCATTTTGGTTCTTTAACCCTTTACCACATACAACTCTTTTCCACACTTTGCCCCTCATGGAAACACACTCTTTAAGCCAGCAACCTAGCTTTACTGCGCTCATCCAACTTAGGTCATCCCACTACGGATTGAACCTCTCGCGTTTGCAGTTTGGCTACCCAACCATGAGATCAAAATTTTCATACCTGCAGTTTGTCCTCAACTAAGGATTAAACTTTCTCTTCCCCGCAGTCTATCTTTCACATGGGATTAAACTTTCTTCCCCACAGTTTGACCTATACATGGGATTAATATTTCTTCCCCGCAGTTTATCCTGCACATGGGATCACGCTTTTTAACTCACCCTGAGGGGTGAACTATGTCGACCTGATCTCCTTGATACACGGGAGTACGTAGGCAACCATATTCTATATGGCCCGATCGCAATAAACAAAAAACAACAAAAACATTTCTACCCTTTTCTACAGAAAAACAAAAACCACAAAAATATTTCTACAACCTTCTTCATCAATGAAGCTTCTACACCCATCTGCTTTTCATAAACAGCGTTGAACCTCTTACACTAGGTTCGAACTACGCAGACCTGATCTCCTCTTCAATAGGAGTACGTAGGAAGCCATTTAAGGCTCGGTCTAACCCCCTACCAAAACACAAACACTTGTCAACTGGTACTAGGATCAAACTTCAATTCACTACATTTCATTGCCTTCAAACCAAAGGGATGGAATTACCCAACCTCTCCTCGCAAGAGATTCGGTGACCATCTAAGCTGCGGTTGTATGTTAAAGAGCAACACCAATCCATAAGAGATGGAATTAACTAGGCTCCTTCTAAATAGGAGTGCTGGCGACCATCTGTGGTGCAGTCAATCTCAGAGAGGAAAGCCATAATTCTCTCCACATTTCCATATAGAAACCAGTCCCAAGACAACAAAAAATAGTAGGAATACAGACAGATCCATGATCTATTCTGAACTATTCAGAGACAACTCAATATCCATCCAGCAAGGAGAAATTTAGATTACATCAAGATCACAAGTCCTGAAGCAACATGCAAATATCAAGCAAGTATTTAAGCATATCTAAAAGGGAAGTGATCAAAAATATATTTTCCTGCTATATATAATGCTGTTTGATATACATAATGTAAACTGTATATGACAAAATGGCTAAGCTAGTCTGTGTAGGAAAGTACAAGTCCATCTACAAATCGGTGTATATGCGAGCTAACAAGCCTAACATGGCATCCTTCTCCAAAGAATGAGGCAAAGTTGTGGTCTACTGTACAAGGATATCCACACGACCCAACAGATCTGCAGCCATCTACATGGTGACCATGTGCTCACCAATATATGTGCTCTTCTCTACGATCATGCCAGTGGTAAGGGACCTCACTGCAGTACTATCTATGATAGCTACATCCCTGGAAGATATGGCGCTATCCCGCTCAACTATCACTGCATCTCTGGCTGATCTGGCCTCATCCCGCTCAACAACAGCGGCATCTCTATGAGCCACTGCCTCGTCCCTCTCTAATAGGGTTGCGTCTCTCTCATCAAGAGCTGTCAACATCAGGGATCTAGCCTGATCCGTGACAACCCCAAAATAGGTCCATTTCACCCAACCTATTCTGAGTCGCCAAATATATGGTACATAAAACAACTACAACTTTACTACAACAATTGTCGTACAAAATACAACAACACATATGCTGTGAATTTGGATACAAATATATACCAACTGTGACTTGTGTCCCAACCGTAATGTGATAAATGTCCCATCAGTGGACAACACCTCACAGTGATACCTACATAAAGGTATAGTCAAAAACTGTTTTAGAAATTAGAATCTTTGGGAAGTGCTCAAGAAAACCTTCGTACATGGGAGGCCATACTTCCAGGTTATGATAGATATCATATATCCACAGAATTATCCTTGGTTGACCTAATAGACCCCAAAGAAAAACAAGAAGATTACTATCATATTCTTTCCAATGGTGAGTCTTCTCTTGACATATCATTATCTCCACTGTCTCTATTCGTGAATTATACTTCAAACAAACACCAAGATTATATAGGTAGTGCTCGTAAATATACTCAGCAAGTGGATGTGCACAACCATGTCTTATAATGACACGAGGTTATATGACATTAGACATCTTGTATGATAGTGGCAAAACACCCTTCCAACGTTGGATTCGCCTCACCCTATTGGATTCATCAAATATAACTACTAAATGATGACCACCGTTCTATTCCCCTGTTACCCTCGCTCGACCCAGCTACACTCGTATTACCTGAAAGGAATTTTTGAAACAGAAGGGTGAGCACAACTAGCTCAGTAAAGAATATCATGACTAAAGATAAATAAATTATCAATAGCCTTCAACAGTAATAAATCAGAGATTTAGAACATATGGTAGATGATAAAGTTTTTCAACCATAGTTGCAGCGAAAATAGCAATCCATTAGAAGAGCCAAATAGACCATAAAGTCTATTATCTTCTCCACATTAAAAGTCCACCAACAATGTTTTATCTCTGTAACATTAATCAACAGTTCCTTTCCACAATTATATGAATAACATATAATCATAATTATAATTCTAAATTCCTCTTCGCATCCAGTACGAAGATAATTTTCATCACATTTCTTTACCTAAAACATCAAAGATCATGGTTATACCAAATCACAATTCCTGTTTATAATCATACTAATAATTTCATCTTTGCACTACGGCCAAAGATATTCATCAACAGACCATCTTTGCACTACATGTAAGACCCCGAATTTTATGAAATAAAAGTATTCAATTTTTCTTATAATTACAATTTAGTAAATGGTTAAATTGATAAAAAGTTAAAGTTATGGGTGAAATGTGAAAATTTTCAAAATAAACAAGTGGTTATAAAATAATCATTATTGTCGGAGAATATTCGTTGGTCGTAGAATATTCGTACGACGGCGCAGCTATTTATGGGCCCCATGACGAAAAACGGTCGGATGAAGATAACGACAAAAATTGAGTTTTTATAATTAACGGTGTAGTTATTACCGTTAACACTGTTGGAATACCCATTGGTTAAAATACAGTAATACGCGTTATTGCACAGTAGCACACGGTATTGCACAATATTTTTGAAATTATTGATTCTTGCATAAGAAGGTACTACTGAATAATTGTCATAGTAATTACTGTTCAATATTTTATTTTATTGATTCAATAATTGCTGCGTTGATATTTTATATTATTGTTGTTTCAATAATTGTCACTGCACAGTATCTCCATTATCAGATCAATAATTTATATTATTTGAATAATATTATTAGATAGCATTATTGGCAATGTCTAAAAAGTTCTGTCTAAGGAGAGGTTTGGTCATCTAATTACGCGCCAATAAGGAGAAATCCTTATCGGAAAGCCCTTATTTTCTTGGGAACGGCCTGGTTGTCAATACTGTGATTCTGTAATATTATTTGTGAATAATTAATTATTGATTTATATGATGAGAAAAATATTAATTTTATGTGGATATAGATGGAGAAAATTTTTTAAGTGACAATTGTTGAAAAATGATATTTTATCTTTTCTGATAAAATAATTTATTATTATATTTAATAATATAATAATGGTGATAGTTTTACAATGAATGTGGGATATATGAGTATATGAGGAGGAAAAGTATTTTTATTATATTAAATGATTAACACATGTTTTGCGTGTCGGTGGACCCCATTTCTTGACTAAAATTTGATTATAGCCTGTAAAATCGCCCGTTTATGGATTTCGGTTAATTTTTGTTTAGAATTTGGAAAAACTTTCTTCTACAAAGTTGTAGAGAATTGAATTTCCTATAAAAGGTCGCGAGATTCGAATTTTCTGATAAACGGGCGGGCTGCTGATTATTTTCTTCAAGAATGGCATGCTGATGGCTTTGTTAAGGCATGCGTAGAAGAGTTTGTTAAAATAATATTATTTTATTATTTTAGTCTCCTTTGGCATTCTAAGCATTTTCCTATAAATAAGTTGTTTAGTTAGAATTGAAAATCACACTAGAATTTATAAGTTTTCTCTCTTTCTCTCTCTATATTATCGAGCGTATTTTGTGAGTATTGAAAGTGAAAGTTTACTTCGGCTTTATATTCGATATTCAAGTCAGAAGTTAGACCTGGCAAACGGGCCGGGCGGGCCGGGCCGGGCCGGGCCGAGAGCGGGTCGGGCTAAAGACGGGCCTGGCCAAAATGGCCCAGGTTTTGATGGGCCAAAATTCTTAGGCCCGTGGCCCGGGATGGGCCGGGCCGGGCCGGCCAACGGGCTTCCTCCTTTAAATTTTTTTTTTTTGCAGCAATGATCATCAAAAAGAAATAATAATAATAATAAATATTAAAAATAATTAATAAATCAAGAAGACATGAGATTAGCAGGATGCATTTCATCCAAAATTAGAGGGTGAGACTAACATAAAACCCAAATGGACAAATCAAGACATGGTCCACTTAATTTAAGGAAATTCTGGATTTTGGGTCATACATGAACATCTTTGATAACAGATCTAAAGCAATAAAGCATCATCACTAGCTATTGGAAACAATGTACAAAGTGGCTGTCCAATGGAAATATGGAATACTGGAGTCTGGAATCATAACTAGTTAATAAAATATAATGATTTCATCTGACTTTTATTGGAGACAGTGTCCATATATAGAGCATGGAAAAACAAACATACTGTCTAAGTTCCAACTGAAAAAAACAACAAAAAGGAAAAAAAATCACCAACAAAAAGTATACCGTATTAGCATGTATTAGCATATGATATTTTTGTATAAAAATATATTTTTATATTGGAGATTGCATTAAAAAAAACAATTGTTGTAGCTCAGTTGGTTTGAACTCTTATTTATTTATTTACAAGTCTTGTGTTCAAGCCTCATAGCCCACAACTAACAACATTTTGGTAAAAAAAAAAAGTTGCGGGCCACTGGCCGGGCCGCCCGCGGGCCGGGCCTTCACGGGCCGGGATTTCACGGGCCGGGCCAAAAACGGCCCAGATTATATGGGCTAAAAAATTACAGCCCAAAGCCCAGCCCGTGGCGGACGGGCCGGCCCGGCCCGCGGGCCTGGGCCATCTTTGCCAGGTCTATCAGAAGTACTACTCTTTTGAGGTAGGGAATTTTAAGGGTTATTATATTTTTCAGTTCGTAATTCTTCTGACCTTCAGAAAATTCTAGAAAAATTTGAAATGATATTTTGATGAGTTTTATTGATTGTGTCCAAAAATGGTTATTTTTGGATGTATATATTAAGAGTTATGAATTTTACGGGAAAAGACTATTTTAAAAGTAATCACTTATAACTCCTTGTGGTTAACTCCAAAATTGATGAAATTTTTATTGAAAGTATATCTATATAATATCAGTGTACTCTGTGAATTTCGGATTTTTTGGATAAAATTACAATTTATGATAAATGTCTAAATATTCAGCTGTTTTGGCCATATGAGAAATAGTAAATGTGTTTTAAAAATTCTGAGAAAAATATATGTTCAATATGGGACTATATTCTGCTAAATCTCAGAAAAGAAATATTTTTGGAACTGATTTGGTATTTTTCATGAAAATAGACTAGTTATGAGTAAATGAATTAAATATGTTATGTGAAGTAAGAAAATTAAAAAATATGATTTTATGGCTTGAAAATCCTATATGAGGTATATGCAGATTTTTTATGAGAGTTTTGATTATTGGTAATAAAATCTTATGAGTTTGGCATTTTAGGATGATTAAATGCATTATTTAGTAAAGTGTAAACAATTAAAATAAATTATTTATAAGCTTAAGAAATATTATTCTTTCAATATCATTATACCAAAATATTGGTATATATTTTATTGTGAAATTTTAACATTTTTGTGTCGGGTTTACTATTCATGAGTTACTATTCACGAGTTACTATTCATGAGTTACTATTCACGAGTTACTATTCACGACAAAACTGGTTTCTTTTTCTGACCAAATTAAAGTTGAATTGTTGACTGGTATGATCATGACCATTGAATTTATAATTAAATATCTTTAGCTTAAGTGCAAAGGTGAATTGATCAACATGGTTATAATTATTGTTTATATAAATTCTGAAATGATTATATATTTCTTTGAGATATTAATATCTTTGGTCAGTAGTGCAAAGATGAATTGTTGATGAATATCTTTGGCCAGTAGTGCAAAGATGAATTGTTGATGAATATCTTTGGCCCGTAGTGCAAAGATGACATGTTGAATATCTTTGGCCAGTAGTGCAAAGATGAACATGTGTTGAGATGAACACGACCAACTGGTGATATAAATGAATATCTTTGGCCGTAGTGCAAAGATGAAGTTATTAGTATGATTATGAACAGGAAATGTGATTTGGTGTAACTATAATCTTTGATGTTTCAGGTAAAGATATGTGATAAAAATTATCTTCGTCCTGGATGAGAAGAGGAATGTAGAACTACAACTATGATTATGAGTTATTCATATGATTGTGGACCAGAATTGTTGATTGATGTTACAGGGATAAAACATTGTTGGTGGATTTTTAATATGGAGAAGATAATAGACTTTATAGTCTATTTGACTCTTCTAATGGATTGCTCGTTCCGCTGCAACTATGGTTGAAATTTTTATCATCTACCATATGTTCTAAATCTCTGATTTAATTCTGTTGAAGGCTATTGATAACTTATTTATCTTTAGTCATGATATTCTTTACTGGACTAGTTGTGGTCATCATTTAGTAGTTATATTTGGTGAATCATCTAGGGTGAAGCGAACCCAACGTTAGATGGGTGTTTTGCCACTATCACACCAGATGTCTAATGACATACGACCTCGTGTCATCATAAGATAGGGATGTGCTCATCCACTTACTGAGTATATTTATGAGCACTACCTATATAATCTTGGTATTTGTTTGAAGTATAATTCTCAATTAGAGAAAGTGGAGATAATGATAAGTCAAGAGAAGACTCACCATTGGAAAGAATATGATAGTAATCTTCTTATTTTTCTTTGGGGTCTATTGGATCAACCAAGGATAATTCTGTGGCCATATGATATCTATCATAACCTAGACGTATGGCATCCCATGTACGAAGGTTTCTTTGAGCACTTCCCAAAGATTCTAATTTTTAAAACAGTTTTTGACTATACCTTTATGTAGGTATCACTGTGAGGTGTTGTCCACTGATGGGACATTTGTCACATTACGGTTGGGACACGAGTCACAGTTGGTATATATTTGTATCCAACCTCGGTCTACCCTATACTTGGTGACATTCTTCTGTTATTCTGTTGGAACATCATGTCTGTGTGTTTTACACCGGACCTGGTTCTGTTTTTATTATTATTCTGTTGGAATATCCTGTCTGTGTGTTTTACACCGGACCTGGTTCCGTTTTTATTATTATTCTGTTGGAACATCTTGTCTGTGTGATTTACACCGGACCTGGTTCCGTCTTGTTATTATTCTGTTGGAACATCCTGTCTGTGTGTTTTACACCGGACCTAGTTTCATTATTTATTATTCTGTCGGAATATCCTGTCTGTGCATTTACGCCGGACCTGGTTCCATTATTTATTATTCTGTTGGAATAACATGTCTGTGCGGTCTATCGCATGCCGGGTGATTTCTTTTGTTATTCCATTCTTTACTATACTCAGTTGGTTAAGTTTTAACTTCTATACTCCATGAAATTAGTGGAATATCCTTGATAATTGCGGTTCATCTAGTATCTTTTCATGAAAATATTCTTCTAAGCATTTTTGAATTTTACTCCACAAAGTAGTATCATGTTGACAATTTGGACGTTGTTAATTCTTGGATAAATTAATTCTTGAACTTGTTTTATTGAATTCTTATATCATTGTCATCATTCTCATGTTTATAAAATATTGAAAGTCATTTGTGGCCTGTAGTGTATAGATGGACTTGGTATGATTATGACCAGGGATTATTCGGTATAATCATGACAGTAATGTTACAAATGATGTGGTAAAAGTTCTCATTGGCCCGTAGTACATTGATGGACAGTTGTTGGCATGATCATGACCATTAATGAATACACGAATATCCTTGGCCGTAGTGCATGGGTGATTCGATGATGTGGATTATTTTATTAAGCTGAGTCTCAGCGATAACAGTGTTGAAAAACCTTTTAAATCATAGAAGATAGTAAATTTTATTTTTTACTTGACTCTTTTAATGGATTGCTTGTTCCACTGCAGTTAAACTTGATGTTCGTTATATTTTATCAGTTTAACACTGTTGAAGGCTAATGATAATTTATTCTGCATTATCTTAGTCATAATATTTCTTACTGGGCTAGTTGAGCTCACCCTTTCTTTCACTGTTCTCTTCAGGACATGAGAATATAGCTGGGACGAGTCGGGGAACGGAGTGATGGACCAGATGATAGTATTAGTAGTCCTCACTATTCTATGTAATAGTGTGATAATAATTATAATGAGGACTCCTTTTGAGTATGGATACTCTCTAGAAGATAATATTTGTATTCAAACTCACAGTTTATATTTTGTCGTATTGTGCACAACAGTTGTATTAGTAAGTTGTATTTGAATTCTATACCATGTTTCTGGCGACCCAAGATGGGTGATGTATACCTATTTCTGGGGGCGTCACATTAATATCTTTGGCCAGTAGTGCAAAGATGAATTGTTGATGAATATCTTTGGCCAGTAGTGCAAAGATGAATTGTTGATGAATATCTTTGGCCAGTAGTGCAAAGATGAATTGTTGATGAATATCTTTGGCCAGTAGTGCAAAGATGAAATGTTGATGAATATCTTTGGCCCGTAGTGCAAAGATTACATGTTGTTGAATATCTTTGGCCAGTAGTGCAAAGATGAACATGTTGTTGAATATCTTTGGTCAGTAGTGCAAAGATGAACATGTTTTGAGATGAACATGACCAACTGATGATACAAATGAATATATTTGGCCGTAGTGCAAAGATGAAGTTATTAGTATGATTATGAACAGGAAATGTGATTTGGTGTAACCATGATCTTTGATGTTTCAGGTAAAGATAGGTCATCTTTGCACTACGGGCCAAAGATATTCATCAACAATTTATCTTTGCACTACAGGACAAAGATATTCCTCAACAGTTCATATTTGCACTACAGACCAAATATATTCATCAACAATTCATATTTGCACTACATGCCAAATATATTAATATCTCAAAGAAATATATAATCATTTCAGAATTATATAAACAATAATTATAACCATGTTGATCATTTCATCTTTGCACTTAAGCTAAAGATATTCAATTATAAATTCAATGGTCATGACCATACCAGTCAACAATTCAACTTTGCACTACTGGCCAAAGGTAACCCATAGTCATGATCATACCAAAAATCTACCCATCTTTACACTCAAGTCAAAGAGAAATATCATCATTAGGGTTATAAAAATGTTATATATACTAGTAAAATCAATGTAATCAAAACATCTAGATTTAATCTCAAGAGTAATATTCATAAATCAACTATAATTTGGTTAGAAAAAGAAATCAATTTTGTCATGAATAGTAACTCGTGAATAGTAACCCATGAATAGTAACTTTCTGAATAGTAAGTCATGAATAGTAACTCGTGAATTGTAACTCATGAATAGTAAACCCGACACAAAAAGATAAAAATTCCACAATAAAATTCATACCAATATTTCGGTATAATGATATTGAAATAACATTTCTTAAACTTATAAATACTTTATTTTAATTATTTACAATTTACTAAATAATGCATTTAATCATCCTAAAATTTTAAACTCATAAGATTTCATCACCAATAATCAAAATCCTCATCAAAAATCTACATATACCTCAGATAGGATTCTCAAGCCATAAAATCCTATTTTTCAATTTTCTTACTTCACATAACATATTCAATTTATTTACTCATAACTAGTCTATTTTCATGAAAAATACTAAATCAGTACAGACAAATTTTCTTTTATGAAATTTAGTAGAATATAGTCCCACATTGAACATATATTTTTCTCAAAATTTTTAAAAATCATTTACTATTTTTCATATGGCCAAAACAGACGAATATTTAGATATTTATCAAAAATTGTACTTTTATCCAAAAATTCCGAAATTTATAGAGTATACTTCTATCATATACATGTACTCCCAATAAATATTTCACCAATTTTGGAGTTAACCACAAGGAGTTATAAGCGGTTACTTTTAAAATAGTCTTTTCTCATAAAATTCACAACTCTTAATCTATACATCCAAAAATCGTCATTTTTAGACACAATTAAGAAAATTCATCAAATTATCATTTCAAATTTTTTCAGAATTTTTGAAGGTTAGAAAAATTACGAAACTGAAAAACATAACAACCCTTAAAATCCCTTACTATCCCTTACCTTAAAAGAGAAGCACTTCTGACTGGATATCGGATATGACGCTGAAGGAAACTTGCACTGATGAATAGCAACTCACCAAGTATCTAAATACTCATAAATACACTCGATAATCTAGAGAGAAAAAGAGAGAAAACTTATAAATTCTGGTGTGATTTTCAATTCTAACTTAGCCCTCTATTTATAGGAAAATGTTAGCACGCCGAAGCAGACTTGAACTGCTACCTGATCGCTTTACCTGCTACTATTCCACCCACCAAAAATCAGCCATCTTCCCCTACAACCAAAAGTGGAGCCCACTCATTTCTAGAATTTTCTACCAAAATTATTTATAAACCTAATTTCCGAATCAGTCACCTCTTAAATTTCATAACAAATCATTCGTTCATTTTTAACGGTTCAAAATTTGTGAACATATACTAACTTATATATGAATAACATATCCAAAAATTACAACGATCCAACGGTCATATTAAAAATTATAACTCACACAATAAAGCTGTAAGAACACTGATTTGATCTTTTAATACCTCCAATCCGACAAAATACTGATAAAATACCTCAACATTAATTCTTTCATTTATAACCACATATATAAATTCATTATTTATATCCACATCAAATAAATATTTCATTATCATATAGATCAATAATTAATTATTCACAAATAATATTACAGAATCACAATAATGACAACCAGGCAGCTCTGAGAAAAGAGGGGGCTTTTCGATAAGGATTTCTCCTTACTGGCGCGTAATTAGGTGACCAGACCTCTCCTTGATAGAACTTTCTAGACATTGCCAATAATACTATCTAATAATATTATTCAAATAATATGAATTATTGATCTGATAATGGAGATACTGTGCAGTGATAATTATTGAAACAACAATAATATAAAATATCAACGCAGTAATTATTGATTCAATAAAATAAAATATTGAACAGAAATTACTGTAATAATTATTGAGTAGTGCCTTCTCACGTAAGAATCAATAATTTAAAAATACTGTGCAAAACCGTGTGTTACTGTGTAACCACGCGTATTACTGTATTTTAACTACCGGGTATTCCAACAGTGTTAACGGTAACGATTACGCCGTTATTTATAAAAATTTAAATTTGTCGTTTTCTTCATCCGACAGTTATTCTGTTATGGGGCCCATAAATGGCTGCGCCGTCGTACGAATATTCTCTGACAGAAAGAATATTCCACGACTAAACGAATATGACAACAATAAATATTTTATAACTACTTGCGTATTTTGAAATTTTTTTTCCTATATCAACCTTAACTTTAACTTTTATCAATTTAACAATTTACTGAATAGTAATTATAAAAAAAATTGAATAATTTTATTTCATAAAATTTGGGGTCTTACAATCTCCCCTCCTTATGAAATTTCGTCCCCAAAATTTACGTACCTGGTATTTCGAAAAGTTGAGAATACCTTGCTTTTATTCCAGATTCTATCTCACCGGTCACTATGATTTCTCCATTGCTCATCTCTCGTGATAACTTCATTTGGGTTCCTCACTTGTTGGGAAGTCATGACAACCGCTATCCCTTGAACTACTTGGCTTTGACTTGTATGGGGCAGCATTTGGTGTCATCACTACCGTTGGAATATACTTTTCTATAGGGCATATTCCACCCTCAACTGCTTCGTCGTACTCCTGATTCATGATCTGAATCATCAATCTTCGATCCATATCGAATTCAAGTTGACCGCTCTGTACAAGGTAATTCAAAACTCGATGCTGGGTTCTCCCAATTGCTGTCCAAAAAGAGAAATATATATCATTTATTTTAGCCTTCTTAGATCGGACATCTCTTTCCAAAATATCAATGCG
The DNA here is from genome assembly GCA_016801055.1 of Panax notoginseng. Taxonomy (NCBI): domain Eukaryota; kingdom Viridiplantae; phylum Streptophyta; class Magnoliopsida; order Apiales; family Araliaceae; genus Panax; species Panax notoginseng. Next base: position 183,229,881 of record CM029017.1, read on the forward strand.
TCGTGCGGCTTTTTCCCATGCATCACTCACTCTTACTCGTTCAGTTTTTTCTTCTTTCAGCTCAGATTCCAGCTTTATCATCTTATACTCTGCCAAAGAATGCTTCTGTTCAAGCATCACATATCGGGTAACACAAGCTTGAATTGTTGCATCCTTTTGCTCCACGATCGCCTGTCGTTCTTTAGCCTGCTCTTCTAACTCATGAATACGATTTTGTAATTCTACATTTTGATCATATAATACCTCTAATAAATTCTCCTCAGGTACCTCTTCTTCCTCTTCTTCCTCACTCTCAGCTGTTACCTCTGCGACCATCTCGGGTGCAACTATCAATTCTTCACTCACCACATGGATTTCTCTAATTCCTTCTTCGCCTGACATCACATTATCCTGGTTGGTGATTAGAGGTATCCCCACGGTCTCATTCACTCCATTGTTAACATTCTCAGCAGCCATTCTCAAATACTGCCATAAAACAAGGGTTAATTAAACAAATTAACATATCACATAATATCCCGATATTATGACTGACCAACAAATAAGCTTAGGTAGGACACACTAACGAAGGATTTACTCATCTCTCCCCTCCTAGTTATATTCCCTGATCCCGCCAGAGACCATATCCCTAAGCTCTGATACCAAATATGACAACCCCAAAATAGGCCCATTTCACCCAACCTATTCTGAGTTGCCAAATACATGATACAAAAAACAACTACAACTTTATTACAACAATTGTCGTACAAAATACAACAACACATATGCTGTGAGTTTGGATACAAATATATACCAACTGTGACTCGTGTCCCAACCGTAATGTGACATATGTCCCATCGGTGGACAGCACCTCACAGTTATACCTACATAAAGGTATAGTCAAAAACTGTTTTAAAAATTAGAATATTTGGGAAGTGCTCAAGGAAACCTTCGTACATAGGAGGCCATGCTTTCAGGTTATGATAGATATCATATGTCCACAGAATTATCCTTGGTTGACCTAATAGACCCCAAAGAAAAATAAGAAGATTACTATCATATTATTTCTAATAATGAGTCTTCTCTTGACATATCATTATCTCCACTGTCTCTATTCGTGAATTATACTTCAAACAAACACCAAGATTATATAGGTAGTGCTCGTAAATATACTCAGTAAGTGGATGTGCACAACCCTGTCTTATAATGACACGAGGTTATATGACATTAGACATCTTGTATGATAGTGGCAAAATACCCTTCCAACGTTGGGTTCGCCTCACCCTATTGGATTCATCAAATATAACTACTAAATGATGACCACCGTTCTATTCCCCTGTTACCCCCGCTCGACTCAGCTACACTCGTATTACCTGAAAGGAATTTTTGAAACAGAAGGGTGAGCACAACTAGCTCAGTAAGAATATCATGACTAAATATAAATAAATTATCAATAGCCTTCAACAGTAATAAATCAGAGATTTAGAACATATGGTAGATGACAAAAATTTTCAACCATAGTTGCAGCGGAACGAGCAATCCATTAGAAGAGTCAAATAGACCATAAAGTCTATTATCTTCTCCACATTAAAAGTCCACCAACAATGTTTTATCCCTGTAACATTAATCAACAGTTCCTTTCCACAATTATATGAATAACTCATACTCATAATCATAATTGTAATTCTAAATTCCTCTTCGCATCCAAGACGAAGATAATTTTCATCACATGTCTTTACCTGAAACATCAAAGATCAAGGTTATACCAAATCACAGTTCTTGTTTATAATCATACTAACAATTTCATCTTTGCACTACGGCCAAAGATATTCATCAACAGACCATCTTTGCACTACAGGCCAAAGATATTCAACAACAGGTCATCTTTGCACTACGGGCCAAAGATATTCATCAACAATTCATCTTTGCACTACAGGCCAAAGATATTCCTCAACAGTTCATATTTGCACTACAGGCCAAATATATTCATCAACAATTCATATTTGCGCTACAGGCCAAATATATTAATATCTCAAAGAAATATATAATCATTTCAGAATTTATATAAACAATAATTATAACCATGTTGATCATTTCACCTTTGCACTTAAGCTAAAGATATTCAATTATAAATTCAATGGTCATGATCATACCAGTCAATAATTCAACTTTGTAATACTGGCCAAAGTGAACCCATAGTCATGATCATACCAAAAATCTACCTATCTTTACACTCAAGTCAAAAAGAAATATCATCATTAGGGTTATAAAAATGTTATATATACTAGTAAAATCAATGTAATCAAAATATCTAGATTTAATCTCAAGAGTAATATTCATAAATCAACTATAATTTTGTTAGAAAAAGAAACTAATATTGTCATGAATAGTAACCCATGAATAGTAACTCATGAATAGTAACTCGTGAATAGTAACTCTTGAATAGTAAATCCGACACAAAAAGGTAAAAATTTCACAATAAAATCCATACCAATATTTCGGTATAATAATATTGAAATAACATTTCTTAAACTTATAAACAATTTATTTTAAGTGTTTACACTTTACTAAATAATGCATTTAATCATCCTAAAATTCCAAACTCATAAGATTTCATCACCAATAACCAAAACCCTCATAAAAAATCTGCATATACCTCATATAGGATTCTCAAGCCATAAAATCCCATTTTTCAATTTTTTACTTCACATAACATATTTAATTCATTTACTCATAACTAGTCTATTTTCATAAAAAATACTAAATCCGTACAAACAAATTTTCTTTTATGAGATTTAGTAGAATATAGTCTCATATTGAACATATATTTTTCTCAAAATTTTTAAAAATCATTTACTATTTTTCATATGGCCAAAACAGACGAATATTTAGATATTTATCAAAAATTGTACTTTTATCCAAAAATTTCAAAATTTACAGAGTATACTTCTATCATATACATGTACTCCCAATAAATATTTCACCAATTTTGGAGTTAACCACAAGGAGTTATAAGCAGTTACTTTTAAAATAGCCTTTTCTCATAAAATTCACAACTCTTAATCTATACATCCAAAAATCGCCATTTTTAGACACAATCAAGAAAACTCATCAAATTATCATTTCAAATTTTTCCAGAATTTTTGAAGGTCAGAAAAATTACGAAACTGAAAAACATAACAACCCTTAAAATCCCTTACTATCCCTTACCTCAAAAGAGAAGCACTTCTGACTGGATATCGGATATGACGCTGAAGGAAACTTGCACTGATGAATAGCAACTCATCAAGTATCTAAATACTCACAAAATACACTCGATAATCTAGAGAGAAAAAGAGAGAAAACTTATAAATTCTGGTGTGATTTTCAATTCTAACTTAGCCCTCTATTTATAGAAAAATATTAGCACGCTGAAGTAGACTTGACCTGCTACCCGATGGCTTTACCTGCTACTATTTCACCCACCAAAAATCAGTCATCTTTCCCAACAACCAAAAGTGGGGTCCACCCATTTCTAGAATTTTCCACCAAAATTATTTATAAACCTAATTTCCGAATCAGTCACCTCTTAAAATTCATAACAAATCATTCGTTTATTTTTAACGGTTCAAAATTTTTGAACATATACTCAACTTATATATGTCTAACATATCCAAAAATTACAACGATCCAACGGTCAGATTAAAAATTATAACTCACACAATAAAGCTGTAAGAACACTGATTTGATCTTTTAATACCTCCAATCCGACAAAATACTAATAAAATACCTCAACATTAATTTCTTTATTTATAATCACATAAATAAATCCATCATTTATATTCACATCAAATAAATATTTCATTATCATATGGATCAATAATTAATTATTCACAAATAATAGTACAGAATCACAATAATGACAACCAGACAGCTCCCAGAAAAGAGGGTGCTTTCCGATAAGGATTTCTCCTTACTGGCGCGTAATTAGGTGACCAAACCTCTCCTTGACAGAACTTTCTAGACATTGCCAATAATGCTATCTAATAATATTATTTAAATAATATGAATTATTGATCTGATAATAGAGATACTGTGCAGTGACAATTATTGAAACAACAATAATATAAAATATCAATGCAGCAATTATTGATTCAATAAAATAAAATATTGAACAGAAATTACTATAACAATTATTGAGTAGTGCCTTCTCACGTAAGAATCAATAATTTAAAAATACTGTGCAAAACCGTGTGCTACTGTGCAACCACGCGTATTACTGTATTTTAACCACCGGGTATTTCAACAGTGTTAACGGTAACGATTACGTCGTTATTTAGAAAAATTCAAATTTGTCATTTTCTTCATCCGACAGTTATTCTGTTATGGGGCCCACAAATGGCTTCGCCGTCGTACGAATATTCCCCGACAGAAAGAATATTCCACGACTAAACGAATATTCCCCGACAATAATGAATATTTTATGACACTTGCGTATTTTGAAAAAAAATTTCCTATATCACTCTTAACTTTAACTTTTATCAATTTAACCATTTACTGAATAGTAATTATAAGAAAAATTGAATACTTTTATTTCATAAAATTCGGGGTCTTACATGATCTCTCTTAAAGGTCATCAGATGAAGACGCTGCTCAAGGTACTGCGCTGAATGTTGAATCACGACAGTGCTAGTACTGGGAGAATCTAAAAGAAACACTGGCAACCCAGTAGATGGCTCCTCCTCGGTGTGAGAATCAATATCCTCCATGGGCTCTCCACCATCTGAGTCAATACTCGGCAATGTGGATACAACCGTAACCAATGTAGTCTTTGTCTCCATCCATGTGAAATACTCTGCAGAATAACCTGGATAACTAACAGAGAAAGCGACTATCTCGCGCTGATCCCAACATGCATACACACGGGATCGGTCCTCTGCTGAAAGATAGTGAGAAGCTAAACGCTGGCCCAGCGCCCCCTCAATAGGATGAAAATCCTGAAACTGGTCAAACTGCGACATCACGGCCAGTGGATGGTAAGTAGTCATGCCCCTCAAACTAGCCAGAGGGAGATAATCCATGCCTTGAGCATGAGTAATAAAGCTATAAGGTGAGCTGATCCCTGAGCACGGCAATATACTAAATGGGTCTTCGATCCCAGCTAAGAAAGCGGACCAAGATGCAGTATCTGTACACTTCGCAGGCTGAAATGAATATGTCATGGCTATATCATGGGTGAAGCAATACCCATGTCGTCTGAAAGTACCAATCTGTCTCAGGTGTGACATAAACCATACGTATAGCATGACCAAACTGCCCGTAAATACTCTTGTCGGATAAGTGCAGCAGTATGTAGCTTACCTCAATGTCTCGGCTATAATCAGAGGTATGATGGTACGACCCTCCCTGAGAGCTCTCATTGCTATGATAACTCCTATGTCCAACTCATCCATATACAGTGGCATGTAAACATATGACAATACACACAATAGCAGTACATCTACCCTGGCCAGACGCCAATGATCCTCCGGTGTGGTGAAATCCCCCAAATGTCGTCTATAACTATCCTCAGAGCCAAATCTGTCAAACAGAAAATGCTGGGATATTGCGTGGCCATATATAAGTTCATCCTGCACCACTCTACGCCTCAATCCAGTGAGGGTCATGAACCGTCGACTCATGTCCCCAAAAGCCATATGCACGCAAGGTCTGTCCAGTGGCAGCATCGTCAACCGTGCATACTCCTCCAAAGTGGGAGTCAACTCCTGGGTCCCAAATTGGAAAACCTGCCTCTCCGATATCCAGTGCTCCAGCATGCCATCCACGAATCTTGTGGAAACCTGAAACATCAACAGGGTCATAGTATGCTGCAATAAATGATCTACGGTCACCCTGTTTGATGGTGACATGCTATCATACCACGATCGCATACCAGATACCACCAATAATGGTGGGGTATGATCAATACGGCTAACTGTCGAAAAAGATATCTACACGTGCCGTGTCATAAGACCATCCAGGGGTTAATGCGGAATATCTCTGGACATACATACATATGCATAACATGATACATGCATAACAGATAATAGATGACAATATGATATAGGGAATAGAAAACTGTGCATACATTCCTAAGTATATCATCATCTAATACATCATCTCTGTACAGCTATAAATACAGGGAAATAGGGCACAGATGCCCTACTACTAACAGAGGCCTATCAAAAGATATAGCGAGAATGGGGCACAGCCACCCAATAGCTAACAGAGGCCTATCAAGAGATAACAAGAATACACATCAGAAGAAGACAATAGTGTCGATATCCACATCATCAATCCTGTCCACCTGATGTAACTCCTCCTGAGTCACTGGATCTCTATCAACAGGGATATCAGGCCTATACAAAGGAGGATCTGCCCCGGCAAAACCAAATGGGCCACCCGAGGGGCCAACTCCTGCGCTGGAAGGATCAAACGAATCTGTCTCTGCAGGATCTCTGCCTAAATACCGGATAAAGATATGTACCTGGTTCAACTGCCGGGTCAAACTGTCAATCTGTGTCACATGAGTCAGATCTCGAACACAGGCTAACCAATCTGTCATCATCACGGATCCTGGAACCATATCCCCCATGAACTGAGTGGCGCGTGTCTGGGCTCCAATAGGACGAGGGATCCACCAGCACTGGAATACATCCTGAGTGCAAGGACCCTCTGATAATGCAAAATCGTCAACACCCAACAACGGGATATCAATGACGAGTGACTGTGATACAGGCCAATAACGCCTGGCAGGAGGCAAGATCGGTATACGAATCTCCTCTGTGGTGCTCCTAATAGCACGCTCTCCTAGATAGAGCTCCCATCCTCCATCCGTGAAGAGAGGAACTCTTCAGGTGGAAATCATGTACTCGACACCAGTCGGGTATCCATCCTCAAATTCGATGGCCAAATGCTCCCCAGAATAGGGAATCCATGTGATAATGTCAGCTGTCAACAACTCTAGCTACAAACGGCAGTGAGTGAAACCCTCAGCTACAGGGACCTCTGCCAGTATGGAATGATGCCATCGCCGTCCTCGTGGGTAGGTACCCAATCCTAGCACACTCACCAGACGTAAACATGGGAGCCTCTCATAGGCCCAAAATTGCCAACAAAGGTAAACATCTGCTGTCAGTTAACACTCTTAACCTATACATGGTAAATGACAAGAGAAATACTTACCAGCGGAAATGGGTAAAATCCTAGCCAAGCCTCGGTCAAGCCCTGTGAGCGTATACGTATGCCCCTAAGGAAATAGGCAAAGGTGTAGGAACCCCAATCATACTCTCCAATACGGTCCATATGACATATGGCGCTGATCAAAGCGAAAGACACTGTATAAGAGTTATCTACTATGAAGCAGCCCCTAATGATCATCAGGAACAATCGCCGAAGAATGCAATCCCTGACTCTTATATCATCTAGCATGGGCTTGCTTAACAACCCACTCATAGCATCTATGCTCAAAGGACCTGCACAGACAGTCCAGCCTTTGAGTGCCTCCGCCGGAACTCCTAACAAGGATCTGACGGTAGTCGGGGTAATATCCGTCGTGCAAGGCACTAGCGCCCTTCCAAACTCTATACCTGTGATAAACTGCAAATCCATCGGCGTCGTCATCACCTCATAGTTCAGCAAATGGAGTGACTGAGTCTGGTGAAGCCACCGCTCAGACAATACCCCGAGGTAACCCCAGGAACATCGAAGGGGAAGGATGGAAAAGAATGCTCCAAAACCCAATCATGCACATTCGCTCTATAGTCAGGATGAAGAGCCTGGTACATGGAGTGAATGCTAAACCAGTTCTCTCGAGGCTGTGTAAAGCCAGGAACCTGCAAGATGCAGATCAACGTCAGAATCCTTTACTCCTTATAAATAGGAAAGAAGGAAGATCAAGCTCTAACGTCATACCATGTTAGCATGCAAATACATCGAGGGATGTCTATTCAAGTCACACAGAAGCTCTGGGTTTGCTACCTGAATTGTGACGCCCCCAAAACAGGTATACAACACCCATTCTGAGTCGTCAATAACATGGTACAGAAACAAATACATCTTTACTATTACAACATAAGAATTGTGAGTTTAAATACAAATATTGTCATCTAGACAATATCCACACTCAAATAAGTCCTCATTACAATTATTGATACATTATTTCACAAAAATGGTGAGGACTACTAAAATAATTTCTAGAACCATCATTCCATACCCCGACTAGTACTCGCTACATTCTCGCCTCCTGAGAAAAATGGAACAAAAAGGAAAAGGGTGAGCTCAACTAGCCCAGTAAAGAACATTATGACTAAGATAACATAGAACAAATTATCGTTAGTCTTTAACAGGGAAAAAAATATAATAGAATACAATAGACAACAAGTTTTAAATCAATATTCGCAGCGAAAAATAATAATTCATAGAAGAGTTACGTAGAGAATGAAATCTACGATTATCTATGAATTTAAAAGTTCATCATCAACATTTTATCCCTGTAACATCAATCAATAAATATCTTGAATGAAATAGTCATCTTTGCACTACAGGCCAAAGATATTCATCAGTTGGTCATGTTCATCTCAACACCTGTTCATCTTTGCACTACGGGCCAAAGATATTCATCAGAAATCATTCATCTTTGCACTACAGGCCAAAGATATTCAGTTATATCATCATTTAAGACTGAGGATGATGAAAAATATTTTTAAAAAAAACGAATCCAGTGAAACAAAAGAGTAAATATTAAGGATTCGTATTTCAGCTATTCCATGTCCAAAAATACCTCATAAATAATCATAGCGGAGTAAAATTCAAGAATGATCAAAATATGGATACAATCAAAGCTAGTGTCCAGAATAGATATTTTGGACGACAAGAAAAAAATTTTATTTTTCGGTGAATAGTAACTCGTGAATAGTAACTCATGAATAGTAACCCCGACATGAAAAGTTGCAAATTTGATAAAAATTTCTAACCAATATAATGATATTGAAGAAATAATATCATTTTCGAATAAAATAGCATCTCTTACCTCGGAAAGACGGTACTTCTGACTGGAATACTAGATATAGTGCTGAAGGAAACTTGCATCGTATAGCAACACTCAAAGTATCAAATACTCACAAGAATACGCTCGATATAGAGAGAGAAATAGAGAGAAACTTGTGTTTCTGGTGTGTTTTTCAATTCTAACCTAAGCACCCTATTTATAGGAAAATACTTAGAACACCAAAGTAGAAAATTTAATATAATATTAATATATTTATCAAATTTTCCTTAGCCCACCTCTAGACATCTGATCTTAGCCCATTTATATCACATGTTATCCCACTTAAATGCCAAAAAACGTTTTTCTTCAAAATAATAAATAAAACTTCCAAAAATCAATTATTTCGGAACTTCAGAACTTCAATAATTCATAATAAATAGCCCTTTTATCAGAAAATTTGAATCTTGCGAGTTTTTATAGGAAATTCAATTCTCTACAACTTTGCAGAAGAATGATTTTCTAAATTCCAAACAAAAATTGACCGAAATCCACAAACGGGTGATTTTACAGTCAATAATAAATTTTCGGTCAAGAATTGTGTCCACCAACACACAAAATATGTGTTAATCATTTAATGCCACAAAAATACCCTTCCTCCTCATATACTCATATATCCCACAATCATTGTAAAAATATCACCATCAATATATTATTAAAATAATATATTTAAATGAATTATTTTATCAGAAAAAGATAAAATATTAATTTTCAACAATTGTCACATTAAAAATTTTCTCCATCTATATCCACATAAAATCAATATTTTTCTCATCATATAAATTAATAATTAATTATACACAAATAATATTACAGAATCACAGTACTGGCAACCAGGCCGTTCCCAGGAAAGAGGGGGCTTTCCAATAAGGATTTCTCCTTACTGGCGCGCAATTAGATGACCAAACCTCTCCTTAGACAAAACTTTCTAGACATTGTCAATAATGTTATCTAATAATATTATTCAGATAATATGAATTATTGCTCCGATAATGGAAAATACTGCGTAGTGACAATTATAAAATATCAACGTAGCAATTATTTAATCAATAAATTAAAATATTGAACAGTAATTACTGTAACCATTATTGAGTAGTGCCTTCTTACGTAAGAATCAATAATTGGTGCAATACCGTGTGCTACTGTGCAACAACGCGTATTACCGTGTTTTAACCACCGGGTATTCCAACAGTATTAACGGTAACAACTACGCCATTATTTATAAACAACTTATTTTTGTCGTTTTCTTCATCCATTTGCTTTCCGTTATGGGACCCACAAAAGACTGCGCCGTCGTACGAATATTCTCCGACAGTAAGAATATTCCACGACCAAGCGAATATTCCCCGACAACAATGAATATTTTATAACCACTTGCTTATTTAAAATATTTGCGCATTTTACCCATAACTAACCACATTAATCAAATCAACCCTTACTATTTTAGAATAATAAATAGAGGAAATTAAATTTTATTTATTAATAATTTGGGGTCTTACAACCTCCCCTCCTTATGAAATTTTGTCCTCGAAATTAACATACGTACCTGGTGTTTCGAAAAGATGAGGATACCTCGCTTTCATTTCCGTTTCCAACTCCCAGGTCATTTCCTCAATAGCATGGTTTCTCCACAAAACTTTAACTTGTGATATGACCTTCGTGCGTAGGACATGCTCCTTCCTATCCAAGATCTTGACAGGTACCTCCTCGTACGTTAAGTCTTCGACTATCTCGTCCGGTTCTAACTCAATAACGTGGTTCGGGTCTTTCACATATTTACGAAGCACAGATATATGAAAAATATTATGAACACGCATACTTGGAGGTAACGCGAGTCTATAGGCCACATTTCGTACTCGGTCAAGAATCTGAAATGGACCAATAAATCATGGATTGAGCTTTCCTCTCTTCCCAAATCTTATAACTCCTTTCCATGGAGCTACACGTAATAATACATGATCCCCAATGTCAAATTCCACGTCCTTTCGATGAAGATCCGCATAACTCTTTTGTCGATCCTGTGCTGTTTGTATACGTTGTCGAATCGTTTGGATCTTCTCTGTAGTCATTCGTACCAACTCTGGTCCCAACAACGTTTCTTCTCCCACCTCATCCCAACATACTGGAGAGCGACACTTTCGTCCATACAATGCTTCAAAGGGAGCCATACCTATACTTGTCTGATAACTGTTGTTGTAGGAGAATTCCACCAATGGTAGGTACTTATCCCAACTTCCTTTAAAATCTAGGACACAAAGTCTTAATAGATCTTCAAGAGTTTGAATAGTCCTCTCTGATTGCCCGTCCGTTTGAGGATGGTATGCCGAACTGAACCGTAAATCCGTGCCCATAGCTTTTTGCAAGCTAACCCAAAATCTTGAAGTGAATCTTGGGTCACGATCCGAAACAATGGATACTGGCATGCCATGCAACCTTACAATCTCATTCACGTACATACTAGCAAGACGTTCAAGGGAATAAGTCTCCCGTATCGGCAAGAAATGAGCAGACTTGGTTAATCTATCAACAATAACCCAAATAGCATTTATGCCTTGAGAAACCGTGGGAAGACCCGTAACGAAATCCATGGTAATGTGTTCCCACTTTCATTTCGGAATCTCAAGTGGTTGCAATGGACCCTTTGGTACTTGATGCTCCGCCTTTACACGTTGACAAGTTAAACACCTCGAGATAAACTTTGCAATCTCTCTCTTCATATTGTTCCACAAAAATGTATGTCAAAGATTACGATACATTTTAGTACTTCCAAGATGGATTGCAAATGGTGTATTGTGTGCCTCCATCATAATCTTGTACTTTAAATCAGAATCGTTAGGAACACAAAGTTTGGAGTGGACTCAAAGTATTCCTTCTTCATCGATTCTTGCTTCTGGAATAGCACCTTCTTGCACTTTCTTCTTCATACGTATCAGCTCCGGGTCTGTAGCTTGAGCAACTTTAACTTTATCGATTAAAGTTGGTTCTACGCGTATACTTGACATCATCGCACTCGTTCCTGCATATGATCTTCTACTCAACGCGTCAGCTACCACGTTTGCTTTTCCAGGATGGTATTGAATAGTGTGGTCGTAATCTTTCAACAGCTCGAGCCAACGTCGTTGCCGCATGTTGAGTTCTTTTTGAGTGAAGAAATATTTGAGGCTTTTATGGTCTGAATATATCTCCACTTTCTCCCTATATAGATAGTGCCTCCAGATCTTTAGCGCGAAAACGATTGCTGCCAACTCTAGATCATGAGTAGGATAATTTCTCTTATATTCTTTAATTTGTCGCGAGGCATAGGCTATGACTTTCCCACGTTGCATGAGAACACATCCTAACCCTTTGCCTGAAGCATCGCTGTAGATAACAAATCCATCCGAACCAGATGGTATTGTCAGAACAGGTGCCGAAATGAGTCTCCTCTTAAGCTCTTAGAAACTCTTCTCGCATTCTTCGCTCCATACGAATTTGATATCCTTCCGAGTTAGCTGAGTTAATGGGGTAGCGATTCGAGAAAACCCTTCTACGAATCTCTGATAATAACCAGCTAAGCCCAGAAAGCTACGTACATCGGTCACCGTCTTCGGTTGCTCCCAGCTTTGTATTGCTTCAATCTTCGCCGGGTCCACAGATACTCCATGTTTTGACACCACGTGCCCTAGGAATGCTACTTCCTCAAGCCAGAACTCGCATTTCTTCAACTTAGCATATAACTTATTTTCACGTAGCCTTTGGAGTACCAGCTTCAAATGGTGCTCATGATCTTCACGGCTTTTGGAATATATGAGGATGTCATCAATAAAGACAACAACGAACTGATCCAAATAATCCTTGAATACTCGGTTCATCATATCCATGAAAGCCGCAGGAGCATTAGTCAATCCAAAAGACATGACTAAGAATTCATAATGCCCGTACCGAGTTCTAAAGGCAGTCTTCGGAATATCCTCAGTTTTAACCTTCAGCTGATGATATCCAGAACGAAGATTGATTTTTGAAAAGAATTGTGCTCCTTGTAACTGGTCAAACAGGTCATCAATACGAGGTAGCGGATACCTATTCTTAATGGTGACATGGTTTAATTCCCGATAATCGATACAAAGTCGCATACTCCCGTCTTTCTTCTTTACAAATAAAACAGGAGCACCCCAAGGAGATGTACTAGGACGAATGAAACCGATGTCCAACAACTCTTGTAGTTGGACTTTTAACTCCTGAAGTTCAATAGGAGCCATTCGATATGGGGTTTTAGAAATGGGCTTTGTACCAGGTTCAAGATCAATAAAGAATTCAACTTCACGTTCTGGGGGTAGACCGGGAAGTTCTTTAAGAAATACGTCAGGAAAGTTACTAACAACATGAATATTATTCAAATTTGACGTGTCTTTATTCAAATCCATAACATGGGCTAAGAAAGCTTGACATCCGTTTTTCAATAAACGAATGGCTTTATGACTTGATATGACAGTGATTGATTTTAATGGCTTTGTTGCTTGAATTCGAACAACAGGTTGATTAGGAATATGAAAACTAACCACCTTACGAAAATAATCAATTTTGGCATGATGAGTAGTTAACCAATCAATTCCTAAAATCACGTCAAATGCAAGTATCTTTAAAGAGATAAGGTCAACAGATAAGGTGATGGTGCCAAATTGGATCAAACAAGATTTATAAACAGTGGATGTGATGAAAGTTTCCCCTAACGGAGTCTCCACAGATAAATCAGAGTCTAATTTCTCCGGAGTCAAGTTTAAACGTTGAGCACAAGCAGGAGAAATAAATGAATGGGTAGCACCGGTATCTAGTAAGGTATAAACTTCACATAAATTTATGATTAGCTTACCCGTGATCACCTCGTTTGGGTTCCTCGCATGTTGACCAGTCACGACAAACGCTCTTCCAGGAACCGTTGACTTTGACTTTTCTGGGGCAGCCTTTTGAGTCACCGTCCCCGCTGAAATTGGTTTCGCTACCGTACAATCTCGAGCGATATGTCCTTCCTTTCCACAATTATAGCATACCTTGAACTGTTGTGGATAGTTTGGGCTGATATGTCCCTCTTTTCCACATTTATAGCATCTGACCGGTGGTCGTTCTCCTCCCTTGGAACCAGTTGCTGCTGGTGCTGACGTCTTCGTATTGTCATTGTTGAATCTCCTCTTTTTAAAATCTCCTCCCGACTCGCTTCTTCTATTTTCATAGCCACGATTACCACCAGAATGGTTGCCGTTCCTGTCTGTATTTTTCTTTCTCCGCTGGTTATCATTGTTCTGATGACTGTTGTCACCAATATGATCCTGGTTGTGGTCCCTCGGTTGACCGTAATCGTTATCTCGCTCTAATAATTGAGCCCTGTTGACAACATCTGAATAGAGAGAAAATTTATGAGAAATGAGATATTGACGTATGCTGGGTTTTAAACCTCTCAGAAACATCCGCGTCATACGTTCCTCATTCTCTACCAAATGAGGTGCAAACCTGGACAACTCTGCAAACTTTGCCTCGTACTGGGACACCGTCATGTTGTTCTGCTCCAGTCTAATAAACTCCACTTCCTTTATATGACGAACACTTTTAGGAAAGTATTTGTCATTGAACAGTTTCTGAAATGTCTCCCAAGACATGTTGAGTGCGGCTGGATGGGTACGTTTCACAGACTCCCACCAGTAGTCTGCCTAGCCACGGAACATAAAGGTGGCGAATGGAACCTTCTGTTCCTCCGTGCATCCCAAGACATCGAATATCTTGGTAATTTACTTGACCCATGTTTCCGCCATGATCAGATCCGGCTTTCCCTTAAATTCTGGTGGTCTCAACTCTTTGAACTGCTTAGCTGTGACCAGCTGTGCGTTGCCATTGTTTCTTCCTATATTTTGAATTGGAATCTCCTTCGTCTGGTTTTGCATGAATCGCAAAAAGCTTCTAAACATCTCATCGTTCACCGTCTGCTCAGTGGTGTTGTTCACAGGAGGAACATTGCCAGCCTGTTGCACGTTCTCCTCGTTGGTGAGTATAGGCATCTTCACCGTCTCATTTACTCCACTGTTAACATTCTCAGTCGACATTCTCAAATACTGCCATAAAACAAGGGTTAATTTAACAAATTAACAAATCACATAATATCCCAATATTATGACCGACCAACAAATAAGCTTAGGTAGGACACACTAGCGAAGGATTTACTCGTCTCTCCCCTCCTAGTTCTATTCCCCGATCTCCGCCAGAGATCATATCCCTAAGCTCTAATACCAACTGTGACGCCCCAAAAACAGGTATACAACACCCATTCTGAGTCGTCAATAACATGGTACAGAAACAAATACATCTTTACTATTACAATATAAGAACTGTGAGTTTAAATACAAATATTGTTATCTAGACAATATCCACACTTAAATAAGTCCTCATTACAATTATTGATACATTATTTCACAAAAATGGTGAGGACTACTAAAATAATTTCTAGAACCATCATTCCATACCCCGACTAGTACTCGCTACATTCTCGCCTCCTGAGAAAAATGGAACAAAAAGGAAAAGGGTGAGCTCAACTAACCCATTAAAGAACATTATGACTAAGATAACATAGAACAAATTATCGTTAGTCTTCAACAGGGAAAAAATATAATAGAATACAATAGACAACAAGTTTTAAATCAATATTCGCAGCGGAAAATAATAATTCATAGAAGAGTTACGTAGAGAATGAAATCTACGATTATCTATGAATTTAAAAGTTTATCATCAACATTTTATCCCTGTAACATCAATCAATAAATATCTTGAATCAAATAATCATCTTTGCACTAGAGGCCAAAGATATTCATCAGTTGGTCATGTTCATCTCAACACCTGTTCATCTTTGCACTACGGGCCAAAGATATTCATCAGAAATCATTCATCTTTGCACTACAGGCCAAAGATATTCAGTTATATCATCATTTAAGACTGAGGATGATGAAAAATATTTTTTAAAAAAACGAATCCAGTGAAACAAAAGAGTAAATATTAAGGATTCGTATTTCAGCTATTCCATGTCCAAAAATACCTCATAAATAATCATAGTGGAGTAAAATTCAAGAATGATCAAAACATGGATCAATCAAAGCTAGTATCCAGAATAGATATTTTGGACGAAAAGAAAAAAATTTCATTTTTCGGTGAATAGTAACTAGTGAATAGTAACTCGTGAATAGTAACCCCGACATAAAAAGTTTCAAATTTGATAAAAATTTCCAACCAATATAATGATATTGAAAAAATAATATCATTTTCGAATAAAATAACATCCCTTACCTCGGAAAGACGGTACTTCTGACTGGAATACTAGATATAGTGCTGAAGGAAACTTGCACCGTATAGCAACACTTAAAGTATCAAATACTCACAAGAATATGCTCGATATAGAGAGAGAAATAGAGAGAAACTTGTGTTTCTGGTGTATTTTTCAATTCTAACCTAAGCACCCTATTTATAGGAAAATGCTTAGAACACCAAAGCAGAAAATTTAATATAATATTAATATATTTATCAAATTTTCCTTAGCCCACCTCTAGACATCTGATCTCATCCCATTTATATCACATGTTAGCCCACTTAAATGCCAAAAAACGTTTTTCTTCAAAATAATAAATAAAACTTCCAAAAATCAATTATTTCGGAACTTCAGAACTTCAATAATTCATAATAAATAGCCCTTTTATCAGAAAATTCGAATCTCGCATGTTTTTATAGAAAATTCAATTCTCTACAACTTTGCAGAAGAAAGATTTTCTAAATTCCAAACAAAAATTGACCGAAATTCACAAACGGGCAATTTTACAATCAATAATAAATTTTCGGTCAAGAATTGTGTCCACTAACACACAAAATATGTGTTAATCATTTAATACCACAAAAATACTCTTCCTCCTCATATACTCATATATCCCACATTCATTGTAAAAATATCACCATCAATATATTATTAAAATAATATATTTAAATGAATTATTTTATCAGAAAAAGATAAAATATTAATTTTTAACAATTGTCACATTAAAAATTTTCTCCATCTATATCCACATAAAATCAATATTTTTCTCATCATATAAATCAATAATTAATTATACATAAATAATATTATAGAATCACAGTACCGGCAACCAGGCCGTTCCCAAGAAAGAGGAGGCTTTCCAATAAGGATTTCTCCTTACTGGCGCGTAATTAGATGACCAAACCTCTCCTTAGACAAAACTTTCTAGACATTACCAATAATGTTATCTAATAATATTATTCAGATAATATGAATTATTGCTCCGATAATGAAAAATACTGCGTAGTGACAATTATAAAATATCAACGTAGCAATTATTTAATCAATAAAATAAAATATTGAACAGTAATTACTGTAACCATTATTGAGTAGTGCCTTCTTATGTAAGAATTAATAATTGGTGCAATACCGTGTGCTACTGTACAACAACGCGTATTACCGTGTTTTAACCACCGGGTATTCCAACAGTATTAACGATAACAACTATGCCGTTATTTATAAATAACTTATTTTTGTCGTTTTCTTCATCCAATCGCTTTCCGTTATGGGGCCCACAAAAGACTGCGCCGTCGTACGAATATTCCCCGACAGTAAGAATATTCCACGACCAAGCGAATATTCCCCGACAACAATGAATATTTTATAACCACTTGCTTATTTAAAATATTTGCGCATTTTACCCATAACTAACCACATTAATCAAATCAACCCTTACTATTTCAGAATAATAAATAGAGGAAATTAAATTTCATTTATTAATAATTTGGGGTCTTACATGCATACTCGGGAGCTCCCTACGGGGAACATGCACAGTAGGAGCGGGGTCCAAAACCGAAACATCCTCCTCCTCGTTCTCGACGTCTGGCACATCAACCTGGACCGGACGTATCACCGCCTCTACCAACCAACGAGGTTGTCTAACGGAACGGGGTCGAGGCACTTCAGAAGCCCTCCTCCGTACACCAAAAGTTGTCTTATGGGAACTACTTGGCTGATCTGGATCCATAATATCTAGACAACAAGTCTCCAAATCACCTCAGAAAGGGTGTGGTATCTTCTAACCAGGAGCTTTTTAAAATGCATTTAATGACTATATGCTTGTATGCATCATTTTAACATACATCTACAGTAGAGTTAAAAATGCATGACTACACAATTCCTACATTTTTAGGAAAATTTTGCTATAGTCCCCTTTGAAAATAGGACTATCCACATGTACATAGGCATGACTTGGTGGCAATTCAGTAGCACACCTGCCCACAGTCATATACATACTATGTGCAAAATCATCAACACATAAGGTTAACCTCAATGCTAGGAGTACTTTGCCTTCTTACCTTGTGCTCAAATGTCCTCAGATAGGATAAAAATAGAAGAAAAAGGTGCCAATCTGACTGTCTCAAAAGTCAAAATTTTTTACATCATTATGTTCATCATGGTTTAATACTAACATTTACTATGTTGAATATTTTTTATCAAATCATTTGTGCATACATAATCCCTACTATGTGTTTAGATGCATTTCATGTGATAAATCATTTTCCAATGGATAAAAACTGGAAAAAAGTACATGCATACGTTACCAGGACAGTGTAGAACACATGTACGGTGATAGAATTTGCAAAAAGACGTCTGAACTCAGCAGATCTGAAGAAGAGCTCTCAGATTTCCTTTGCGACGCAAGTTGAAAATGACTTATGAAAGCAACCTACTGGTCTTTATGATCTACGGTTGGCCGCAGGTCCATCTGTGGCTACAGCAGGTGTACCTGCGACACCCCTACGTGGGTCCCACCCCTCCGACTCGGTCCAGTTCGAGTTGCAAAGGAGTTCTCGCAAGTTGAAAAAGGCCAAATTAGGAATAAAAACGCTACGCGATTAAGCATAATAACTTACAATCCTGGTTGAACCGTGGGTCTTCACATCATTCATTGGTATTCGCCCAACCACAGGGTGCATTATGCCGGTGATCTCAGATGATACAAGTCATGCTCAGCAATACCTCACATAGGTCCAATTTCTCTCATTCAGGATCGTCGTCCTACTTTGCTACAATAACCCCGGCGGGGGTCACAACGCGGTACATATGTCGAAGTACATAACCCCGACGGGGGTCACAACATATTGTCATCCATTGATGTACGTATCAATGAAGGTCAAGCAGCCTTGACATTATTTCAGCCGATGGCAAGTAAACCCATCGAAGCATCGAGAGCTATTCGAGGATTTCATACTCGGGTATTCATATTCCCCAGCGTATCCCCGATGGGGGTTACAACGCATGTTCCATTGACACACACATCAACGATGATCTAACATGTATCCCCGACCGGGGTTACAACGCTTGTTCCATTGACACACACATCAACGATGATACAACAACCCCGGCGGGGATCACAACGCATTGTCATCCATTGATATACGTATCAACGAAGGTCAAGAAACCTTGACATCAATTCAGCCGTTGGCAAGTAAACCCAGCGTCGCATCAGAAACCATCCGGTGATTTCATCAGTTGATACACACATCAACAAAGTCCAAGCAGCCTTGGCAGTAGGAAGTTCATCCATTGATCTACACATCAACAGAGGATCAAATGTATCCCCGGTGGGGGTTACAACGCGTGGTAAACCGTTGGTTCACACGTCAACGAAGGTCAGGCAGCCCTGACAACATTTGCTGTTGGCAGTAAAACCAGCAGAACATTGACATACTCTGGCGATACAAACCAGGAAAGGTCAACGTCATCAAGGAGGATTGATGACGAAATATGTTATACACATCCTCAAACAGACAAAGCTTTATCCCCACAGATCTCTTACACATAAGAGACACTTCTTTGGAATCAAGTCTGTATCAAGGATTCAGGACTTTGGTGATAACCCCAACGTCAACATCCTCAAAGAGTTGGATCGCACATCCAATTTGGTCATCATTGCCAAATCCCTAGTAGAAGCTACAGGGAGATAGCAATCATCCTCAGCATGTTGGGCGACAACCCTATACACTTGAATCACCCAGATGCTTCAAGTTATATTTTAAGTGTCTAGGATTCTTTATCCTATCCATGCATTGCATTGCATGAATATGATAAAGAGGGGCATCTGTAGACACTCGAAATTTTTTGCATATCTGACATCACAGGAGCTGTAAGACCCCAAATTATTAATAAATGAAATTTAATTTCCTCTATTTATTATTTTGAAATAGTAAGGGTTGAATTGATTAATGAGGTTAGTTATGGGTAAAATGCACAAATATTTTAAATAAGCAAGTGGTTATAAAATATTCATTGTTGTCGGAGAATATTCGTTTGGTCGTGGAATATTCTTCCTGTCGGGGAATATTCATACGACGGCGCAGTCTTTTGTGGGCCCCATAACGGAAAGCGATTGGATGAAAAAAACGACAAGTATAAGTTATTTATAAATAATGGCGTAATTGTTATCGGTAATACTGTTGGAATACCTGGTGGTTAAAACACAGTAATACGCGTTGTTGTACAGTAGCACACGGTATTGCACCAATTATTGATTCTTACGTTAGAAGGCACTACTCAATAATTGTTATAGTAATTATTGTTCAGTATTTTATTTTATTGATTCAATAATTGTTGCGTTGATATTTTATATTACTGTTGTTTCAATAATTGTCTACACAGTATTTTCCATTATCGAAGAAGTAATTCATAGTATCTGAATAATATTATTAGATAACATTATTGGCAATGTCTAGAAAGTTCTGTCTAAGGAGAGGTTTGGTCACCTAATTGCGCGTCAGTAAGGAGAAATCCTTATTGAAAAGCCCCCTCTTTCCTGGGAACTGCCTGGTTGTCAATATTGTGATTCTGTAATATTATTTGTGAATAATTAATTATTGATTTATATGATGAGGAAAATACTCATTTTATGTGGATATAGATTGAATATTTTTTTTAAAGTGACAATTGTTGAAAATCGATATTTTATCTTTTCTTATAAAATAATATTTTATTATATTATTATAATATAATAATGATGATATTTTTACAATGAATGTGGGATATATGAGTATATGAGGAGAAAGAGCATTTTTGTTGCATTAAATTATTAACACATGTTTTGTGTGTCGGTGGACCCTATTTCTTGACTTAAATTTGATTATAGCCTGTAAAATCGCCCGTTTGTGGATTTCGGTCATTTTCTGTTTGGAATTTGGAAAAATTTTCTTCTGCAAAGTTGTAGATAATAAAATTTCCTATGAAAAAGACATATGGTTCAAATTTTTCTGACAAAAGGGTTATTTATTATGAATTATTGAAGTTCTGAAGTTTCGAAATAATTGATTTTTGGAAGTTTAATTATTTTTTTTCAAGAAAAACGTGTTTTGTGAGTTAAGTGGGTCTATCATGTGTTATTAATTACTGAATTCAGATCTTCAAAAGTGGGCGTATGGAATTTTAACAAATAATAATAATATTATATTAAATTTTCTGCTTGGTGTTCTAAGCATTTTCCTATAAATAAGGTGCTTAGGTTAGAATTAAAAATCACACCAGAAACTGAAATCTTTCTCTCTCTATATTATCGAGCGTATTCTTGTGAGTATTTTAAGACTTTGAGTGTTGCTATACGGTGCAAGTTCCCTTCAGCTCTAAATCCAGTATTCCAGTCAGAAGTACTGTCTTTTCGAGGTAAGGGATGTTATTTTTTTTCGTAAATAATATTATTTTTTTCAATATCATAATACCAAAATATTGGTCTGAAATTTTATCAAATTTAGAACT
Organism: Panax notoginseng; assembly: GCA_016801055.1. Taxonomy (NCBI): domain Eukaryota; kingdom Viridiplantae; phylum Streptophyta; class Magnoliopsida; order Apiales; family Araliaceae; genus Panax; species Panax notoginseng. The sequence continues at coordinate 183,251,726 of CM029017.1, forward strand.
TTTTATGTCGGGGTTACTATTCACGTATACGACACTATTCACAAATACGACACTATTCACAGAAAAATTAAATTTTTGTTTTTCGTCCAAAATATCTATAATGGATACTAGCTTTGATTGTATCCATATTTTGATCATTCTTGAATTTTACTCAACTATGATTACTTATGAGGTATTTTTGGACATGGATAAACCAAAATACGAATCCTTAATATTTGTTATTTTGTTTCACTGGATTCGTTTCCTTTAAAATATTTTTCATCATCCTCAATCTTAAATGATGATATTACTGAATATCTTTGGCCTGTAGTGCAAAAATGAATGATTTCTGATGAGTATCTTTGGCCCGTAGTGCAAAGATGAACAGGTGTTTAGATGAACATGACCAACTGATGAATATCTTTGGCCTGTAGTGTAAAGATGAAAATTTGATTCCAGATATATATTGATTGATGTTATAGGGATAAAATATCGACAATGAACTTTTAAATTTATATATAGAAGATAGTAGATTTCATTCTCTACTTAACTCTTCTAATGAATTATTATTTTCGCTGCAAATATTGATCTGAAACTTGTTGTCTATTGAATTTTATCAAATTTTTTCCTGTTGAAGACTAACGATAATTTGTTCTATATTATCTTAGTCATAATATTCTTTATTGGGCTAGTTGAGCTCACCCTTTTCCTTTTTGTTCCATTTTTCTTCTCAGGAGGCGAGAATGTAGCGAGTACTAGTTGAGGTATGGAATGAAGGTTCTAGAAAGTCGTTTTAGTAGTCCTCACCATTTTTGTAAAATAATGTATCAATAATTGTAATGAGGACTTATTTGAGTGTGGATATTGTCTAGATGATAATATTTGTATTTAAACTCCCAGTTTTTATGTTGTATTAATAAAATTGTAGTTGTTTCTGTACCACGTATTTTAACGACTCAGAATGGGTGTTGTATACCTATTTTGGGGGCGTCACAGGAGCACTATTCGTTTTTCAAGAGGAAACCCTAGAAGACGGTTCATATCCATTCTGAATACCACCGGGAGGAACAGCTCGACCCCGAATACCATTGGGAGTAACAGCCTCAACCCCAGAACACACACCGAGAGTAACAATTCTAACCTCAGAGATAACCCCGAGGCCTGCAGTTACAATACCGAAACACAAACCAGAGAAGATCGTTTCATCCCGGAGATAAACCCGAGATGTTCCGTCTCAGTCCCAACACTGGGAATAGCAGATTCTAACCTTGGATATAACCCCAAGGAAGGCAGTGGCAGTTCCGAAGATAACTCTAGAAATGCTTATTTCAAATACATGCAATCAGCTTCAATCTCGACGCTCACAACGGGATACTCAGTATCAACCCAGAGATAACACCGGGAGGACAGACACACCTCAGAGATGACACTGAGGACCTTCCACCATTGCAACAGTCCAATCTCAGCGATAACCCTAAGCAATGTCTGCCTTATCAGCCTAAATCAGAGATAACCCCAGTGAGGGGCAAAGTCGTCATCTTGCCAACTTGACGCCACATCACGCCGTCTCAACATTTTAAATATACATTTCTACACAACAATGTCCCACAAAAGCCAAGAAAACCAATCCCGAGTGACTATTGCACAGGATAACGGATAGAATTTGAAACTGAAGATCGGAGGGCATCGTCCCATCTTCATGACTTTGTACAACCTCTAATCCCATGTTATTGCGTAACTCTCGACAACGGCAGTTCGAAACAGGTCCTATATACAACAATTGGATGCCCAAATTACAATTCTAAAAGTTCAAACGGACATCACGTTGCCTACGTGCACGTACTTCGAGACGACGGGACCTGCAATGCCCGGGGCACCCTGGGCAGCCTCTGGTACACCTGCGGCTCCACCCTCTATAAATAGAGGGCTTGGGGTAGCCCTTTTGTAAGAGAAAACGGTGAGGAAGCCTTGCCCAATTTGCTCTGTACTTACCCTATACTGAGTGCTTTCTCTGAGCTCATATATAGCTACTTTTGTACCGGGAGAAGCCAGTGTTCGTCTACTTTAAAGATATAGAAGTCTTCTTTGGCAGCCCACAGTAAGCCTTCTCACACACTTTAAAGCCTTTCTCTTCATCTTTGCACACACTGTTCTTCACGTTGAGAGTCGTGTTGTGTGTGTTTGCCCGGACTTCGGTTCGTGGTTTTATTTTAGTTTGTATATACATATATATATATATATATATATATATATATATATATATATATGGACTAACATTATCGAGTTATGCCTCGATTAAGCCTAGACTTCGGTCTGGAGCGTTTACTTGGTTTTGTATATATATATACATTTATATATATGAACTGCATGTCGAACTCTGTTCGATGAGCCTAGACTTCGGTCTGGAGCGTTTACTGCTTTAATATATATATATATATATATATATATATATATATATATATATATTAACTGTTATTGGACTTTGTCCGATGAGCCTATTTAAATTTTGTCCCACCTGGAGTTTACTTCGTGGTGGTTGACCGTTTTTTACAACTTTCAGTACATTTCGTCCCGCCTGGAGTTTTCTCTGTGGTTGTTGATAGTTTTTATAGCTTTATTTACATTTCTGATCCCCCATGAAGGTGCTTCGTGGTTGGTGATTATGTCTGTATATATATTTATAGCTTTTATATATATACCTACTTACTGCATTTTTATCAATTACGACATCATGTGAGCCTAGGAATCATGTGATCACAGATTCAGTCCACTGAATCTAGATTCGGTTCCCGTGATGGACCTTTTCAGCTGTAAGCAGCTTGTAAATTTATCTGTGATATTTGAATGTTCTTAGATGGTTTTCATACCCACGAGGAATTCAGCACCTTTTTATACATTATTTTCATATAGATGCCTCACATCTGTAAAATAAAATCAATCCAGCCGAATATTGAATAAAATGGGAGTGTAAAAGGTCTCAAATATTATTGAGCACAAGGGTTTGAAAAACTCTTTTAAAAACATCACCGCCATATCTTGCTAAAAATTGAATTTTTACATAAATTCGAACCCTGTGTATATAGGTGCGAATGAGGCATCGCACTACTTCCAAATAAAAGCACATTGACCCACACACACACAGATTCATATAGCAGTTTCTTGAAAAGTGGCGGTCACTGTGGCAACACGGATGTCGGGGGGTGCCTAACACCTTCCTTCGGCATAAGCAAGTCCCCGGGCCCTAATGAATCTCGGTTTCACCGATCCATTTAGCAGTGTCACATCATCAGGTCAATGTGCAAACCTTTTCTCGGTTGTGTTGGTACAACCAGTTAAAAAACTAACTGGCGACTCTTATAGTCCAATCGTCGACATTACACATGTCGGACCTTTTTTCATGTGTTTTTTCAAACAAATCTCACATAAAATGAGAACACAAAAGAACAGGTAACGAAAAAGGGACAAATAAAAAAACCCGACGTCGACAACGTCCTACTCATAAATCCTGACATTGTACACATTACAAGGATTAGAACTCGCAACTTAGAGATTGTTCATGAAGCATTTAATAAGCAAATAACTCCTAAAAATTGAAATCTTATACTATTAAAATGACGAATAATCACTACATAACTATTGTAAAGTAAATAACTACAAGAAATCATGGGTTACCTCCTAGTTAGCTCTTAATTTAGAGTTTTTTAGCCTGACTACTTCCTGTTTCATGTTGGCTCGGCGTGGTCAATCGAAGTTTCCTGACTATCGAATTCGGCACCCCAATAGTACTTCAAGCATTGTTCGTTGACTTTGAATGTTTCCGCTGGATTCCAGCTAAATAATTTAACGACGCCGTGTGGAAATACTGTTTTGACTGTGAATGGGCCCGCCTATCTGGATTTAAGCTTCCCGGGGAAGAGTCTCAATCGGGAGTTGAATAATAATACTGATTGGCCCGGTTCAAACTTTCTGTCAAATATTTTTTGATCGTGCCACTTTTTGACCTTTTCTTTGTACAAATTGGAGTTCTCGTATGCCTACAGGCGAAATTCATCTAACTCATTGAGTTGTAGGAGTATTTTCTCCCTTGCTGCTGAGAGATCAAAATTTAGCTTTCGGACGACCCAATAGGCTTTATGCTCAAGTTCCACTGGGAGGTGACACGCTTTTCCATATACAAGCTGATATGGAGACATACCGATCTGTGTCTTGTATGCTATTCGATAGGCCCATAGAGCGTAATCCAGTTTTAGAGACCAATCTTTTTGGTTTGGGTTCACTATTTTCTCTAAAATCCTCTTCACCTCTCTATTAGACACTTCTGCTTGGCCACTCGTCTGGGGGTGGTACGCAAAAGCAATTTTATGGTTGACCCCATACTTAGCCAAGAGGGTTGTGAAATACTTATTACAGAAATGACTCTCCTCATCACTGATGATTGCTCTTGGGGTTCCAAATCATGTGAAGATATTCTTTTACATAAATTTTAAGACAACTTTGGCATCATTCGTCGGTAAAGCACTTGCCTCAACCTATTAAGAGACATAATTTACTGCTAGAAGGATGTAGAGGTTTCTTTAAGAAGATGGGAATGGCCCCATGAAGTCTATCCCCCCATACGTCAAAGACTTTAACTTCCAAAATTGTATTTAATGGCATTTCATTTCTTTTGGAGACGTTACCCACCCTTTGATATCTATCACAGTGTTGCACAAATTGATGGGCATCTTTGAACAAAGTATGCCAATAAAATCCTACTTGTAGCACTTTGGCAGCCGTCCTCTCACTTCCATAGTGTCCCCCCATATAAAGATGTGTGGCATGCATGCAAGATACTGTTTACTTCACTTTGTGGCACACACCGACGAATCATTCTATTGACACACTGTCTGAACAAAAACGGCTCATCCCACATATACCACTTTACATCATGTAAGAATTTCTTCTTTTTCTGACGTGTCAAGTCCAGAGGAAGGATATTACTCACTAAATAGTTAGCAAAATCTGCATACCATGGAAATTCAGAATTAACCCCAAACAACTATTCGTTCGGGAAAGACTCATTGATCAACACTTTGTCCTCCTTGTCTTGACCCGAATTCTCCAATCTCGAAAGGTGGTCAACCACCTAATTTTTCATCCCCTTCCTATCTTTGATTTTTAAATCAAACTCTTGAAGGAGTAGTATCCAGCGAATCAGTCTAGGCTTTGCATCTTTCTTGGAAATTAAGTACCGTATAGCCAAATGGTCGGTATAAACCATAACTTTAGTTCTAATTAAGTACGAGCAAAAATTATCAAAAGCATACACCACCGCAAGTAGTTCCTTCTCGGTGGTTGTGTAATTTATCTGAGCATCCGTCAATGTCTTACTCGCATAGTAGATCGCATAAAATTTTTTATCTATGTGTTGTCCCAAAATAGCCCCTACAACATAATCACTAGCATCACGCATCAATTCAAATGGCATGGTCTAGTCCAGTGCTACGATCACAGGTGTTATCGTTAATTTCTTCATTAAAAAATCCTTTATGAATCGGCGGTAGAATCCTGTATATCTGAGAAAACTGTGAATTCCTTTTACTGATGTCAGTGGTGGCAGATTTTTGATTGTCTCTAGTTTGGCTTGGTCCACTTCCAACCCCTTTTCTGATACTTTATGCCCAATGGTGATTCCTTCTTGAACCATGAAGTGACACTTCTCCAAGTTGAGCACAAGATTAGTTTCCACACATCTTTTAAGTACCAAGACCAAATTTTCTAAACAAGTGTCAAAGGTATCCCCAAACACTGAAAAGTCATCTATGAATACCTCCACGTTGCGTTCCACCATATCTGAAAATATTTCCATCATGCATCTCTGAAAAGTCATCGGTGCATTACACAGTCCAAATGCCATCCTCCTAAAGGCAAAGGTTCCATATGGGCATGTGAACATTGTCTTCTCTTGGTCCTCCGGTGCAATTACAATCTAATTGTAACTCGAATAGCCATCTAGCAAATAATAGTAGTCATGTCCCGCTAATCTGTCTAACATCTGATCAATGAAAGGCAAGGGGAAGTGTTCCTTTTGGGTTGCCTTATTAAGTTTCCTGTAATCCATGCACACCATCCAGCCAGTCATTGTCCTTGTCGGTATCAACTCATTATTTTCATTAGTCACCACTGTCATACCACCCTTCTTTGGGACACACTGTATTAGGCTCACCTATGAACTATCAAAGATTGGTGTCGATGTGGGAAAAATTTCCTTTTTTCAGAATTCCTCTTTTAGTCTTTCTACCCTTTATGTTTTCTATGTGTTGAATTTCATTTGAAAGGGCGAGTTTGAAAAGAGTCCGACATAAAATGTCGATGATTTAAAAATTCAGAGTCGCCAGTTGGTAATAGTGAAATGGTTGTACCAACTCAACCGAATTTGAAAAGGTTTACACAAAGGCCCAATTATTGGACTCTGTTTAACAGACCTTGGAAACCGAGATTCATAGAGTTCGGGGCTTGATTAAGCGGGGGAAAGGTGTTAGGCACCCCCCGACTTCTGTGAAAACACGGTTACCGCGTCTTTTCAATTCCCTAATTTATTTGAAGGGTGTGTGTGTAGTAAATTAGGCCTAAGTGCATTTTTTGGAAGTAGTTTTATGCCTCGTTTGTACTTATATACAAAGGGTTTGACTTGTATAAAAGTTCAATTTTAAGCAATCTATTCAGAAATGATGTTTTGAAAACAAGTTGTCAAACCCTTATGCTCACATAGTAATTGAGGCCTTTGATATTTCCATTTTATTGTGTATTCGGCTTGATTTGATTTTATTCTCGAGATGCGAAATATTTTCGACAAAATAATATACATATAAGTGTCGGCCTCCTTATGGGCATGAAAGTCGTCGAAGGATATCCAAACACAATAAATATAATTTACAAGCTAATTGTACAACTGAAAAAGGTCCATCATGGGAACCAGATTTAGATCCGTCAGCTGGATCATAGATCCCGTGGCTCCTAGGCTCACATAATATCATATGAATAACTTGCATAACGAAGATACTGAAATAAAATAGATATTTAATCTAAACTACGCAAAACTAAGGATTCATTAGTTAAATCCCTGCCAGCGCGTAGCCAAGCTTCCCGTTCCCTCTAAATACAGTTCTAGGGTCACGTAGTTGCTTAATATTTACAAAAACACTAGAAAAAAAACTTGATTTAAATAAATCTTAGCCATTCTAGCTTAACGGTTTCAGTTTTACAACTTTTGAACTGGTTAAAACTTTGATATGGCTAGATTTAGATAAATCTAGTCCACATATTTAAATATTCTGAATTTACATTGAATGAACAATTAAAACAGATATTTAAACACAGTAAATAGTTAATGTGTGTATGTGTGTGTGTGTATATATGTATATATATATATATATATATATATATATAGAAAGAGAGAGAGAGAGAGTCCGGTTCCAGTCCGGACGCCCGGATTTTATCCCGTCCGAACTTTTTTTTTTTTTGCTTTTTTTTAAAACAACTAAAAAAAATATTTAATATTTTATGGAATTGAAATTTTTTTCATAATACAGTGTTTTGGGTGTGATTTGGGTACGTATAACAAAATATGTATGTACAGTCTGTGCAGACTATACCACCATTTTTTGGTATAGGTATTCAAATCACCCCAAAACATTATATTATGGAAAAATTTCAGTTCCATAAAATATTAAATATTTTTTTTTAGTTATTTAAAAAAAAGCAAAAAAAAAATAAAAGTTTGGGTCCGTTTTTGGTCAGGTCCGGGAGTCCGGACCTGATCCGCTGTGTGTGTGTGTGTGTGTATATATATATATATATATATATATATATATATATATATATATATATATATAGATATAGATCTCACTGATTAGTTATGCCTTGGATCATCAATCCGTGGCTTTTTATCTCTTTAATATATATATATATATATATATATATATATATATATATATATATATATATATATATTAAAGCTAGAGAAAACTTCAAATCTGAAAAAATCTTACAGTGTTTTCTAAAGAAGGCTTCAGACCGCTTTTGGAGCTTGAAAACTCAGTTTCCATCGGTTAAAATTTGATATGTCATAGTATATATGTATACAAGTGTTTAGAAAAAAGAATATTGAAGTTAGAAACACTATAGGATGGCTTAAGAGTTGAAATGGACATATCTCTTTTTCTCCTTTTTTTTCTTTTTATAGCTAATAGGGGGTCTTATTTATAGACCAAAGTAGCCGCGGGTTTACCTGCGTATTCCCGGGTGGGTCCGGGCCCCGTGGGTCCCGTTATCTCGAAGTACATGCACTCGGGTCAATGTGGTGTCCGCTCGAACCTTCATAACTTTCAATTCGGGAATCCGATGGAGGCGTGTTATACCTTTCCGGAAAGTCCTTGACGAGAGCTACACAAAGACATGAGATTTGACATTTTTCGAATATGGGAAGATTGGTCCATAACCAGATCTTCGAGTCTTCGCAGTCCATTCGTTGAGCTGTCTTGTGCTGTTTTCACTCGGAATTGATGTTATTATTCTGCATGACTTCTTTTGCAGTGATTTGAGCTGAATTGATGTTGAGTTGGAAAAATTATTATTTTTTCCCTCCCGTGTTGGTTCCGAACTTGATGCAGTTGTAGCCTTCTTTTCCCAGGGTTGTCTTAGAAATTTGACTACCGTTGACTTTTGACAGTCCTCAGGGTTGTCTCTGAGGTTGGTTTGATTTCTCGGGGTTGTCTCTGGACTTTGAAATTAATCTCCTAGGGTTTTCTTCGAGGTTTAGATTTGATCTCCTGGGGTTATCTTTGGGTTTTGATTTGATCTCCCGGGGTTATCGTCGGGGTTTGGATTTGATCTTCCGGGGTTGTCTTTGGGGTTTGGATTTGATCTCCTTGGGTTGTCACTGGGGTTTGGATTTGATCTCTCGGTGTTGTCACTGGGGCCTGAATTCGATCTCTTGGGGTTTGATTTGATCTCTCAGGGTTGTCATCGGGGTTTGTATTTTATTTCCCGGGGTTGTCACCGGGGCTTGGATTTGATCTCCCGAGGTTATCTTTGGGGTTTGGATTTGATCTCCCGGGGTTATCACCGAGGCTTGGATTTGACCTCCCGGGGTTGTCTCCGGGGCTGGATTTGATCTCCCGGGGTTTTCTTCGGGTTTGAATTTGATCTCCTAAGGTTGTCTCCGGGGTTTGAATTCGATCTCCCGGGATTGTTTCTGGGGTTTGATTTGATCTCCCAAGGTTGTTGCTGGGGCTGGATTTGATTTCCCGGGGTTATCACCAGGGATTGGATTTGATCTTCCGGGGTTATCACTGGGGTTTGGATTTGATGATTTGACTTCCAGGATTGTCTCTGGAAGATAAAAGATAATTATGCCCCCTGCATGGTTAGTAACGGGAATGCAAAATTTTAAGTGTCTACATATGCCCCTCTTTATCATGTTTATGCAATATAATGGCATGAACATGATAAAGATTACTAGACACTCGAAATACGACAAGATTAAATGATGCCATGCAATGCAGCATAATATGATGTTATGTATATATGCTGAATGTTTTTAGTTGGAATTATTTCCAACGATATTCTATCACTGACTGCTCCCGCCATTTCTGCTAGGGATGGAGTTGTTAATGATGGTCTCCTCTGAACTACTTTGATGTTTACTCGTATGGTAGTTTAGAAAGCTTTCATCACTGAATCTTTCCCGATGCTACGCTAGGGTTGTCGCCAACGGCTTGAAATGTCCATCAGTGCTCACTACAAAAAAATGGTGATTTTTCAACAAACAATTTTCGTTGTTAAATGTGCGAAATTTTGTTGCCAAATGCCATTTGTAGCGATTTTTCGGTCGTTGGACATTTCGTTGCGCAATGAGCGTTGCTAATTGTCTAGCAACGATTTTTTTTTCCCATTGCAGAAAGTAATATATTTTGCAACGAAATTTTGTTTTCGTGTAAAATCATAAATCATTTAGCAACAAAATATTTTGTAGCAAACTTATTAAGAAATTGTTACTGAAAAACAATTTTCGTTGCAAAATACGCTTAATTGGCAACGAAAAGAATCTTTTTATTTTCCAACGAAGATAAAATTTGTTGCATTTGATACACATTTGCCAAAGAAGTTTGCCGTTAATGAACAATATAGAAATTGTTGCCTTAATTAGTTTTCGTTGCTAATTGTGTACTTTTTGGTAATGATGTTTGTTGCTAAATGTACAAAATAAACCAGTTATATATTAATTTGCAACGAAATTTTGTGTTGCCGTTGGGTTTTTTATGGATAATTATGATGAATTAACAACGATACTATTCGAAGGTGATTGTTTTTAAAAAGCAACAAAAGTTATTGTCAATTAGCAACGACGCTATACGTTATCGTTTACTTTTCATGTGCAACGAAATTTGTTATGATTTGCAACGATATAAATATTGTCTTTTCTTTTGTTATGTAACGAATGTCAAAATTATTTTATAAACAAAAAAAATTATGTCTCAATAACCCCATAACAAATTATGACAGAAATACAAAAAAACTAAAATATTATTAATTAAATAAAATCATCTGATACATGATCATATATCATCTTTACAATCAAACTTCGTATGACTTAAAACTACAAAGCCCGTCTTAGTTGACATTATCTGCCACCAAGAGGTTAACACTAGTGCCATATATGAAAACAAAAATCAAGAAATAAATGTTTATAATAGGAAACAATACTTAAGCTTACAATACTAGTGCCCTTCCAGATTGTTTCGTGGAAGTAGCTCATCCCAGCTCTCATTTCATTTTGTGGTGTTGGAGGCGTCCTCCAGATTTCATCTGAACGAAAAGCAGCTTGAATCTGTGTATAAATATAGAAAAGAAAGGCAAAAAATAACAATGTTGCAGACAGAGCAAGCTGCCACTTTATTATTAAGCTTGTAATCACAGATGTAGCTACAAGCTGAACATAAACTTATCCAAATGTTAGACAAATATCAAAACTAGGCTATGTATTATATGGAGAAATGTAAAGTAAATTGCAAACTAAACCTATGTAACACATTTGAAGAGCAGTAACAAGTGATGCATGGTCAAATTAGTTCAGTCTATCTGCCATATACATTGCTTAGTGAACATATACAAGTTAGAGGTCATGCTGAAGGACATTTCTAAGAGGTTCATATTACATGGTCTGGTAAAGAGAGAATACCACCGATATGGATAAGAAAATCTGGCGAATGATTTTAATTAATGTTACCCACATCAGTTGCTATATCTCACAGACATCATGATTTTAGGCATTTTATCAGGTATGAGTATCAATGTATGAAAAAGTGACTAGGTTTATGAAACAAAATACGAGACATCCAAGGAATGGCATAAAATAATATAGATGATACACAAACAGGGATGCCTGCCAGAAAGTCTACAAATCACAACTGTCTGCATGCCTAAACTGCCAGGTAACAAAGTCTGTAACACTTGCCATTTTTAGTTTCAGCTGAACTCTTATTGGAACTAGAGTCAGAGGCCATAGAAGCAATGCTCATCTGTCGACAATCAGTCTTATGACCTGATCTTCAGTGAATAGACTGTGGCCAAAATAAACACCAAATCCAGAATAAATTACCTGAAAAAGACATAGTTTACCTAGAAGCAGGCACAAAATTTACCTAAAAACAAAACATGTAAGCATTAAATTAGTCTCTAATAACCTGGTATTTCTCAGAGCAATAACGTGCTCTTCTGCAACTACTACAAACTTTATCTCCTTTCGAGGTTCCACACCAACAACATAGTGCAGCTGCATCAAGAAGCTTCAAAGATGAGATAATGAAAAGGCTAAATATATGTTAGATAAAAAGTGAATAACGTGTTTCCTTTAGTCCTATCTATGACATGTCCTTGCCTCGGAAAAACATCTGATTAATTTTTGAACATATATTAATTACTTTTGTAACTTCCAAATTGCAGCACATGAAAATGACTAAATCACAACAACACAAAGCTAACTTTTGCACATTTATTAATGGATATGAACAAAAGCAACTTTTTGTTGTATGTGAGCTAAACTCTTAAGATGCTTCTTAGTTCTTACCAAAGGAAAAGTAAAGTTCCCATATAGTACAATCATAGAGACTTGTACATTATAGTTTAACAAGGTACAAACTGATATCGAGAACTCCAAGAGCAATGAAACAGAGATGTAATACCTCCAACCTCAGAAGGTTTGTCTGTCCCATCATGTCTTGGGGGTTCACTGGAGTAAAAAGGATTGGACCGAGGCAATTGACAACGAAAAATCTTCAAACTTCAAAAATATTATTCATTTAGAGACAAAAGGAAAATAAAGAAAGCTTAAAAATCAGTTTGGTAGTTAACAATTACTCGCTAAGACTGCAGGAATGTATTAGTGAAAAGCAAATATAAAACTAAGATGATGTGTTGGTAGATACCTTCGAGATGCCTTTTCTGGATGGCGTTTCCACTGCTCATGTTGATCTTGGAGAAGACACTTCATTGATGCACACATGAATATAAATAAGGTGCGATGGAATGTTAATTCCTTTTCAAAAAGCGGTGCATATACCTAGATAAATAACCAATATATATCATCAAACAAGCAATGTTCTCCCTCCCACAATGCAAAATGGGTGACTTGAAGTCAAACAACTTAAGTACACAAGGATTAAAAGACAACATTCTAGTTGCTCAACCTACGCATTGACACTTGTAAGGTACACAACTAAAGCCCTGCAATCCAAAACTTGACCTTAATCTCCATATAGCAGTATCTAGTTCATGAATCATGATTGATAGGTAATATTAGGTCAAACTGTTAGTTTGTTACTGGATAATTCTATTGCTAAATAAAACATTCATAGCTGCATATCTCATATAATCATTATCTTACAATTTTCTACTGAGCTATTTCTAGAACATGGGTTGAACTGTATAATGAACTCCTAATATATATATACTTCACTGGTGTCATTCGATTATAGTTACTCTTAAATATTAATTATTTGCAAAGATATCTGGCAAAGACTGATTGAGTAGGATGTGCAGTAAATACCAGATCAATAGTTTGATTCTTCAATGCATCAAAAACTTCTTCAGGAGACTTTTTCAGCTGTGATGGAAGATTAGGAAGAGACTATATTTTAGGGAGGAAGTGAAATGTAACTTTGGAGAATATAAGAACACTTTGATTTCATTTGATTCAAATGAACAAAATACAAGACTATTTATAGGACTCATAGGACACTTCTAGAACCACATTAATAATGACCACATTCATGTACATGAACCTAACCATTACATGTTCTAAGACAATTCAAATACATTCATGTACTTAGATATCACCAATTCATGTACTAATATTAATTAAGATATTTCTTGAATAATCTAGAATATATTTGGTTTAGTTAACAAGGCCTCCCGTAAACCAAATTTATTCTTCACTCCGAGCTTAACGATTTGCTTCTTGAATACTTCTCCAGAAACCGGCTTTGTAAAAATGTCAACTAGCTGCTCCTCAGATTTACAATACTTGATATTAATAATTTCATCATTCACAAGTTCCCTTAAGAAATGATATCGAATGCGAATATGCTTTGTCTTTCCATGAAGAACTGGATTTTTGCTTAAGATACTTCAAAATTCCTTCTAACCAAACTAGATGACATCCAGCATGTGTAGCTGCTATATATTTAGCTTCAGTTGTTGAAAGAGCAACAATTGGTTGTTTCTTTGAACTCCAAGAAATAGCTCCGCTTCCTATATTAAAAACATAACCTGAAGTACTTTTGCTATCATCAATGCTACCTCTAAAATCACTGTCTGTGAATCCAGTAAGACTAACTGGAACACCAGCTTCATAAAAAATTCCATAATCAACTGTGCCTTTCACATATCTCAAAATTCATTTTGCTGCTTCCCAATGTTTTGAGTGAGGTTTCTCCATGAACCTGCTAATCATACTAACAACAAACATTAAATCTGGTCTTGTGGCAGTTAAATACATCAAATTTCCAACCAAACTCCTGTAAATAGTTGAATCCACAAGCTTTCCTTCACCTTTCTTGCTTAACTTAAGCCCAGTAACACATGGAGTTGAAACAGAATTAGCATTCTCCATCTTGAACTTTTTCAAAATTTCCCTTGCATATCTCCCTTGAGAAATAAAAATTCCCTTACTAGACTGACTAACTTCAATACCCAAAAAATGATGTAACTCTCCCAAATCAGTCATGTCAAACTCTTGTTTCATTGAAGCTTTGAAATCATTAAGCATCTCCATGTCATTGCCAGTAAAAATGAGATCATCAACATAGAGACTTACCACCATAAATCTTCCTTTTGAAGGATCAATTTTGGTGTATAAAGTATGCTCCTGAGGACATTTTTGAAAACCATTCCTCTCAAAGTAAGAATTAATGCGACTATACCAAGCCCCTGGTGACTGCCTCAAACCATATAAAGCCTTTTTTAACTTGTAAACTTTCTCTTCTTCACCTTTCTTCACGAAACCGGGTGGCTGATCAACATAAATTTCTTCCTCAAGAAACCCATTTAGAAATGCCGATTTGACATCCATTTGGAATAACTTCTAATTATTTTGAGCAGCAAGTGATATAATTAAACGAACAGTATCAAGTCTTGAAACAGGTGCAAATACCTCATTAAAATCTTCTCCTTCCTTTTGTGTATACCCCTTTGCAACGAGCCTTGCTTTGTACTTATTGACGGAGCCATCTGAATTTAACTTTGTCTTAAAAATCCATTTAACTCCAATAGGTCTTTTGTTTGGTGGTAAACTGACGAGCTCTCATGTGTCATTTCTTTCGATAGCCATAATTTCTTCCTTCATGGATTGTTTCCATTTTTCTTCTTTTGCTGCATCTTCATGGGAGATTGGATCTTCTCCTGCATAGAAAGCAAAGAAAATATCTCCTGCATCTACCGGCTCCGTAGTATCATAAATCTCCTGCAAAGTTCTTGTCTTGATTGCTTCGGGGCTGCTATCAGAAGACGCTCTTGTTGAGGATGATGGAACATCAGTTGGATTCAGGGATGGATCATCTTCACTTGGCATACTGCTACAACCTTCCAAATCCTTCACGAGCAATGGTACCTCATCTACAGTGTTTATGTCAGCATCATTGAAAAAAGATTTTTCATCAAAGTTTACATCCCTGCTAATGACAATTTTCTTTGTTTTTGGATTATACAGCTTGTAGGCTTTTGACCTTTCACTGTATCCAACAAAAATACATTTTTCTGCCTTGTCATCAAGTTTTGTCCTTATTGCATTTGGTACATGAGCAAAAGCTACACTTCCAAAAATCTTCAAATGTTGGACACTTGGTTTTCTCTCATACCAAGCTTCATGAGGAGTACAATTTTTTAAACTTTTTGTTGGTGACCTGTTGATCAAGTAAACCGCACAAGAAACAACTTCTGCCCAAAATTGGCATGGCAACCTTTTTCTTTTTAGCATGCATCTAACCATGTCCATGATTGTACGATTTTTCCTTTCGCAAACACCATTTTGTTGCGGTGTATAGCGAACATGCCTTATGCCATTATCTTTACAAAAATGCTAAAAATCATTTGAAAGATACTCTGACCCTCGATCTGTTTTCAAAGTCTTTATGTGACAACCAAAAAAATTTTCAACTTTTGCTTTAAAATTTTTAAAAGCTTGAAAACTTTCATATTTTTCATGAAGAAAATAAGTCCACACTTTTCTTGTATAGTCATCAATAAAAGAAATGAAGTATCTGTTACCTCCAAAAGATGATACTGTCATAGGTCCACACAGGTCTGAATGAACAAGTTCAAGTGGTTGCCTTGCACCCCAAGATGATTTTGAGGGAAACGGATTACGGTGTAACTTTCCCAACTGGCATGCTTCACAAGTCTCCTCCGTTTTATTAATCTGGGGTAATCCATTCACCATTCCTTTCACTGCTAACAATTTTAGGCTGTTGAAATTCTAGTGGCCATACTTGTCATGCCACAACTTGGAAACTTCTTCATTAAAACCAGCGAAACAATGCAAATTTTCCACTTGAAGAGGAAGTGGAAATAAATTATTCTCCACTAAGCTAATCTTTGCCACAACCTGATTATTTTTTGACAGAGTACATAATTTATCATGAAAGAATATATCAAATCCTTTTCGCAAAAGTTGTCCAGTACTCAGCAAATTGCTTTTAATGCTTGGAACAAAATAAACATTTGACATTTTTTCAAATTTTCCAGATTTTGTTTTGAAAGTGACTTCTCCAACTCCTTTAATTGTATAAGCTCTAGCATCTCCTATTTTTATTTGCCCAAAATTTGACTACACCAGGGTAGAAAATAAATCCTTATTCCATGTCATATGTTTACTGGCATTACTATCCAAATACCAACATGTATTACACTTGTTGACAACCACTAGGAATCACATTATCTATTAGATATGCTAACATATCATAACATGTACATTTCTAGCTAAACTTACTATTTTAGCACAAGTCTTTTTTTACCATTTACATTTCAGAAATTCTAAGTGTTTACTTCACAACACTTGTCTAACATTCATTGTGTACACTAAGTTATCACATAACGCGTTCGAAATTTACTAATCATTTTTACCACTTTGAATTCACTAACCCCATAACACAACTTTGTTTTAGCCTTGTTGTTACGTGTTGGACACATTACCAAAACCTTTAGCTAAGCAACAAAGAACGACTAAAGTCTGCAGAATTAACAGACTTCAGTGTCTGAAAATGGGCACTCGCGCGGCCGCGCAAGTTTTGTACTGGGAGTCTGCGTGCCCGCGCGGCATCTGCGCGCCCGCGCTTAAGGGCTGCGCGCCCGCGCGACACACAGAACTCAGTTTTGCAGAATGTGTTTCGGCACAGTTTTTAGGTCAACTAACACGAATTTCACCCATAAAACAATGAAACCAACATCTATAATTGATATAAAACTATCACAAAACATATTCAACCAATTAGAACAATTTAACAACACTTTTAACTATTTTAATTTCTCAAATTTCTCATTTTCATATGAAAACTCCATTCTTGACATCCTTCACGAAAATCAACACTGTGATTTCGATTCCTCACCAAACCACTTCGTTGAAGTTACATTATCTTCGTTTCTTAATGAACTAGCACATACAAGCGTCAATTTACAGTTTCATACACAAATTGGCAATTAAAATTGGTACTTACATAAGCCACATGAAGAATACATATATTGTCAAAATTTTATACTATCAAAACGAAATTAGCATACAAATTTCTTGTTTATATACACTAAAACCTCACCAACATGAATAATCACCACAATACATTTGTATAGAAACAATTCAAAAATATGGAATTCACAGAGTTTAGGGATTATGCCGTAAAACTCACATATATACATATATATAAATATATAACATTAAGGTTATGAATAATACCTTCAAATGGTCGAACAAATTCTTGCTAAACACAGTAATTTGTTGTTTTTCTCTTCCGAAGCTCTCTCTCAAATTCTCTCTGAACTCTCTGTAACTCTCAGAACTCTCAGTTTTCTTCTTAGGCTTAGCAAATACTAACATACGTAATCCCAAAACTGATAACCAATAATACGTCTAATTATTAGAATATCAATTACAAATATAACGCTTAGGTTATAAATATATTATATTTATTATTTAATTTAATTTATTTGTTTTATTTATATTATTTAAAAATTAAAAAATTAAAAATCCAAAAGCCATAAGGCTCCGTTTGGCAAAACTCTTTAAAAAATTAAAGACTTAATATATTTAAGCCTTGTTTGGGTAACCTCAATTAAAACTACTTTAATTTATTTTAATACTCCTTATAATATAGTTATTTGTCACACTATATTTAATCAAGCTTTCATATTTAATTTAATTAATTTAAATAACAATTAATTAAATAAATCATTTAATCACATAACTCAATACAAATAATTAACCATTAAATTAAAATATCAATATAATAATAATTTTCTTAATTCATTAATTATTTATTTAACAAATAATAAACCAAATAAAATCAAATCAATTAAACACATATTTATTCAACGATAAACACATCTATTAAATTTTTATATAATTCAATAAATATTTAATATTACAATTAAAATTCTGGAATGTTACAGTAACCATTTAGAATCATAGGTGAACTGACTATATATTAAACTCATGCTTAGATATAACTAAAACGCATAAGTATTAAATAAAATAATAAACCTTACTTGAACAATGTTAAGCTAAGGCTATGATCTTGAGATAAAAGAATTAAGTTATGAACATGTACTAAGGAATAACAAGCTTAGAATAAAACTTGCTCAAAATAACAATAATATTTCGAATTTCGTTAAGTAAATGAAATAGAACAACTCAGTTAGAGATTTGAGTTCAAGAATTTGCATTTATCATAAAAGAATAGAACTTAAGAAAACTTGCTTAACTATAAACAAGTTAGAATAACTCAACAATGATTAGAATCCAAAACTTGCTCGAATAATGTTAGGGTTAGAGCTTGCTCAAATAAAGTTTAAGGATAAAAGAACTTGCTCAATGTAAAGAGGTAAGGTTTAGAAACTTGCGTCGCGCGGAAGCTATAAATTACAACTCACGTTCACCTACACATTTTATTGGAATCACAATATCTATTAGATATACTGTCATCCACTTTCCAAAATAACAGTCACTTCTAGCTAAACTTGTTATTTTAGTACAAGTCTTACGCTACCATATATATTTCAGAAATCTCAAGTGTTAACTTCACAACACTTATTTACTAATTCATGTGTTCAATAAATCACAACATGTCATTTTCATAGCTTACTAATTTCTTATAACTTTAGAATTACTAATCACATGACACGATTATGTTTTAACCTCTTCATTACATGTTTGACATATTAACACATCATTAGACTAAGTTACAATGGTGTCCAAAGTCTGCAGAAGTAGCAGACTTCACTGTCTCTGAACAGGGTATGGCACAGCTGCGCCATACATGGGCTTGGGACCGACGCAACTGCGCTGTTTCTGGCCTTGACACCGGCGCAGCTGCGCTGGTGCACAGATAGAAACTACGCAGACGTAACAATGTTCTGTTTTAGCCCAACTAACACGAATTTCACCCACAAAATAGTAAATTTATCATATGCAATTGGTATAAAACTAACACAAACATGATTTCTCACATATTCATCAACTTAGAACAATTAAACAACAACTTCAACTAATTTAAATTCTTAAATTTTATGTTTTTATACAAAAACTCTATTTTTGACATCCTTCATAGAAATTGACACTGTGATCACAATTCTACACCAAATTAATTCATTCAAACTACGTTCTCTTCGTTTCTTATCGAATTAACATCTTCCAGACTCAATTTACAGATTAGTATAGAAATTAATCACTAAATTTAGTACTTTCATAAGCCATATGTATGAACATACACTGTAAATACTTTTCTTCCTTCCTAAACGTAATTAGCATACTAATTCATATCTAACTACAAACTCTAACATCACAAACACGTATAATCACAAATTATCAGTTGTATATCAAAAATTCAAAAAGATGAATTCACAGAACTTGAAGGTTTATGCCGTAAAACACATACATATATATATATATATATATATATATATATATATATATATATATAAGGTTATAGAAATATATCTTCTTTTGCTTAAAAATCCTTGCTAACCACTGATAATTGTTTTGAAATCACAGACTTTCTCTCAATCTCTCTCTATTCTCTCTCAACTTCTCTCTGTATTTTCTTCCTTCTTTCTTCTTAGGCTTAACAACCAACACTTATGCGTAAAACAAAACTTATAGCCAAGCCATAATACACATACTAAATATATCAGTTACAAAAATATAAACGTATAGGTTATAAATATATTTTATTTATTATTTGATTTATTTTATTTATTATAATTCAAATTTAAATTTTAAAATTAAAAAGCCATAAGGCTTTGTTTGGCAAAAACTCTTTAAAATAAAGACTTAATATTTTAAGCCTTGTTTGGGTAAATCTATTTAATTTATTTTAATAAATCTTTACACTATAATTTATAATCTCATATTATAATTTTATTTAATAATTTAACATACCATTTTAAATTATTAAATTAAAGTAATAATATAACATCTCATGTTATCATACAAGTCTCTAAACTATAAATTAAATTAATTTAGAATATTATCTAATAAATTTAATTCACAAATATTTACTAACAACAACCACATCAATAAAATATTTATTTAATTTAATAAATATTTTAAATTACAAATAAAATATTGGATTGTTACATCCTTCCCTCCTTACAAGGATTCTGTCCCCAGAATCACAACTCGAATAATAAAATCGTCACACCTTTTATAAAGTGCATCTCTACTCAGGTAGAATTTCATGGCCATTTTATGGATCCGTTTTCTTTCAGCTTTACTTGCCCCAGTGGGCGTAGATTCATCTCAAAGATATTCTTTGATGTCATGATACCAGGGCTATTTGATGGGAGCCAGTTCATCTGATACTTCTCCAATGTAGTTTCCATAGGCTGGTGCCTTATGGCTTGCAAATTTGATATCTGGGATTCCTCCCCTTTCAGATATGTTAATCAAGGAAGCCAGGGTTGCTAGTGCATATATAAAATTATTCCTATTTCGAGGGATGTGGATGAAGGATATTTCTTCGAATTCCATAGCCATCTTGATAACTTGCCGATGGTAAGGCAGCATATGCAATTTTTTGGTGTGATATGCCCTAGTGGTTTGCTTAATGACCAGCTCAGAATCCCCAAAGACAGCTAACCGTTTGACATCCATGGATTGGGCCAGTTTCAATCCCATTATATAGCCTTCATACTCAACTGTGTTGTTGGTATTGACAAACTACAATTTGATATCCACGGGATACTGCACTCCTAAAATAGATACCAGAACTGTCCTTGCTCTGGCACTTTCCATGTTTACGGCTCCATCAAAATACAATTTCCAAGATCGGATTGTAGTTTCCTGATGGATTTGTTGAATTGTCATTATTCCTTCATCTGGGAAATATATTTTTAAGGGTTTAAAATTCCCTAATGGTGCTTTGGCCAATTGATCCGCAATTCCTTGACCCTCGATGGACTTTTGAGTCACGTAGATGATGTCGAATTGTTGGATGATTAACTTCCATTTGGACAGTGGGAAATTTAACATGGCTTTGTTGAGTACGTACTTCAGAGGATCCATGCGAGATATGAGATAGGTTGTGTGCCCATGAAGATAGTGTTGTAATCTCATGGCGGCCCATGCTAATGCACAACAGGTCTTTTCAATCAAAGTATACTTCTGCTCGCCGCTGCTAAATCTTTTGTTGAGGTAATAGATAGCTCTTTCCTTGCCTCTAACGTCTTTTTGTCCCAGCATGCAACCCATAACATTGTCATTGACTGACGATACAAAAATATGGGAACATTATCCTTTGAAGGTACCAAGATAAGAGTTTTGACCAATTGCTTTTTGATGGAAAGGAAGGCTTTTTAACACTCTTCATTCCACTTTATGGAGGAATTTTTTCTTAACAGCTTAAAGATGGGCTCACCCGTTGCTATGAGTTGAGAGATGAATCTGCTGATGAAATTGATTCTTCCTAGAAATCCATGTATTTCCTTTTCTGTTCGGGGCACGGACATCTCGGTGATTGCCTCAATTTTGGCAGGATCTAGTTCAATGCCTCTGTGGCTTACTAGAAATCCCAGCAACTTGTCTGACTTGACACCGAAGGCACACTTGGTCGGATTCAGCTTCAAGTTGTATTTGCATAATCAGTTGAAAAGCTTTTTGAGATGGTCGATATGGTCATCTTCCTTCTCGGATTTGACGATGATGTCTTCCACATAGACCCCTATTTCTTTGTGCATCAAATCATGGAAAAGGGCCATCATGGCTTGCTGATAGGTGGAACCGACATTAATAAAGCTGAAAGATAAATGTTTATAATAAAAGGTTCCCCAGGGAGTGATGAAGGCTATTTTCTCCCTGTCTTCTTCAGCAACCATGATCTGATAGTACCTAGCGAAGCAGTCAACAAAAGAATACATGTCATATTGAGCCATGTTGTCTATTAGTATATGGATAAAAGGTACTGGGAAATTATCCTTGAGACAAGCTTTGTTCAAATCCAAGTAATCCACGCATATTCATACCTTTCTTCCTGGCTTAGGCACAGGAACTATATTAGTAGCCACTCAGGGTAGGTTGATACCATAATGATGCTGACTTTGAATTGTTTAACAATTTCTTCTTTGACTTTCAAACTCTACTCAGGTTTTAATCGCCTAAGCTTCTTCTTGACCGACTTGAATCCTTCTTTAATGGGCAATCGATGAATGATAATATCAGTAGATAAACCAATCAAGTCCTTATGTGACCATGTAGACACATCCTGGAACTGGGTTAGTATAGCAATTAGGTCTTTTCTTTGGCTTGGGGTAAGGTCCATGCCTATCTAAATTTCTTTATGGCTTTTTGAGGTTCTGATATTGACAGAGGTGGTTTGATCAAGGTTTGTTTTGGGTTTATCTTCAACCCATTCTTTGATTTCCTCAGGCACCTCATAGCCCTCTATCTCTTCTTGCTCAATCCCCATCAAGTCAAAGTTCAACTCTACATCAAAGTTATAGTCATTGTGGAGATTTGGCATTTCATCAACAAGGCTAGACATATCCAACTTTAGAGTCCTGAAAACAAAATGCTTTCACTTAATATATGAGATTATTTGATCATATAGAGCGTTAGTAAAAGCCTGACAAAAGTAATTGCTAGTACTGTGTAATAAAAGTAAGCAGTTAATAATATCTATATTACAGTGCAGAGAGACTTTATGCCCTTTTTACCCTTTTCGACAGATGCAAGGAGTGTTACTCCGATTGCCTAGGGTCAAGTCTTTGTGGACAGCTGTAATGAAGGGATAGTTGATGTCATCTTCCTCTTTTATGATGACCATGACTGAATTCATATAAGGGTCAGTATTTTCCTCTGACTAGTTTTTCTTTGCCCTATTTATGCGAGGGGTCAGGATTTGATCTTTTGAATAGTCATCATCTGATATATCCTCATTCATACCCTCAGTATGCACTAGAAAGTACATCTTTGATAATTGGTTTTGCATTTCTTGTTTGAGTCTCTGATTCCTTTCCTCGCTTTCTTGATCTTAAATTAGGACTTCTTTTTCGCTAGCCGGCATGGCCCTAGGAATCAACATACCTGCCACGGAAACAAGAATTTTTCTCACAGGCTTTATAAATCCTACATCTATAAGATTAGGTAGCAGAATGGTAGAGGCAGGAACCGGTGGATGTTTGTGTGGGTTCCGATGATCTGTTCTAGAGGAATAGCCTAATCCAGCCTTCCCTATCTAGCTAGGTATTTGAACCGAACTTCTAATTCCTTGCTGACTCTTCCTTAACCCTTGTCCAGGAACGAAACTCAAGGATATCTTTTGTGACGAACGAGATTTTGTAATTTAATTTGAATATTTATTAAATTAAATAAATAGTTTTTAATGATTTAATTATTGGATTAAATAATTAATTAATGAAATTGTGGTAGATTAATTTAATTATATGTGTGTTATATTTATTAAATTAATGTGGAGAATTTTATTATTCAAAGTATGTATTTATATGAACTTATTGAATTAAATGAAATATTTAATAAGCATAATGTTATTTTAATTAATTTAATAATTAATTAGAGATTTAATAATTTGACATAATTAATAAATGAGAAATTTAATTATGTGACTATGTGAATTAATGAGAAATTATTATATTTTATTAAAATTAAATTAAATAAGATATTTAATTTATTGTGTAATTGGGTGTGACATTATTAAACTATAGTATAAGAGATTTATCAAATTAAATGGTAATGAGCCTTTTAAGGCTAGCCAAACTGAGCCCTATTGGGAGTTGGTCAATTAACCACGAATTGGATTAACTGACCACAACTTCGTTAGTTTTTATAATTATATACGTCTTCTTTTATTTTGCTAAGTCTTTTATTTTTCTAAGTCTGACAAAACAAGTCACAGAGAGAAATTGAGAATCAGTGAAATTAAAGGAGAAGAACTGTGGAAAAATTAGAAGTTGTTATCATCCTTGTGTAATCCAAGCAGAGTAATCAAGGGTAAACCCTTAAATTCAAGTTTTAATTTACGTCATTGAAGTTTTTATGAAAAATTAGCGTAAGTCTCTGTAATTGGAAAGAGTAGCGATTATGTGCATATATATGATAAGATGTTATCATAACATGTTTTTACTATATATTGTATGTTTCATAACATCAATTTCATAAAAATATGTCGTAATTAGATTTTTGAAGTTACAAAGTATAAAAATATGGCCATATGGCCCTTATGTACAAATTTAATGCGTTAATCATATGTTGTATAAAAAATTTACACTTATAGATGTTTATGTATGTTAAAACGAAGAAAACAAACTTCGAATGGACAGATTCGGTGTTATAACGAACCCGTAGTGTCAATTTTATGTTTTATCTTTAAAAACTTTCAAAATCACCAAGAACATGAATATACATGATTTGATTATGGAAATTGTATGTTTTAACTTGTTAAAATCATGGTAGAAGGGTTGGGTAGTAGTTATATGTGTATTACAGTGTCTGGGTTTGCTTGTGGATAAATAAATTGGGTGTTTTGGCCATGTTCTGCATTTTTTGCGAACTGCAGTTCTGAAATTGGTTCGCCGCGCCGCAGCGCTGGCTGCAGGCTTAAGACCTACGCCACAGCGCCATGGTCTAGGCCGCAGCGCTGGCCACGCGGTAGCGCTGGCTGCGCGGTAGCTCTGGCCGCGCGGTAGCGCTAACTACAAGCTTGATGGTGGCGCCGTAGCGCCACTTTGCAGATTGTTCAGAAATGATTTTTCTTAAATTGTTCAAGTCCAGGAATGTAATAGTAACATAATCTAATGAACATAAAAAAGTGTTAGACATATAATGAAATGTTAAAATAGATTCTTAGCATGTCAATAAGGCATTTACATGTGGATTGAATTGTTGAACGCGTAGTTAGCTGCTTGTTCGTGTAGTGTAATATTATGTGAAAACAAGTGTGGTAATTTGACTAAGTATAGTTATAATCAGAGTTTAGACAAGAAGAATTAACTTATAATGACTAGTTACATTATAATTGGCTGGTATTGTGAATGTAAATGGCATGTAGGATTAAATTGAGGAAAGTGTATAATTAACGTGTAACATACGCACGAGGCAAGTTTCCTAACCCTACTTGTTATCGTTATTCATGTTTATAAACCTTACCTCTTTACATTGAGCAAACTCTAGACTTATATTCGATATTGATTCAGTCTGGTTATTTATTGATCTAGTTTAATATGTTATATTAAAGGTTATTAATCTTTTCAAAGTATGATTCTGTTATACAATTCTTATTCAATTGTATACCTCTTGAGTTATTATTCGATTTGAATATCAGTTATTGTTGAACCTTGTAAGACTAGTGAACCCTTATTGATTCGACTAGTCCATAGTTGATGAACGTTCTAAATTTCAGAACCCTTGTTGATTTATCCAAATCAAACTTCCTTTGGTGCGGACTCTAATGTCAAACTGAGATGAACAACCATGTATAGGGATTACTTATGCATTAGCGTTAAGATATTGTGCACAATATGGTACTAAGGGTTGATCCCCCTAAGTACTAGTAGAAGAGTCTATAGTTTTATGACTGTTAAAGATTTCAAGTTTAACCCTTGATAACCTAGGACATAATTCAAGGTCTTATGACCCTCAGAAGTTCTTTTGATTCTTGTTATTCGTTCTTGATTCAAAAGTTGAGTTTCTTATTCCAGAAGTCTTTGATTCACTCGCATGTTATTATATTGTTGTTTCATTATTATAATTGTGGGAAATCGTGCTCACTCTTGCGTAATAATAACATTGCAGTTAAGAACGAAAGGTCCGACGAGCCTTCTACTAGCAAAGGCATGAGCAAGATTAACAAGTGATGAAGACTTATTATTTATGTGATTATGTATTTATGTTTCAAACTTATGTTAATGTTGTGTAAGACTATTATTTGTTTATATTACCGCATTTGAGATTTAAGGTTAGTATGACCTGGGATTGATGTAACTATTTTAGATGATGTAACTCCTTAAGGAGAGGATTTATTTCTATCTATTTATGCTTTCATTTATTATGGGTAGATAGACATATGATGGTTGTATAGTGAACACCGAATCATGTGGTAATTTAAGTGCCCGAATTTGGGGGTGTCACATCATTTCCTGACTAGTCGACATTACCTTAGTGGAAACTCTGGGCTTCAAAGCTGGCGCTCCGATAGGTTGATATTGAGTGTTGTTCACCTCAAGAGCTTGAAAACTGATAGGCTCAATTCCTTCATTGAGACTGATTAAAGGCATATCGCTTTGTGTATGAACAGGGTATTCTATTTCGGTAGATGGAACTGCTCTTGCTATATGGATCCATGGCCTTCCCAACAGCAAATTATATCATGTGGTGATGTTTAGCACTTGAAAGGATATGTAAAAAGTATGTGGACCGATCTCCACTGGCAGTTTGATTTCTCCTATAGTATTTCATCGAGATCCATTAAACTCTTATGACTATGTGGCTGCTTTGGATTCGATTGGGATTGATCTTCATTCTTTCTAATGTGGCATAGGGACAGATGTTCAAGGAGATCCTCCATCTATCAACACACCTCTGACCATATATCCTAAAGACATCACTGCTATGTGCAATGACTTGTAATGACCCGTACTTTCGGGTGGTATGTCATCATCAGTGAAAGATATCACATTGCTGTTGAAAATGTGATATACCAAATGATGTAACTTTTTAGTGTTCACCGTCTTTGGCAGGTGAGCTTCTTCCAGTACTTTCACTAAGACCTTGCGATGATCTTTAAAGGACTATACCAAGTTCAGAATGGATATCTGTCGGGGTGCTTCTTTCAATCTTTGCACCACTTTGGCTTCATTATACCCCATCTTGTAGAGGAATTCTTCAACTTTCTCCTCGTGCACTTTCCCCTTGGATTTGATGACTGACTTCATTACTCGCTGAGGTAGATACAACGGGTTTTCATTTAATATAGCCGTAGTTTGATTTGAAGTTGATCCCTCATCCTCCCTATAGTTCCATGGGACTCTTTTCAGGCTGATAATGGGATAATGCGCCTTGAATGGCAACACCAATGGTTCAGATACAACCACTCTCAAAGGGTTCTTTACTCCTTTGACCTTCATTCCTTGGATTGCAAGAGGTGTTACAGACAAGTCTCCTTTAGAGAATATGGCTGCTATAACTTCCCTCCATCTCTGTGTTCCTGAAGGAAATATCTTCTCTTCTTCAGGTAATACAGTACTGTTATTTGCCATTTGTAGGTCATCGTTGTCAATCATATTCTGGATTAGATGACGAAGTGCCGAGCAACATTCAGTGCTATGACCCCGAGTATTGGAGTGATATTGACAGACCCCGGTAGCATCAAATCTTTTGGAACATGGATTAATTGGGTGTAACAGTTTTGTGATATTCCCTTTATTGATCAACATCTGCAAAATCTACTCCATTGGTTGACCCAAATGAGTGAACTTCCTTTGGTCTGCATAGTCCTGACGAGCCTGGGATCTAGCTTTCCTTGCAAGTGTTTCTTCCAAAGTTTCATTCTCTTGGACTTGTTGATTCCTTGTGATAAGGTAGAGGAGACTTGTATGCCCTTGACTGATTAGCTATCGAGTTAGTTGGTGCTGATGTATCACCAATTCTGCCAGTTGATCAACCCGTTCTTTGATAGACTTCATTTCTCGCTCAATCATAAATCAGAATTTTGAATAATCCCACTTATCAGAATTATCTTTGCTGGTTTAGGGAGAATCACCTACATATTTGAGGTAATTGGAACTTTCTCCACCCCATCTGCTGATCATATTGACATTCTCTTCCTTGTGTTGAGGCAGAGGGTTAACTTGCACATGTGGATGCTCTGGTTTTCTTACCACGATCTCACCATTGTTTATTAGATCTTGGATTTTATGTTTGAGAGACCAACAATTTTGGGTATCATGCCCCGGAGCTCCAGAATGATAAGGACATTTCTTTTTTATATCAAAATTCCTTCCACTTGGATTTGGCTGGAGGAAATAGTTGGACAATTTTCTTATGTGTTGTCAGAAGCTTGAGTATATTTTCCAATGAGTCCTTTAAGGGTGTGAAAACTCTTTGACGTCTGACCTCTAAAACCTTTTGCAATGGAGGATTTGAGGATTGTGCAGATGCTTGAAAAGGGGAATAATTTTTTCTTTGAATGGGCAAGTTTTGATTGCCTCTTTGAGTTTGTCCTTGCAGTACCAAGGATACATCTTCTTTCTTTTTATGAACCCTCCGAGGGTTATTCCCATAATTTCCAGCTTGAATGTGCTCAGCCACGGCTTCTAAAGCAGTGAGGTCTTTAATCTTCCCAGACTTTAACCCCATCTCAGTCATTTCTCTGTGTTTAATCATTTATGAGAATGGTTTTCCTATGCCTGCCAGGACCCTCTCATAGAACGAAGCTTCTTGTATATAAATGAAGGTCATTACCATCTCAATTTCTATCATTGATGGGATTACTTGAGCGGCCAGACGTCTCCATCTTTGGGCATATTCTCTAAATGACTCAATATTCTACTTTTAACTTTGATAATTTGATATCTAACTGGAGCCATTTGTGATTGGAAATTGTATTGGTTTAGAAAAGCATAGGCCAGTTCTTCCCAGCTATGGAATTTGGAATTGTCTAATCTAGCGTACCATGCTCTGGCCTCTCAAGTTAAACTCTTCTGAAATAACTGCATTCTTAGTTTTTCATCCTCGGCATAAGACCTGAGTTCTCCAATGAACACTTTTAAATTCGTATAAGGATCTCCCAATCTGTCATATTTTTCAAAATCAGGAGTTTTGAACTTGTTTGGATAATGAACCCCAGGAAAGATGCAAAGGTCTGAATAAGTCACGCTTCCATATGCTCCAGTCCCTTTGATTGACCGGATGGTTTCTTCCATTTGTTGGACTTTCTTTTGAATATCACCAGTTTCCCGATCTTCTTTAAGATTGGTGGTTTCAGGGGTTTTGTTGGGTTTTCGGTTTGAGGTTCAGGTATCTGTACTTCCTTTCCTTTCTTATTAGTACCTTGGCCTCCTCCTTGTGCAAAAGTTTCTGTTTGAGTGAGTATTTGTTGAGTCCGAGTCCTTTTGTTTTGTTCTTTCAAAAAGACAACTAATTCTGCTATCTGGTTTCTTAGTCCCTCGAACTCCTCTTGAGAAACAGGAGTAGATTTAGGTTAGGCACTTGTAGCCATGTCTGAAGGTGGACTTAGTGTCTTTTTACCTTTTTAAACTTTGAACGGGTAACGGGACCAATTGTTTCCCTACAAAAGATTATGTAGTTTAGTCTTGGTAAACACTAATAATCTGCATGCTATGCAATGTGTCTGTTTTAGGAGTTTTTTTAATGTTTTTCTGCAAAACATATGTCAAATGTTTTAATGACAAGATATCATGACATGTTTTGATAGGGAATGGACTGTATATTTACATCTTTCTTTTATATTTACATGGAATCGTAATTTATATTGAATCAAAATTTACGTGGAATTGAAAGGGAAAGGCATGAAGAGACTCCCATTCACTTTTGGTTTATCAGAGGCTGACCTATCCTAGGCTACTCTCACGGCTTTTTGGCATGAAGGTCCCTAGATCATCACAATATACTAGATGGGAAGTTAATCCGATCTTTTAATTGGAGCGGATCTGAGTGGTGCCTTTCCTAAGCCTCACAGGATTATTCTCCATTGAGTCCAGTAATTAAACACCGACGGGTTTGCCTTCTGGTGGAGGAATCACACAATATACATTCATATACATCGTGTCTCATCGTATGAAATGATGAAATTGTGTAAGGCACTAATACAAAATGCAGAGATTGTGTGAGGCACTAAAGTGCAGTAAATAAAGCATTCATTCACATCCATTCAATGTAAAGACAACATTCACACACAAGTAGATAAGAAGGGATTTTTGAAAAGTTTAAAATACGACTTAAGCCCTCTACTGTCCCCAGCAGAGTCGTCACCTGTCGACGTCGGGAAAAATTTCCATTTTTTGGAATTCCTCTTTTTAGTCTTTCTACCCTTTATGTTTTCTATTTGTTGAATTTCGTTTGAAAGGGCGAGTTTGAAAAGAGTCTGACAAAAAATTTCGATGATTTAAAAATTTAGAGTCGCCAGTTGGTAATAGTGAAATGGTTGTACTAGCTCAACTGAATTTGAAAAGGTTAACAGAAAGGCCCAATTATTGGACTCTATTTAATAGGCCTTGGAAATCGAGATTCATAGAGTTTGGGGGCTTGATTAAGCGGGGGGAAGGTGTTAGGCATCCCCTGACTTCTGTGAAAACACGGTTACCGCGTCTTTTCAATTCCCTAATTTATTTGAAATGTGTGTATGTGTGTGTAGTAAATTAGGCCTAAATGCATTATTTGGAAGTAATACTATGTTTCGTTTGCACATATATACAAAGGGTTTGACTTGCATAAAAGTTTAATTTTAAAAAATATATACAGAAATGATGTTTTGAAAATAGGTTTTCAAACCCTTATGCTCATATAGTAATTGAGGCCTTTGATGTTTCCATTTTATTGTGTATTCGGCTTGATTTGATTTTATTCTCGAGATGCGAAGCATTTTCGACAAAATAATATACATATATGTGGCGGGCTCCTTATGGGCATGAAAGCCATCGAAGGATGTCCAAACACAATAAATATG
Source organism: Panax notoginseng (assembly GCA_016801055.1). NCBI lineage: Eukaryota > Viridiplantae > Streptophyta > Magnoliopsida > Apiales > Araliaceae > Panax > Panax notoginseng. The sequence continues at coordinate 183,282,643 of CM029017.1, forward strand.
ATTTACAAGCTAATTGTATAACTGAAAAAGGTCCATCATGGGAACCAGATCTAGATACGTCAGCTAGATTTTAGATCACGTTGTTCCTAGGCTCACATAATATCATATGAATAGCCTGCATAACGAAGATACTGAAATAAAACAGTTATTTAATCTAAATAACGCAAAACCAAGGATTCATCAGTTAAATTTCTGCCTGCGCGTAGCCAAGCTTCCCGTTCCCTTAAGTTACAGATCTAGAGTCACGTGGCTAGTTAATATTTACAAAAAAACTAGAAAGAAAACTAGTTTTAAATAAATCTTAGCCATTCTAGCTCAGCGGTTCCAGTTTTATAACTTTTAAACCGGTTAAAAGTTAGATATGGCTAGATTTAGATAAATCTAGTCCACAGATTTAAATATTATGGATTTACACTGAATGAACAGTTAAAACAGATATTTAAACATAGTAAATAGTTAATATATATATATATATATATATATATATATATATATATATATATATGGGAAAAATGTACGTACACAGCTGTGTAGTACACAGTCGGCTATGGCAACGGTTTCACCGTCGTCATAGCTATTCTGGGCTACGGCGACAGGTGAACCGTCGCCATAGCCCAAAAAACCCGTCGCCATAGCCCGACTATATAATACACAACTGTATATATATATATATATATATATATATATATATATATATAAAGTAAGAGAAAGCTTCAAATCTGAAAATATCTTACAATGTACTGCAAAAAAGTCTTCAGACCGCTTTTGGAGCTTGAAAACTCAGTTTCCACCCGTTGAAATTTTATATATCGTAGTATGTATGTATACAAGTGTTTAGAAAGAAGAATATTAAAGTTTGGAACGCTATAGGAGGGGTTAAGAGCTGAAATGGACAGAGTTTTCTCTTTTTTTTCTTTTTATGGCTGATAAGGGGTCTTATTTATAGACCAAAGTAGCTGCGGGTCTACTCGCGGCTACCCAGGTGGGCCCGGGCCCCGTGGGTCCCGTTGTCTCGAAGTACATGCACTCGGGTCAACGCGGTGTCCGCTCGAACTTTCATAACTTTCAATCCGGGAATCTGATGGAGGCGTGCTACACTTTTTCGGAAAGCCCTTGGAGAGAGCTACACAAAGACATGGGATTTGACATTTTCTGAATCCGGGAAGATGGATCCATGACCAGATCTTCGAGTATTCGCAGTCCATTCGTTGAGTTATCTTGTGTTGTTTTTACTCGGGATTGATGTTATTATTTTGCATGACTTCTTTTGCAGTGATTTGGGCTGAATTGATGTTGAGTTGGCAAAATTACTATTTTTCCCCTCTCGGGTTGGTTCCGAGCTTGATGTAGTTGTAGCCGTCTTTTCTCAGGGTTGTCTCTGAGATTGGACTGTCATTGACTTTTGACAGTCCTCAGGGTTGTCCCTGAGGTAGGTTTGATTTCTCGGGGTTGTCTCCGGGCATTGAACTTGATCTCCTAGGGTTATCTCTGGGGTTTAGATTTGATCTCCTGGGGTTGTCACCAGGGCTTAAATTTGATCTCCCGAGGTTGTCTCCGGGGTTTGAATTTGATCTCCCGGGGTTGTCATCGGGGTTTGGATTTGATCTCCCAGTGTAATTATCGGGGCTTGAATTCGATCTCTCGAGGTTATTTTTGGGGTTTGATTTGCTCTCCCGGGGTTGTCACCAGGGTTTGGATTTGATCTCCCGAGGTTGTCACCAAGGCTTGGATTTGATCTCTCGGGGTTGTCTCCAGGGTTTGGATTTGATCTCCCGGGGTTGTCACCGGGGTTGGATTTGATCTCTTGGGGTTGTCTTCGGGGTTTGAATTTGATCTCTCAAGGTTTTCTTTGAGGTTTGAATTCGATCTCCCGGGGTTGTTTCCAGGGTTTGATTTTATCTCCTGGGGTTGTCGTTGGGGCTGGATTTGATCTCTTAGGGTTGTCAGCCGGGCTTTGATTTGATCTCCCGGGGTTGTCATCGGGGTTTAGATTTGATGATTTGACTTCTAGGATTGTCTCTAGAAGATAAAAGATGATTCTACCCTCCTGCATGGTTAGTAATAGGAATGTAAAATTTTGAGTGTCTACAATTGGGTAAATTATTCCAGCATCAAGCCATTTTAGAATTTCCTTCTTTACTACCTCTTTCATGATCAGATTGAGCCTTCGCTGCTATTCCACTGTAGGCCTAACATCATCTTCTAGTAATATCTTGTGCACACAAAATGAAGGGCTTATTCCCTTGATATCAGCAATGGTCCATCCCATTGCAGTTTTGTATTCTTGAAGCACCCTAAACAGCTTACTTTCCTGCAATTTGTTAAGTGTAGATGCAACAATTATAGGAAAAGTAGATGAATTATCCAAAAATGCATACCTGAGGTGTTTACGTAAAGGCTTGACTCCAAGTGTGGGTGGCTCCTCTAGTAATGGTTTCATCCGATACCCTATTATACTTGAAGGTATAACATATTTCTAGAAAGCTCACAAGATGTTCATTCGGATAGCCGTTAGCCAAACCCCTAAACTGTATCAAATTCTGAATCATATGTATTGTACCAGGCTTAATCTAAAAATTATTGGCAGTAATAGCAGGTCTGGTAATACTCAACTGAATTTCAGTTATGACGTCCCCAAATTCGGGTACTTTTTACCTAAGATTTGGTACATCATTTCTATAACTATTGCGGAAGATATAAACATAAATTGTTTATACATTAAACTTTTACACATCATTCCCAAGGTCTGCAACCTTAACTTAATACATACCTTTAATATCTTAAATGTTTACAATACTATTTTCGTTAGAAAATTTAATATATCTAACTGCACCATAATTTAATGTTGAACTTTGTCTTTGCTTTTGTCTTTACTCGAGCATTCATCTTAATTTGAAATTTTTTATCATGATATAGCAAGGGTGAGCATCAAATTTGCCCAGCAAGCATAAGTTTAATTGAGGATATATCATGATTGAAAGAATTGAACAATAAGCTAGCTAACTTTCAACAATATAAACATTGTGAAAGAGCATGAACACATTTTCTTAGCTAAACGATCAAGTCAATAAAAATGAATGGTCAAGAATGAACATGAACAGATTAACAGAACCAAATGGTAATGAAGGTGATCAGCCTTTCATACCTGATGAATATTTACAACATGCACAACATACGAATCAATAATCAGTATAGACATGAATAATCTACAATAATTATTCACTAATATGCTTTGAACATACAACTCAAGTTTGAGTTAGGGAAACTTGCCTGTACTGCTGATTACCGCTAAGTAATCTAATGTAATCTCTTATGAAAGACCTATCAATTATAAGATTGATCTTTCAATCAACATAACATACCTATTGATAATTGGGTAATATACCCAGGAATTGGATATATTTGGGTTTGCATTTGTGTATTCTCTAGTCTTTTAGAAGCATTTTTTGCTGTTTTTAGTTGTTATTTTGCAGATTCGGGAGCTAAAGGGGCAATTGAGGAATTTTGAGCTGAAAATGGCAATTTGGTAAATATCTTGAAGACCAGCGCCGGGGCACTCTAGCCAGTTCATTACACAGCGCCGTGGCTCTGGGGCGTGAGTTGTGTTGACTGAGCACGCGTGTTGACCGAGGGTTTGACTGCATAATTGGAGGCTATTTGAGAAGTTGATTTGCACTAGGATTGTGGTGCAATGTGAAGAGGATATAAAGGCTAATTAGCTAAATTAAATGGAACAACCACAATTGAAGACCAAGAGAGGGATTACTTGAAGATTGAAGGATTGGCTCTAGAGTTTTCTTCTTCTCTTATTTTTTAATTTGTGTAATTCTTTAAAGATGATTTTCAAAAGATTGTTGGTTTTAATTTCCGTTATGAACTAATTCTTTAATTGAGATTTCAATTGAACCTTTTATGTCTATAAATTAGTTATTCGATTTATTCCAATTATTTATGTCAAAATGAATTGTTTATCTTGTCTTGTGCTTATTGATTAATTATTTGGCCAATAATTACCTTGTTACTCTAGAAGGAATTGGAAGAGGAGATCTAGAGTTAGAACTGGGCATGATAACATATATTCTTAATTATTTGCGTGACGAATAATTAGGGTTGTGAATGGAATAAAAATATCTGTTCACTGCATGTAACACGTTGGGAATTGGAATTTAATGCGTTTAATTTAATTGTTTTGCATAGGAATATAGCAAGATTAATTGGATTAAATAGAAGTTAATTGATCACTTGAGAAAGGGCTTTTGACACTTAGAATTCCCGTTAACAATTCAGTAGGCATAATAATTAGGATAATTGGATAATTGATTTATAGTTCATAATTGGGGATATTGGAGTCTTAATCCTTATTTACCTGAGTTCAGTCGTTAAAATCTTAGTTTTATTTATTTGATTTATTTTTAGAGTAGTTTCTTTTTAATTGCTTACTTTAGTTTTCTTATTTTGAAAAATCACATCTTATGGTTGTTTAAATAAAATTGGATTGATATAATGCTAGTAGTTGGAATTTATTGATTAGAATTCTCTGTGAGATCGACACTCTATCTTATCACTTTATTACTTGTTGACTGTGTACATTTGCACAAATTCATTGATTGTGAAATCAAACAACAAGTTTTTGGCGCCGCTGCCGGGGACTTCTTTATTAATATTAATTCCATATTAGTTATAATCAATTCAGTCTTAATTTAAGCGTTATTTATTTATTTTTCTTCTTGTATTGGCAGGAATTCTTTGTGAGTGTATGCACACTAGATCAAGGGCTAAAAAGGAACTTTTTCCTTATATAGACGACATCGAAAGGAAGTTCCAAAAATTGCGGTTGACTAGTGAGGTTATACAGTTGGAAGAAGATATGGCGGCACAAGAGATACCAGTGAACATGGCAGGGGAAGAATAAAAATTACTTAGGGATTATGCCATGCCGAATGTCACCGATATACAGTCGAGTATTAGGAGGCCGACAATCAATGCAAATAGTTTTGAGATAAAATCGGGAACAATTCAGATGCTTCAAAATACATGCCAGTTTGGGGGTAGTTCGACAGATGATCCTAATGAGCACATCTTGAGTTTCTTGGAAGTTTACAACACCTTCAAGTTCAATAATGTATCATAAGATGCTATAAGGTTGAGGATCTTTCCGTTTACGTTGAAAGATAAAGCTCGGAGTTGGTTACATTCTTTGCCTCCTAGTTCAATCACAGCTTGGGATGACTTAGCTCAAAAATTTCTAGCTAAGTTTTTCCCACCAGCGAAGTCGGCAAAACTATGAAACGATATTCACACCTTCACACAGTTTGACTCAGAAACTTTATATGAGGCGTGGGAAAGATTCAAGGTCATGCTTCATAAATGCCCACATCACGGAATTCAACAGTGGATGTAAGTGGGGATATTTTGTGATGGATTGCACGAGCCCACAAGAGCCAGTATTGATGCAGCAGCAGGTGGACCGAAAATGTCTAAGAATTTTGATGAGGCTTATCAACTGCTAGCAAAGATGGCCAACAACAACTATCAGTGGCCCATGACTAGGTCTAACCCTCAGAAAACACTGGGAAAGTTTGAAGTGGATACGGTGACAGCATTGGCAGCACAGGTTTCCACAATAGCAAAGAAAATGGAAACATGGAGTCCACCATCCACGCAGCAAGTAGAAATGGTTTAGGAGTTATGTGCTGGGAGTCATGCGACAGAGCAATGTGCCATAAATGTTGAATCAGCTCAGTTCGTCGGGAGCTACAGTCGATCAACCCATCCGTATCCGAATCAAAACGTATATAATTCAGGTTGGAGAAATCACCCGGGATTTTCATAGAGTAACAATCAAGCTCAAGCACCTAAACAGCAAAACACATCCGAATTTCAAAATCAGACTCAACAACAGCCAGAGAGGAAAACAAGTTGGGAAGAAGCTTTGGAAAAATTTATTTCAGCTACTGACAAAAGGATCGGGGAACAAGAAAAGTTATTAAATCAAGTAGATATGAATGTGAAAAGCCAAGGTGCTTCGATAAAGAATCTGGAAAATCAAATGGGGCAGATGCCACATGCACTGAATAACCGACCACTTGGAACACTCCCTAGTGATACAGAGATAAATCCGGGCAAAGATGAGCATTGCAAGGCTGTAACTTTACGTAGTGGAAAAGATTTGCAAGAGACGGTCAAGGATAAGGAAAAGAGGGACAATGTAACAGGTGAAACATAGGAAGTTGTGGAAACCGAAAAACGTCAAGATGAGACCTTAGAGCAGAAAGCACCGGAACCAATCATCATAATGCCTCCCATACCGTATCCACAGAGGTTTTAGAAATCCAAGTTGGATAAGTAGTTTTCAAGATTCTTGGATATTTTCAAAAAATTGTATATCAACATCCCATTCGCAGAAGCCTTGGAACAAATACCGAGTTACGCCAAGTTTATGAAGGAAGTCTTGTCAAAAAAGAGAAAATTGGGTGATTTTGAGACAGTGGCATTAATCGAAGAGTGCAACACAATTATCCAGAATAAGTTACCTCCAAAGCTCAAGGATCCAGGTAGTTTTAATATTCTGTGTGAAATTGGAAATTAGTTTTCTAGACGAGCATTGTGTGATTTGGGGGCCAGTATAAACTTGATGCCACTATCAGTCTACATCCAGTTTGGACTTCAAGCACCAAGACCAATAAATATCAGCTTGTAGTTGGCGGATCGGTCCATTACATATCCACGAGGTATTGTTGAAGATATTTTAGTGAAGGTAAATAAATTCATCTTCCCCACGGATTTCTTTATCTTGGATTGTGAGGTAGATAGCGAAATTCTAATTATTCTCGGGCGACCATTCCTAGCAATGGGGAGAACATTGATTGACGTGCAAAAAGGTGAATTGACGATGCGAGTTGAGGATCAACAGGTCACCTTTAATGTATTTAAGTCGATGTCTTATCCGAAAGAAAAAGGTGAATGTATGCGGGTGGATATCATGGATGAATTAGTTAATCACAAGTTCCATGGAAATTATTCAGAGGACCCGATAGAATCCATTTTGCTCGGGATGGACGAAATTGGTATTGAAGATAACATTGAGTATGTCAAATGGCTAGATACACCACCTTTCATCCGAAAAAATAATCAACCATTCGACACCCTTGAAAGGCCCGAAACGGAAGGTAAAAAGTTCAAAACCTCAATAGAAGAGCCACCGGTGTTGGAATTAAAATCGCTACCATCTCATCTGCAGTATGCTTATTTGGGTAAAGATTCTACCCTACCAATCATTATTTCAACAGAGTTAATGGACACACAAAAAGAGAAACTACTAAGGGTATTGCGAGAGTTCAAAACAGCAATCAGATGGACCATAGCGGATATTCGAGGAATTAGTCCGTCATTCTGTATGCATAAAATTTTATTAGAAGCGGGGGCAAGACCAAGCATTGAGCAGCGAAGAAGGTTAAACTCCATTATGAAGGATGTGGTGAAAAAGGAGATCATAAAGTGGTTGGATACCGTCATTATTTATCCAATTTCGGACAGTTCATGGGTAAGTCATGTACAGTGTGTACCAAAGAAAGGGGGTATGACAGTGGTGAAGAACAAAGCGAATGAGCTCATCCGTACTAGAACCGTTACAGGATGGAGAGTATGTATGGATTATCGCAAGTTGAATAAAGCCACATGCAAGGATCACTTACCCTTGCCGTTCATTAATCAGATGTTGGATAGGTTAGCGGGACATCAATTCTACTGTCTTTTGGATGGATATTTTAGGTACAATCAAATTGCCATAGCCCTGGAAGATCAAGAAAAAACCACATTCACATGTCCATATGGTACGTTTGCATTCCGTCGTATGTCCTTTGGTTTATGTAATGTGCCGGCAACCTTTCAACGGTGCATGATGGCGATCTTCTCAGATATGGTCGAACAGAATTTGGAGGTATTTATGGATGACTTTTTCGTGTTCGGTGATAGTTTCGACTTATGTTTGAAAAATCTGATTTTAGTGTTGAAGCGATGCGTGGAGACTAACCTAGTCCTTAACTGGGAAAAATGTCACTTTATGGTGCAAGAGGGGATTATTTTGGGGTATAAGGTTTCTGCAGCAGGATTAGAGGTGGACAAAGTGAAGATTGAGACGATTGAGAAACTACCTCCTCTTTCATCTATGAAAGGAATACGAAGCTTTTTTGGACATGTGGGTTTCTACAGACGTTTCATTAAAGACTTCTCTAAAATTTCGAAACCCTTGTGTTCCCTCTTGGAAAAGGATGCACCGTTCAAGATGGATCAGTCATGCATCGAAGCCTTCGAAGTTCTGAAGAAGAAACTAGTGTCAGCCCCAATTATTGTGGCGCCCGATTGGTCTTTACCGTTTGAATTAATGTGCGACGCCAGTGACTACGCAGTTGGAGCAATTTTGGGACAACGTTACAACAAAATTTATCACATGATCTACTACTACAGCAAGACGTTGACAGATGCTCAGTTAAACTACACAACCACCGAAAAAGAATTACTTGTGGTTGTGTTCGCCTTAGACAAATTCAAAGCATATCTCATAGGGACCAAGGTAATTGTCTACACTAATCATTCTGCCATTAAGTATCTGATTGGGAAGAAGGACACTAAACTGCGGTTAATACGGTGGGTACTGTTGCTACAAGAATTTGATTTGGAGATCCGGGATAGAAAAGGTACCAAGAACCAGGTGGCGGGTCATCCTTCTCGGTTGGAAAACGAGGACAGTCAGCAAAAAGACAATGTTATGATTAATGAGAGGTTTTTGGATGAACAACTTCTTCGAGTAACAACAATAGTGCCATGGTATACAAATTACATGAATTACTTGGTTGGTAAGGTATTACCCCCGGATTTGAATTCGCATCAACGAAAGAAGTTCCTCCAAGATGTTAAGCAATATTATTAGGACAAACCATTTTTGTTTAAAGCTTGCACGGATCAAATGATTAGACGATGTGTGCCATATGAAGAGATGGATAGCATATTGAGTCATTGCCACTCATCAGATTACGGAGGTCATTACGCTGGTGATTGGACAGCGGCCAAAGTGTTGCAATCAGAATTTTTCTGGCCTTCTCTCTTCAAAGATGCATACCTATATGTGCTAAAGTGTGATCGGTGTCAACGAGTAGGTAATATTTCCAAGCGCAATGAAATGCCACTTAACATAATTTTGGAAGTTGAACTATTCGATGTGTGGGGAATTGACTTTATGGGACCTTTCCCATCCTCCTTCAATAATCAGTACATTCAGTTGGCTGTCGATTACGTTTCCAAAGGGGTAGAAGCTACAGCTTTTCCCACGAATGATGCCAATATTGTCCTCCAATTTTTGAAGAAAAACATCTTCACATGATTTGGGACGCCGAGGGCGATAATCAGTGATGAGGGAACTCACTTCTGTAATAAGCAGTTCACTAAGTTGCTTATAAAGTATGGGGTTCGTCATAAAATTATAGCCATGTATCATCCCCAAGCCAATGGCCAAGCAGAAGTCTCGAACCGGGAAGTTAAAAGAATCCTGGAGAAGGTGGTCAACCCGTCACGAAAAGATTGGGCAATGCGACTAGATGATGCCCTATGGGCATATCGAACAGCGTACAAGAATTCGATCGGCATGTCACCCTACAGAATGGTCTATGTAAAGGCATGTCATCTCCCGGTCGAACTAGAACATAATGCACATCGGGCCATTCTAAAACTTAATTTCGATCTACAAGCAGCGGGTGAGAAAAGGTTACTACAACTAAATGAGATGGACGAATTCCGGTTCAATACCTATGAGAACGCAACACTCTACAAGGAGAAAGTCAAAGCCTGACACGATAAGAAAATTCTTGATCGGACATTCAAACTGGGCCAACAATAAGTATTGCTTTTTAACTCACGATTGCGTTTATTTCCTCGAAAACTGAAATCTCGCTGGTCGGGACCGTTCACGATTGTATCTGTCGCACCGCACGGAAATGTTGAAGTCAAGGAACCGAATTCAAAGCAAACATTCAAGGTGAACGGCCAACGACTCAAGCATTATTGGAGTGGACCCATCGAACGCCAATCTAATGTCGTGTACCTCTCCGACCCGGCGACCAATTGAGAAACTCAGAAAAGTCGAGCTGACGACTATAAACCAAGCGCTTTAGGGAGGCAACCCCAATATTTTGATTTTCCTTTGATTCATTAGTCAATTTTATTTTCATTTTTGTTTGATTTTCTTTTTATCTTTCCTTACGTATCTCAATTTACGCGAGATAGGATGATATTTAATACACCAATAATAGTAATGCATTGTTTGTGTCTTGCAGTTAGGACAACACGATCTCAAGATTGGTCAGCCGGCGGCTCAGCACATTTGAGAAGGCAGCACCCCGGCGCTGCATTTGTACTTGATTACAGCGCCCCAGCACTCAGAGGCTCTTAAACTTACTGTCGTTCAGCGCCCTAGTGCTAGAGGTTGACACGAGCTACTGCACTATAGCGCCCCGGCGCTGAATTTGTGCCTTATCTCAGCGCCTCGACGCTGGGCTTAAAACTCAAACATTGAAGCATAGCACCCCGACGCTCATCACAGGAAATATCATAGCGCCCCGGCGCTGATGCGAGAAAAAGAGTCCAATTTCAATTGAATAACCGTTCGGTTCCCACTCATACATTCCAACTTTTTCACACGTCTCCACTATCATAAATAAACTGCTCTCATGTGGTAACTGATCTCCAAAAATTTTATATAGCTTCACAATATCTAACGCAATTCTACATCTCACATTAGGGTTTTCAGTCTGCAAACACTGTTCATCTAGTATTTCTACTGCAAAGAAATTCCTACATGGCTTCAAAGCGACAACGTGGAGAAGGTTCTGGGACAGCCTCGGCCCAACCCAAGTTTGATAGTCGAAGGTTTGTCAGCGCCGAGGCGCAGGAATGCTACAATAAGATGGCCACCCGCTCTCTCATCCCCAAACGAGGTTTAAGGCCCGATCAATCCAAAGACAGGGACTTAACGGTCATGATAGCTGAAAAGAATTGGTTCACACTCACCGAACAACCTGATCCAGCAGTAATTGCCATCATCAAAGAGTTCTACGCCAACGTGTCTGAGCATTTCCACTATGGGGTGCTTGTGAGGGACAAGACTGTCGAAATTAGCGAAGAAGACATCAATGGTTGCTATCAACTGCCATTAGAGGGACTCAATGACGAGTACGCCAATCTTTTTATATGGAAAGGCGTGGTATGCCTTTATCTGCGCCAAACTCATGCCATGCACACATGTGAGCCATGTCACCAAAGAGAGGGTTGTACAGCTGTATTCAATTATTCAAGGCTTGAAGATAGATATCGGCCACATCATTCAGCAATCAATTCTACGTGCTGCACGAGGAGGAACCACATGAGGTTTACCCCGACCATCTCTTATTTGCATTTTATGTGCAAAATTTGGGGTTAAATGGAAGTCAAATGAGATGATTCAAACCCCCATATTGGTATTAGACCACAAACTGATCAGTCGGTATAGAGTATGGACTGGTGGGGAGAACCACCCTAGGGGATTGGGTTTTATAATTCCCCAAGTTGAAGCTCCACAAGCTTCACAACCTTCCACCCACATATGGTCCTTCCTCTACAGCTCAACGTGGTGTTGTTCCTGAGGCCGTCCAGCATGAAATTGATGGTTGGCTCTACAATCTCGAATCCCAGAATGTCCTCCTGTCAGAACGTCAAGATGTGATCTACAAGTTAATAGTCGACTACTTCACCGCCCAGAAGATGATGTATTCAGCTATACCCTGGAATTGATCTTAGTCATTTCCCTACTGCTCCTATTCTGCCTATTTTTCCCCTTCTGATCAAGAGATGAGCGAGGATGATGATGATGCACCCGAGGAATAAGCTCGTCAGGGAAGTCCTCTATTATTTTTATTGCTAAATGTTTTGCATGAGGACATTGCGCTTGATAAGTTTGGGGGTGGTTAATTTTTATTTGCATTTGTAGTTAGTTTGTAGTTTGTGGATAATTTGGGTTTTTATTTTTGGTTAAGTGTTGCATTTAGGATTGCATATTAATTTCAGCTTTTTAATAGTTAGGTATGTTTAGGGCCAATGATGAAATTAAAATTGCATGAACAAGTCTAGTACAGATTGTTGAGCTAGTGATGTGATTTTCTTGACATAAGTTAAATCTTTATCTGTTTGACACTGATATTATCAGGATAGCACGTTTTGAAAAATGACCATGATGGCTAAGGAAGTTTAAATGGATAGAAAATAGACTTCTAAAGGATGAATGCTAGTGAAATAAAGGAATAATTTGAATAGCCAGTGACGACTGAATTTAGACATAAATTCAAGTTTGGGGGAAAAATATTTGGAGTACATAAGCTTTGTCAAAAAAAAATTAAAAAAAAATAATAATAAAAAAAAATAATGTGGCATGCTTGTCTAGTTTTGTGGCCTTTGTTACTTGAGTAAGTAAGCCCGAGGGGATTGTCTTTACACCTAGCACCCTAAGGTCTTATTGGCTTGGGAGTCATTGGTCAAAAGCTCATTAAGATAACACTGAAAAGCCTAAGGGAATAGGACACTGCAAAGCCCCCGTTAAGAAAAAAAAAGAAAAAAAATTAGTAAAACATAAATATTCCATGTTGACCCTTGGACTTTGGTAATTGTTTGAGTTTAGCCGAATCAAGTTTATTTGAGGAGTTCTTAAGTTTACACTGTATGATGTCTTCTAAGAAATCTATTATCTTTCATATTTTGCTTTTTATTGGTTAGCATGGTTGTTGAACACACACACGATATCAGTTATAACAGATTCAGATTTATTGATTGTTGGGATATTATTAATCTGCCTTAATATGATGTATTAGCATGTGAATGTGATTTTTCTGAGGCCTAATGAATATACTGTGTGCTATTTAATTGCTGGAATTACGAACATATAGATAGTTTTAGGTGCATTTGCATGGGTGTTTAGTTTTTCGTGTTGTCTTGTGTTTTGTTGCTTGAGGATACGCAACGATTCAAGTTTAGGGGTATTTGATGATTAGGTAATATACCCAGGAATTGGATATACTTGGGTTTGAATTTGTGTATTCTCTAGTCTTTTAGAAGTATTTTTACTATTTTTAGTTGTTATTTTGCATATTCGGGAGCTGAAGGGGCAATTGAGGAATTTTGAGCTAAAAATGGCAATTTGGTAAATATCTTGAAGACCAGCGCCGGGGTGCTCTAGCCAGTTCATTACACAGCGCCGGGGCACTGGGGCGTGAGTTGTGTTGACTGAGCACGCGTGTTGACCGAGGGTTTGACTGCACAATTGGAGGCTATTTGAGAAGTTGATTTAGAGTAGGATTGTGGTGCAATGTGTGACGCCCCCAAAATAGGTATACATCACCCATCTTGAGTCGCCAAATACATGGTACAGAATATAAATACAAACTTAATTATACAACAGTTGTGTAATATACGACAATACATAAACTGAGAGTTTTAATAGGAATATTGTCATCTAGACAATTTCCACACTCAAAGGAGTCCTCATTACATTTATTGTCACACTATTTAACAGAAGAGTGATGACTACTAATGCTATTATCTGGACCGTCATTCCTTTCTCCGACTTGTCCCTGCTATATTCTCATTTCCCGAAGAGAACAGTGAAAGAAAAGGTGAGCTCAACTAGCCCAGTAAGAAATATTATGACTAAGATAATGCAGAATAAATTATCAATAGTCTTCAACAATGTTAAACTGATAAAATACAATAGACATCAAGTTTAACTACAGCGGAATAAGCAATCTATTAGAAGGGTCAAGTAGAGCATGATATCTACTATCTTCTATGATTTAAAATGTTTTCATCAATTTTTATCGCTGAGACTCAGCTTAATAAATAAACCACATCATCTAATCATCCCTGTATTGCGGGCCAAGGATATTCATTAAATCATCAACGGTTATGACTATACTGAATAATCCCTGGTCATAATCATACCAAAAACTATTCATCAATGCATTACAGGTCACTGAGGACTTTTATCACATCATTTATAACATTACAGGTCATGATTATACCGAATGATCCCTGGTCATAATCACACTAAGTCCATCTATGCACGTAAGCCAAAGATGACTTTTATTACAATATAAGCATGAGGATGATGACAATGACATAATAATTCAATAAAAAAAGTTCAAGAATAAATTTTAAAGATTTATAAGTTAATTTATCCTGAACTCAATAACGTCCAAATTGTCAACATGATACTGCTTTGTGGAGTAAAATTCAAGAATGCTCAAAAGAATATTTTCATGAAAAGATACTGGATGAAGCGCAAATATCCAGGATATTCCACTAATTTCAAGGAATATAGAAGCCAAAACTTTAACGAACTGAGTATAATAGAATGTATGAAACTGCAAATGGATTTTCACCCGCCATGCGGTAATCCACGTATCCAGATCATTTCCACAATTTAATAAGGAATGAATACAAAGGATCATTCACCATGCATGTGATAATCCACATAGACAGGTTATTCCAACAGAATAATAAAGAATGAAATAATAGAAGGATTCACTATGCGTGCGATAGACTGCACAGACAGGTTATTCCCAATAGAATAATAAATAATGGAATCAGGTCATGCGTAACGCACAGACAGGATATTCCGACAGAATAATAATTAATGGAACCAGGTCTGGCGTAAACGCACAGACAGGATATTCTGATAGAATAATAAATAATGGAACCAGGTCCGGCGTAAATGCACAGACATGATATTCTGACAGAATAATAAAGAACGGAATAATAGAAGAATTTCACCATGTATACGGTACTTCGCATAAACAGGTTATTCCAACAAAATAATAAGGAATGGAATAACAAAAGAATTTCACCATGTATACGGTAGTCCACGTATACAGGTTATTCCAACAGAATAATAAGAATGGAATAACAGAAGTTCTCTTCATGAATACGAAAGAAATAATACCCATTACCTTAGAAGAACTAGATATTGGAAAAGTAAAGTAGCAGAATGAAAGTAGTATGCACATAAGCCAATCATGTTTGATGATAAAGCATATACTTTGTAACAATCTTATTCATTTATTAATAAAAAGTATTAATTTATTAAAGGCTTATAATTATCTACATGATGTTGTTTTATAATATGTGATAAACCCATAGTTTTAAGCAATGCTTTTAGAATAATGAAGATGATCATTCTAATGAGATCTAAATTCTTAGAAAGCTTAAAATTAAAATAGTTTCCAATCATTGGATTACTAAATTAGGGATTAGTGAATCCGAATAGATTGATACATACGTTGATTGCTCATTGGATGAGGATGATTGATCTCATGATCATTTGTGTGGAGACACTAAAGCAAGTATTTAAGTGCTTATTAGAGAATAAGTTCACTGAACGTGGCTCGCTAAGGAATACCTAATGGAGTTTTACTTGTTTGTCAATAGGAATTCCTGTAGTGATAGTAGTACAAGTGATCCTTGAACTTGAGATCATCATAGTATCTTGTGTATGATGAGTTATACTTTGACTTATTCCTTAAGACCCTTAGGGTATATCAAAGGGTATGCTTAGGTATAATAAGTTGTACATGGAGATACTGTATGATCAATAAAGAATCTACCACTTCTAGTAAAAGAAGAGAAATGTCATATGAGATTCGATAAATGACAACCCAGTAGTCCTTGGCCAAGGCAGAATAAAATTAGAAAGGAGTTTCTAATTTGTATTATTTGGTGTTGTGCATTTAAGAGTCGAAATACATATAATTAAATAAAATAAGACTTGACAGTAATTCCATGTCTTATATTTAATTGGAACATTGTATGGTGGAAGGATTGAATTGTACGGTAACTATTTACTCAAAGGTTCTTTTATGATTAATGTTGAAATCTATATTATCTGAAAAGTCGTTGATCGCTAGGGAGGCTTATCCCTATTGTAGAATAAATATTATTTATTTAAATAAATTAATATTTGAATTTATTTAGTTAAATAAGATTAGAATTGTTCTAATTGATTTATTCACAACCGGTTTAATATGGAGAACCTAAAGGGTCACACCATAAAAGGAAGAATAATTATTTAAGAAGTGAATGTCATAATCGTAATAATAAGTTAAGTATATTTAATTTAATCTATGGTGATAGAATAAATTAAATAGCTTAATATTTATTAATTAATATTTTGGAAATATTAAATATAAATTAATAAGAGGAGTCTTATGATTATTATTACTATTATTATTATTTAATTTCTAAAGGAGTTTGGGAATTAATTAATTAAAGTACTCTCATTTATTCCTAATAAAATTAAGAGGCTAATTAATTAAAAGTTTAATTAATTATTCTTAATAAGATTAGGAGTCTAATTAATTAAAGGATTTTAATTAATTAAAATAAAACTCAATTCCTTAATTGTTAAGGAGGGTTGCCCACATCTATAAATAAGATGAATCTTATTATGGGTGGGGTTGTTGTTGACTTTTTCACAACAGACCTAATTCCAATAGTTGGAGAGTACACCATTTTCTATGAGAGATAGAAAAATTAGGGTTTTGCCAAACACTCATCTTCTTGAAACTTTATTCTTCCTTGGTAGATCACCTCTAGAGGTCAAACACTTGGGTGGCTAACGTTGATCAAAGGAAGGAACCAAACCCAGCGGATTCAAGTTGAACACGAAAAGATTTGGAGGTGAACTTGTACCTGAGGAAGCTCGAATCTTCAAGGGTATGATTCTTGTTCTTCATATCTTTTCGTTTAATTAATAATTGTGCATAAAGGATAATCCGGGTATATGGTTTGTAAAATTTTAAACTCTGATTTTTACATGTTTCCGCTTATTTTGTGCAATTTGATTGCGTTCATGAATATTACAAACCTAACACTGAATACTTTTCTTCTTTCTCTCTATAGTTTCTCTTTCTAGAGTTTCAGTGAATTCGTAAGAAATAATGAAGGAATGAGCTTTTATTTATAAAAGAACTGAAAGTGGCTCTTGGTCTTAACGAAGGTTCAAAATGACTATTGGTAATATTAAAGAGACAACTACTATTTGCGAAGAGGCAATTAACTCTTGAAACACCGAAGGAGCAAATAACTCTTGAAAAACTGATGGGACAAATAACTCTTGGAAAACTGAAGGGACAAATAACTCTTGAAAAACTGAAGGGACAAATAACTCTTGGAAAACTGAAGGGACAAGTTACTATTAAAACTTTAAATCAACGATCCATATTGATTTACTATTATAATTTCAACCAACGGTCTGCAAAATTAGCACATCTCCTCATAGAATAATATTGTACCCAAAAATAATTTGGACCGAAAAGAAATATATTTTTTGGGTGAATAGTACCCTGTGAATAGTAACTTGTGAATAGTAACTCGTGAATAGTACTTCGACACGAAAAGTACTCCGAATACCCGATTGAACACTATAACCTCCAGATATCAATTATTATCGAAATAATGTCGATTTTCACTAACACAAATAATTTCAACACAATGGAACTATCAAATTCATCTTTAATCAACACGAACTTATTCATCATTAATATTATAACTCACAATATTTAACAACCAGGTCGTTCCCAGGAAAAAGGAGGCTTTCCAATAAGGATTTCTTCCTATTGGCGCGCAATTAGATGACCAAACCTCTCCTTGACAGAACTTCTAGACATTGTAAATATTACAATTTAATAATATGAATAACTTTGTCGTCTCAATTATTGATTTAATAATATAACATATTATGCAGATGATACTATGACAATAATCGAATCAATAATATGAGAGATATGATGCAGCAATTGCTGTATCAATAATTGAGTATTACTGAGTGACTTCTCATGTAAGCATCAATAACCAATACTTTGTGCTACTATGCAACCACGCGTATTACTGTACTTCTACTAACGGGTAGTTCAACAGTTTTAACGGTAACACTTCCGCCGTTATTTTTATAAAAAAGATAATTCTATCGTTTTCTTACTACGACAATACTTCCGTTGTGGGGTCCACCAATGATTGTGTCGTCGTACAAATATTCCCTATTAAAACGAATATTTCCCGACCAATCAAATATTATATAACCACTTGCTTACTTTGCAAAATTTGTAAATATTACCCACAACTATAAAATTATATTATATCCACACCATAATATTCAAAAATATATTTCGAGAGAAATTAATCTTTATTCATAAAAGTTGAGGTCTTATACAATGTGAAGAGGATATAAAGGCTAATTGGCTGAATTAAATGGAACAACCACAATTGAAGACCAAGAGAGGGATTACTTGAAGATTGAAGGATCGGCTCTAGAGTTTTCTTCTTCTCTTATTTTTAAATTTGTGTAATTCTTTAAAGATGATTTTCAAAGGATTGTTGGTTTTAATTTTCGTTATGAATTAATTCTTTAATTAAGATTTCAATTGAACATTTTATGTCTATAAATTAGTTATTCGATTTATTCCAATTATTTATGTCAAAATGAATTGTTTATCTTGTCTTGTGCTTATTGATTAATTATTTGGCCAATAATTACCTTGTTACTCTAGAAGGAATTGGAAGAGGAGATCTAGGGTTAGAACTGGGCATGATAACATGTACTCTTAATTATTTGCATGACGAATAATTAGGGTTGTGAATGGAATGAAAATATCTGTTCACTGCATATAACACGTTGGGAATTGGAATTTAATGTGTTTAATTTAATTGTTTTGCATAGGAATATAGCAAGATTAATTGGATTAAATAGAAGTTAATTGATCACTTGAGAAAGAGCTTTTGACACTTAGAATTTTCGTTACCAATTCAGTAGGCATAATAATTGGGATAATTGGATAATTGATTTATAGTTCATAATTGGGGATATTGGAGTCTTAATCCTTATTTACCTGAGTTCATTCGTTAAAATCTTAGTTTTATTTATTTGATTTATTTTTAGAATAGTTTCTTTTTAATTGCTTACTTTAGTTTTCTTATTTTGAAAAATCACATCTTATGGTTGTTTAAATAAAATTGAATTGATATAGTGCTAGTAGTTGGAATTTATTGATTAGAATTCTCTGTGGGATCGACACTCTATCTTATCACTTTATTACTTGTTGACTGTGTACATTTGCACAAATTCATTGATTGTGAAATCAAGCAACAAGTTTTTGGCGCCGTTGCCGGGGACTTCTTTATTAATATTAATTCCATATTAGTTATAATCAATTCAGTCTTAATTTAAGCGTTATTTATTTATTTTTCTTCTTGTATTGGCAGGAATTCTTTGTGAGTGTATGCACACTAGATCAAGGGCTAAAAAGGAACTTTTTCCTTATATAGACGACATCGAAAGGAAGTTCCAAAAATTGCGGTTGACTAGTGAGGTTATACAGTTGGAAGAAGATATGGCGGCACAAGAGATACCAGTGAACATGGCAGGAGAAGAACAAAAATTACTTAGGGATTATGCCATGCCGAATGTCATAGATATACAGTCGAGTATTAAGAGGCCGACAATCAATGCAAACAGTTTTGAGATAAAACCGGGAACAATTCAGATGCTTCAAAACACATGCCAGTTTGGGGATAGTTCAACAGATGATCCTAATGAGCACATCTTGAGTTTCTTGGAAGTTTGCGACACCTTCAAGTTCAATAATGTATCAGAAGATGCTATAAGGTTGAGGATGTTTCCGTTTACGTTCAAAGATAAAGCTCGGAGTTGGTTACATTCTTTACCTCCTGGTTCAATCACAACTTGGGATGACTTAGCTCAAAAATTTCTAGCTAAGTTTTTCCCACTAGAGAAGTCGGCAAAACTACGAAACGATGTTCACACCTTCGCACAGTTTGACTCAGAAACTTTATATGAGGCGTGGGAAAGATTCAAGGACATGCTTCATAAATGCCCACATCACGGAATTGAATAGTGGATGTAGGTGGGGATATTTTGTGATGAATTTCACGAGCCCACAAGAGCCAATATTGATGCAGCAGCAAGTGGACCGATAATCTCTAAGAATTTTGATGAGGCTTATCAATTGCTAGAAATGATGGCCAACAACAACTATCAGTGGCCCATGACTAGGTCTAACTCTCAGAAAACACTGGGAAATTTGAAATGGATACGGTGACAGCATTGGCAGCACAGGTTTCCGCAATAGCAAAGAAAATAGAAACATGGACTCCACCATCCATGCAGCAAGTAACAATGGTTTGTGAGTTATGTGCTGGGAGTCATGCTACAGATCAATATGCCATAAATACTGAATCAGCTCAGTTTGTAGGGAGCTACAGTCGATCAACCCATCCGTATCCGAATCAAAACGTATATAATTCAAGGTTGGAGAAATCACCCGGGATTTTCATGGAGTAACAATCAAGCTCAAGCACCTAAACAGTAAAACACATCCGAATTTCAAAATCAGACTCAACAACAGCCAGAGAGGAAAACAAGTTGGGAAGAAGCTTTGGAAAAATTCATTTCAGCTACTGACAAAAGGATCGGGGAATAAGAAAAGTTATTAAATCAAGTAGATATGAATGTGAAAAGCCAAGGTGCTTCAATAAAGAATCAGGAAAATTAAATGGGGCAGATGGCACATTCACTGAATAACCGACCACTGGGAACACTCCCTAGTGATACAGAGATAAATTCGGGCAAAGATGAGCATTGCAAGGCTGTAACTTTACGTAGTGGAAAGGATTTGCAAGAGACGGTCAAGGATAAGGAAAAGAGGGACAACGTAACAGGTGAAACAGAGGAAGTTGTGGAAACCAGAAAACGTCAAGATGAGACCTTAGAGCAGAAAGCACCGAAACCAATCATCACAATGCCTCCTATACCGTATCCACAGAGGTTTTAGAAATCCAAGTTGGATAAATAGTTTTCAAGATTCTTGGATAATTTCAAAAAATTGCATATCAACATCCCATTCGCAGAAGCCTTGGAACAAATGCCAAGTTACGCCAAGTTTATGAAGGAAGTCTTGTCAAAAAAGAGAAAATTGGGTGATTTTGAGACAGTGGCATTAACCGAAGAGTGCAACGTAATTATCCAGAATAAGTTACCTCCAAAGCTCAAGGATCCAGGTAGTTTTAATATTCCATGTGAAATTGGAAATTAGTTTTCGGGACGAGCATTGTGTGATTTGGGGGCCAGTATAAACTTGATGTCACTATAAGTCTACAGCCAATTTGGACTTCAAGCACCAAGACCGATAAATATCAGCTTGCAGTTGGCAGATCGGTCCGTTACATATCCACGAGGTATTGTTGAAGACCTTTTAGTGAAGGTGGATAAATTCATCTTCCCCGCGGATTTCTTTATCTTGGATTGTGAGGTAGATAGCGAAATTCCAATTATTCTCGGGCGACCATTCTTAGCAATGGGGAGAACATTGATTGGCGTGCAAAAAGGTGAATTGACGATGAGAGTTGAGGATCAACAGGTCACCTTTAATGTGTGACGAACGAGAATTTTGTAAATTAATTTTAATTATTTGTTGAATTAAATAAATATTTTTCAAGGATTTAATTATTGGATTAAATAATTAATTGAGGCAATTGTGGTAGATTAATTTAATTATATGTGTTACATTTATTGAATTAATGTAGAGAATTTTTAATATTCAAAGTATGTGGTTATGTGAGCTTATTGAATTAAATGAATTATTTAATTAAGCATGATGTTACTTTAATTAATTTAATTATTAATTAGAGATTTAATAAATTTTTATTATTTATTAATGAGAAAAATTAATTATGTGACTATATGAATTTATGAGAAAATATTATATTTTATTTATATAAATTAAATAAAATATTGGAGTTATTTTATAAGGAGTGTGACATTTATTAAACTATATAATAAAAGGTTTATTAAAATAATGAGCTTTGAATTTATTTGCTAAGCCAGACATGGCACTAAGAGAGGTTATGGGCAGTTAACTCATGACTGGACAACTGACCACATCGCGTCAGTTTTAATTCTTCGACGCTTCCTCCTTCTTCTTCATAATTTCCTAAGTCTGGCATTATTTTCAGAGAGAGTTCAGAGAGAAAGTGAGAATTTGTGAGAGATATTATAAGTATTTAATTAACAGGTACTTGTAGAAAGCTTTCATTAACCATCTCCTAACCTATACTCTGGGTAATTCTCCCAAACCCAATTTCTACATTTACGTCTCATAAATTGGCTTTTATATTGTTCTGTAAATCTCTGTATTTGGGAGATATGAGATGATTGTAATTTTATGTATGTGTTAATATGTATCAATTCGTATTTAATTATATACATTACATGATTTCATATCGTCAAGTTCATGAAAGTATGTCGTACGTATGTTTTTCAAAATAATCAGGGTACGTGATATGGCCATATGGCCTTATACGTGATAATTGATGTATTGATCTTATATTATCCCAAAATTTTACACCCTTATATTATCGAGCATGTTAATACGAAGAGATCAAGCCTTAAACGAACGGATTCGGTGTTATAACGAATCCGTAGTGTTAAATTATAAGTTTTTGTTCAAAATCCTCAAGAACATCAAGAACAATCCATTTTTTATGATTTAAATATGTGATTATATGTTTTAATGGGTTAAAATCACTTTACATATGTTGGGTTATGATTATACATGAATTATAACATGTGGGTATATGTGATTTGGTGAAATTAGTATTAAAAATGTGTTGATTTCGCTGTACTCTGTGTTCTTCGCGAACTGGGAATCAGTTTCTGGGGTCTCGCGCCGCGGCGCCAGCTCTAGAACTGATGTCTCGTGCCGCAGCGCCACAGCGCTCGCAGTGCCAAGACTCGAGCCACGGCGCCACAGCGCCGCAGCGCCAAGGGCCCGGCCACAGCGCCACCACGCCGCAGCGCGGCTCCTTAGCACATTAGTGGCGCCGCAGCGCCACTCTCCAGAAAATGTCAGAAATGTATTTTTAAAATTGTTAAGTCTAACAATGTGTTAGTGGATTATTGTAATGAACATGTAATCATGTTAGAGGTATTATGAGATGATAAAATAGTTGTTTACCATGTATTAATATATTATATGTGAATTGAATTATTAAATACATAATTAGTTTGATAATTCATGAAGTATAAATTATGTGACAACGTGATAATTTGACTAAGTTTAGTCAATAATTAAAGTAGACAACGAGAATGAGCTCATGTTGATTAATTATTAATTAACAAGTATTGTGTATATGAATGGTATGTAGGATTTAATTCAAAGAACGTGCTTAGTTAAAGTGTAATCTACGCACGAGGCAAGTATCCTATCCCTAACTCCATTCTATTGAGCAAGTTTATTTAAACTTAAACGTTACTTTTATGTTGAGCAAGTTTCCCTAACCCTACTTGTCATTTTTGATCAAGTTTCTTATTTACCTTGAATAAATTATCCTTGTTATTATTCAAGTTCAAGCATGATATTAAAGATTAATTATCTTTCCAAAGCATGATTCAGTTATACAATAATTGTCCTATTGCATACTTTTGAGATTATTATTCTAATCAAATATCAATTATTGTTGAACCTTATTAGACTAGTGAACCTTATTGATTCAACTAGTCCATAGTTGATGAGCGTTCTAAATTTCAGAACCCTTGATGAAATTATCCAAACCAAACTTCCTTTGGTGCGGACTCGAATGTCAAACTGAGATGAACAACCCTGTATAGGGGATTATTTACGCTTTAGCGTTAAGATATTGTGCACAGTATGGTACTAAGGGTTGATCCCCCTAAGTACGAGAAGAAGGTCCATAGTCTTATGACTGTTAAAGGTTTCAAGTATATTTCTTGTTAACCTAGGACATAGTTCAAGGTCTTATGACCCTCAGAATTCTTTTGATTCTTGTTATTCATTCTCGATTCAAAAGTTGAGCTTTTATTCAGATGTCTTTGATTTATTCGCATGTTATTATAATGTTATTTCATTATTATACTTGTGGACATTTGTGCTCACTCTTGCTTAATAATAACATTGCAGTTAAGAATGAAAGAAGCGATGAACCCTCCACTAGTAAGGGCAAGGGCAAAGTTAGCAAATGATGAAGACCTGTTATTTTTTTAACTGATGTATTTATTTAAGACTTGAGTTATGTTGATGTTAAGACTTATTTGTTTAGAATTCCGCACAGATATTTTAAGGTTAGAGTAACCTGGGATTTATATATGATTTAGTTGATGTAACCCTTAAGGGAAGAGATTTTTTTTATGATTTCTATCTATTGTATGGTTTGATATTATTTATGGGTAGATAGATAGATGATGCTTGTACAGTGAACACCAAATCCCGTGGAATCGAAGTACCTGGATTTGGGGGTGTCACAAGTTGGTATCAGAGCTGTAGGTTATGAACCTTAGGTGGGGGAACAACCTTAGGTAGTAACCTTATAGAAAGAAGATAGTAAAGGAAAACTCTTATCGAGTTTTAAGAAATGAATTTTTGGTAATTCATTGAAGATAATAAAATACATTATGTGTCTATGTGTTAATTTATGTGCTCGTTAGTACAACTTAGTAACTAAAACTTAAAATTTTGTTGTCAGGATGACGAATGTTGGAGAAGCTAGTCAAGCTGGGAAGGAAGAACCCCGATTACCTATAGTACCTACAGAAGAGGAGACCCAAGACATACATGTTGTTAGGGAACAGTTAGTTCAGAGGGAGTCATCTCCATTGATCACCGTTGTTGGTCAGGAGCATGAACTTGAGATTGATCCTGAGGAGGGTCCTGAGGAGGAGTTTGATGAGGAGGAAGAAGAAGAGGAGCTACCACGGTACACTGTTGATGCTGAGATGTATGCCACACTATATGATCGTAACGTGGAGTTACAAGATGAGGTTCAGGAATTGACTGAGCGAGTGACTGTTCAGCAGTCTACTTTAGAGGAGAAGGATAGAGAGATTGTGACCCTTCACACACGTTTGGGAAACGTGGAGTGGGATCTGGTTCATGAGAAGGGTCAAACCGAAGATAAGACCGAGGAGATAGAGAAGCTGAATAAGGAACTGAAGGAAACCTCCGGAAGACTGAAGATAGCAGAGGAAGGATGGGTAAGAGAATCACATCGAGCTGATCGTGCAAAAAATGATAGTCGTGTAAAGAAGGCAAAGCTTGAAGACACGTACGCCACACTTAATCATGCAATGGATGAGGTTCAAGAGCGAGTGTTAAGGTACCCCATCCAGTTTGAAGGACTTCCATCGTATATGTTGGATCGCAGGACGATGTCTCGTATCATGAATGAGGAGCGTGGCAAGGCTATTGAGCACCTTGGAAGATAGGAATAAAATCTGTTTATTTATGTGAAAGACTTATATAGTTTTATGTAAATTTCGATGTATTTATGAACTAAGGAATATGTTAATATTTGAATGTTTTAAATCCTGTGGATTCTTTATTCCGGGATAGATGATGTAAATAGCAGTATGCTATAGTTTAATGTTAAAACTTTTTATTTGAATGAAAAGATATCAAGTTGTTTGAGATGATGTGTTAAGTGATATGTTAAATTGTTGAGTAATGTCTTAACTATGTAGAGAAATAAATAAAGTTCTAATAAACGTTTATTTAACAGAAAAATGCCGCCAAGGAGAAGACAACAACGTCAACCGACTCAGGAAGAGTCAACAAATAATAACAATAATGTCAACGTTAATCCAGTTCAACAGCTAGTTAATTTACTAACTGGAGTCATGAATAACCAACCGCAAGCTCCACCTAGCACAACGTTTAAAGATTTTAAGGCGGTGGGACCGCCAGAGTTCAAAGGTTTCAAAAACCCGATCGAGGCTCAAACGTGGGTGATGGAAATGGAGAAGGTTTTCGACGTTGCTAGGGTTCGAGAAGATCAGAAGACCGTTTTTGCGACATTTATGCTGAAGTCTGAGGCTAGCTACTGGTGGCAGGCAAACAAGATGCGAGGAGGTGAAGGTGTAATTACGTGGGAGAGATTCAAAGAGATGTTTTTCGAAATGTATTTCCCAACTAGTTCGCAGAATCAGATGGAGGTGCAATTTCTGGAACTGAAACAGGGAAACATGAGCGTGCCTGAATACGCGGCTAAATTCGATGAGTTGGCAAGGTTTGCCCCTTATCAAGTACACACTGACGAGAGGAAAGCCAGACGATTCGAACAAGGACTGAAGCCTTGGGTATACAGCAAGGTATCAATGTTTCAACTTAACACGTTTGCGGGAGTTTTGGAAAAGGCCATTCTCGCGGAAGGAGGAAGTGATGCAGTGACTAAGTACAACCAAGAACAGAAAAAGAAAAAGAGTGAGAATGAAGGTAATAACAAGACTGGTGGAAGTAATATTGGGAATAATAATAATTAGAAGAGGAAGTGGACGGATAACTCGACAGCTGGAAGTCAACACGGAGGGCAGAAAAAGAAGATAGAAGCATGTCCGACTTGCGGCAAGGCACATCTAGGAGTTTGTTTGAAGGGAAAGAGAGTGTGCTACAATTGTGGTCAGGAAGCCCACATAGCACCAAATTGTCCAAACCCAAAGAAGGGTGCTTGTTTCAACTGTGGTTTGAAAGATCATTTAGCAAGAGACTGTTCCAAGAAGGGATCGGGAGGATCAGGACAAGGAGGAAACCGGGGAAATAGCAGTGGAAATACCTTAACCATCACCGGACCACCTGCAACAAACTGACCAATCGCCAGAACTTTCAATATGACGGTGCAGGATGCAATCCAGTCTCGTGATGTGGTGTCAGGTATCATTCCGATCAATGAAATTAATGCTTACATTTTATTTGATTCGGGTGCTACTTGTTCCTTTATATCCGATGACTTTGCTAATAGTTTAGATTTGCTTAAGGATGAATTGGAATATCCCATGATTATAGAAATTGCGAATAGAGAGATAATTCCTGTTAAGCATGTGTATAAGAATTGTAGAGTGGATATTAAGGGTAATATCATGATCGTAGATCTTATCCCTATTCGATTGGGGGAATTCGACGTTATATTGGGTATGGATTGGCTATCCAATTATGGGGCTGTAATTGACTGCCAAAAGAAGTGTATTCACCTTATGACTCCGTCAAAGGTTGTGTTTTAAGATAGCAAGTCGCCTAGACAAGCGAGTTGTCTGACGATGTTGCAGGCCAGGAAGTTATTAAGACAAGGCTGTGTAGGATATTTAGCTTACATAGTCGACAGTCAAAAAGAGAACCCGAAGGTAGAGGAGATACCGATTGTGAGGGACTTCGTCGATGTATTTCCAGACGATTTGCCAGGACTTCCACCAGATAGAGAAGTAGACTTTGTGATTGATTTGGCGCCCGGAACTGCTCCAATATCGAAGGCACCATACCGAATGGCGCCAGTAGAGATGAAGGAATTAATGGTACAACTACAACAATTGTTGGACAAAAACTACATTCAACCGAGCGTATCGCCGTGGGGAGCGCCGATGTTGTTCGTGAAAAAGAAGGACGGATCGATGAGGCTCTGCATTGACTACAGAGAATTAAATAAGGTCACGATTAAGAACAGATATCCATTACCAAGGATCGATGACCTGTTTGATCAATTGAAGGGAGCAAAATACTTTTCCAAGATTGACTTGAGGAGTGGTTATCACCAACTGAAGGTGAGGCCAGAGGATGTACCGAAGACTGCGTTTAGAACGCGATACGGTCACTACGAATTTTTAGTAATGTCGTTTGGTCTTACGAATGCTCCTGCAGCATTTATGGGACTAATGAATGGTGTATTCAAGCCGTTTTTGGACAAATTCGTGGTGGTATTTATAGATGACATTTTGGTATATTCCAAAACCAAAGAAGAACACGAAGAACACTTAAGGTTAACGTTGGAAGTATTGAGAAGGGAGAAGTTGTATGCTAAGTTTTTGAAATGCGAATTCTGGATCGAGAGAGTACAATTTCTTGGTCACGTAATCGATAAAGATGGAATTTCGGTAGATCCATCCAAAGTAGAAGCTGTGATTAACTGGGATCAGCCAAGAACGCCGTCAGAAGTAAGAAGTTTTCTTGGATTAGCAGGATATTATAGAAGATTCATACAAGATTTTTCTAAGATCGCAACTCCGTTAACGAATTTAACTCGTAAAGCTGTGAAATTTTTTTGGACGGAGAAGTGTAAGGAGAGTTTTCAAGAATTAAAGAAGAGGTTGAGTTCAGCGCCTGTGTTATCCCTTTCGGATGATACAGGAAATTTTGTTGTTTTTAGCGATGCGTCGCATAAAGGACTTGGCTGTGTGCTGATGCAAAACGACAAAGTCATTGCGTATGCATCACGACAGTTGAAGGATTACGAGAAGGGTTACCCAATCCATGATTTGGAGTTAGCTGCAGTTGTTTTTGCTTTGAAAATTTGGAGGCACTATCTATACGGGGAGAAGTGTGAAATATATACGGACCACAAGAGTCTGAAATATATTTTTACACAGAAAGATTTGAATATGCGTCAAAGAAGATGGTTAGAATTAATCAAGGATTATGACTGTGAGATTTTATACCATCCGGGTAAGGCTAATGTGGTCGCCTTCGCCTTAAGTAGAAAGGGTCGTGAGAAATTGATGATGCTGATTGCTCAGCAGGAGCTAATTGCAGATATGGAGAAACTGGAGTTAGAAGTGAAGTATCCTATGGAGATTGATGAGAAGCTATTTCAGATGCAATCTGGTACAA
Source organism: Panax notoginseng (assembly GCA_016801055.1). Lineage (NCBI taxonomy): Eukaryota > Viridiplantae > Streptophyta > Magnoliopsida > Apiales > Araliaceae > Panax > Panax notoginseng. The sequence continues at coordinate 183,311,391 of CM029017.1, forward strand.
CTCTACTAGATAGAGTGAAGGAGGCTCAGCTTCAGGATGATGAATGCAAAAAGGTAACATCGAAGATATCTGAAGGAACCGAACCAAGATTTAAGATGGATAAGGAAGGAATATTGAGATTTGAAAGCAGAATTTGGGTTCCGCCAGTACAAGAAATTAAGGAAGAAATTTTGAATGAGGCTCATAGTTCAAGATATTCGATTCACCCTGGTAGTACAAAAATGTACCAAAATCTTCGACAACATTTCTGGTGGCCGAATTTGAAACGTGATGTTGCAGAATGTGTTGCCAAATGCCTGACATGTCAGAAAGTTAAAGCAGAACATCAGAGACCGAGTGGATTGCTACAACCGTTGGAGATCCCAGAATGGAAATGGGAACATATTACGATGGACTTCATGGTTGGCCTTCTGACGACCTAGAAAGGCTACGACGCAGTATGAGTTATCGTTGACCGACTGACGAAATCCGCGCACTTCCTTCCAATCAAAATAAGATTCAACTTAGATCAGTTGGCCAGGCTATATGTGAAAGAGATTGTTTCGAGGCACGGAGTGCCGGTGTCTATTGTTTTCGATAGGGACCCGCGCTTCACATCAAATTTTTGGAAACGTCTTCAGGAATGCATGGGTACACAACTGCGAATGAGTACAGCTTACCACCCTCAAACAGACGGACAGAGCGAACGAACGATTCAAACACTGGAAGATATGTTACGAGCCTGTGTAATGGACTTCAAAGGAAATTGGGATGATCACCTACCGTTAGTAGAGTTCGGCTACAACAACAGTTACCACGCTAGTATTGGTATGCCACCTTACGAAGCGTTATACGGCAGAAAGTGCAGAACTCCGCTTTATTGGGATGAAGTTGGTGAAAGACAATTGTTAGGGCCAGAATTGGTACAACAGACGGCAGAAATAGTCAAAGTGATCCGAGCACGACTGGTAGCAGCTCAAGATCGACAGAAAAAATACGCTGATCCACATCGTAAAAATATCGAGTTTGAACCAGGTAGTTATGTTTTCTTGAAGGTCTCTCCCTGGAAGGGAAAGATCAGGTTCGGAAAGAAAGGAAAATTGAGCCCAAGATTTATTGGACCCTTTGAGGTACTGCGAAGAATTGGAGAAGTTGCGTACGAGGTAACCTTACCTCCAGCACTCGAGAATGTCCACAACGTCTTCCATGTTTCTGTGTTGCGACCTTACAAACCTGATTACAAGCATGTAATTGAATACGAACCCCTGCATTTTGAGAAGGACTTATCTTATGAAGAAATTCCTGTCCAAATTATCGACCGAAAAGAACAAGTTCTGAGAAATAAAGTTATACCTTCTGTTAAGGTAATTTGGAGGAACCACAACGCTGATGAAGCTACGTGAGAACTCGAAGAGAATATGATGAAGAATTACCCTTATTTATTTACTTAATTATTTGTAAGCGATTCTGGGGACAGAATCTTTGTAAGGGGGGAGAATGTAACGGGTCAAATTTATTGAGTCGTGATTCTGGGGACAGAATCCTTTTAAGGGGGGAAAGATGTGACGAACGAGAATTTTGTAAATTAATTTTAATTAATTATTGAATTAAATAAATATTTTTCAAGGATTTAATTATTGGATTAAATAATTAATTGAGGCAATTATGGTAGATTAATTTAATTATATGTGTTACATTTATTGAATTAATGTAGAGAATTTTTAATATATGTGGTTATGTGAGCTTATTGAATTAAATGAATTATTTAATTAAGCATGATGTTACTTTAATTAATTTAATTATTAATTAGAGATTTAATAAATTGTTATTATTTATTAATGAGAAAAATTAATTATGTGACTATATGAATTTATGAGAAAATATTATATTTTATTTATATAAATTAAATAAAATATTGGAGTTATTTTATAAGGAGTGTGACATTTATTAAACTATATAATAAAAGGTTTATTAAAATAATGAGCTTTGAATTTATTTGCTAAGCCAAACATGGCACTAAGAGAGGTTATGGGCAGTTAACCCATGGTTGGGCAACTGACCACATCGCGTCAGTTTTAATTCTTTGACGCTTCCTCCTTCTTCTTCATAATTTCCTAAGTCTGGCATTATTTTCAGAGAGAGTTCAGAGAGAAAGTGAGAATTTGTGAGAGATATTATAAGTATTTAATTAACAGGTACTTGTAGAAAGCTTTCATTAACCATCTCCTAACCTATACTCTGGGTAATTCTCCCAAACCCAATTTCTACATTTACGTCTCATAAATTGGCTTTTATATTGTTCTGTAAATCTCTGTATTTGGGAGATATGAGATGATTGTAATTTTATGTATGTGTTAATATGTATCAATTCGTGTTTAATTACATACATTACATGATTTCATATCGTCAAGTTCATGAAAGTATGGAGTACGTGATATAGCCATATGGCCTTATACGTGATAATTGATGTATTGATCTTATATTATCCCAAAATTTTCACCCTTATATTATCGAGCATGTTAATACGAAGAGATCAAGCCTTAAACGAACGGATTCGGTGTTATAACGAATCCGTAGTGTTAAATTATAAGTTTTTGTTCAAAATCCTCAAGAACATCAAGAACAATCCATTTTTTATGATTTAAATATGTGATTATATGTTTTAATGGGTTAAAATCACTTTACATATGTTGGGTTATGATTATACATGAATTATAACATGTGGGTATATGTGATTTGGTGAAATTAGTGTTAAAAATGTGTTGATTTCGCTGTACTCTGTGTTCTTCGCGAACTGGGAATCAGTTTCTGGGGTCTCGCGCCGCGGCGCCAGCTCTAGAACTGATGTCTCGCGCCGCAGCGCCACAGCGCTTGTAGCGCCAAGACTCGAGCCACGGCGCCACAGCGCCGCAGCGCCAAGGGCCCGGCCACAGCGCCACCACGCCGCAGCGCTGCTCCTTAGCACATTAGTGGCGCCGCAGCGCCACTCTCCAGAAAATGTCAGAAATGTATTTTTAAAATGGTTAAGTCTAACAATGTGTTAGTGGATTATTGTAATGAACATGTAATCATGTTAGAGGTATTATGAGATGATAAAATAGTTGTTTACCATGTATTAATATATTATATGTGAATTGAATTATTAAATACATAATTAGTTTGATAATTCATGAAGTATAAATTATGTGACAACGTGATAATTTGACTAAGTTTAGTCAATAATTAAAGTAGACAACGAGAATGAGCTCATGTTGATTAATTATTAATTAACAAGTATTGTGTATATGAATGGTATGTAGGATTTAATTCAAAGAACGTGCTTAGTTAAAGTGTAATCTACGCACGAGGCAAGTATCATATCCCTAACTCCATTCTATTGAGCAAGTTTATTTAAACTTAAACGTTACTTTTATGTTGAGCAAGTTTCCCTAACCCTACTTGTCATTTTTGATCAAGTTTCTTATTTACCTTGAATAAATTATCCTTGTTATTATTCAAGTTCAAGCATGATATTAAAGATTAATTATCTTTCCAAAGCATGATTCAGTTATACAATAATTGTCCTATTGTATACTTTTGAGATTATTATTCTAATCAAATATCAATTATTGTTGAACCTTATTAGACTAGTGAACCTTATTGATTCAACTAGTCCATAGTTGATGAGCGTTCTAAATTTCAGAACCCTTGATGAAATTATCCAAACCAAACTTCCTTTGGTGCGGACTCGAATGTCAAACTGAGATGAACAACCCTGTATAGGGGATTATTTACGCTTTAGCGTTAAGATATTGTGCACAATATGGTACTAAGGGCTGATCCCCCTAAGTACGAGAAGAAGGTCCATAGTCTTATGACTGTTAAAGGTTTCAAGTATATTTCTTGTTAACCTAGGACATAGTTCAAGGTCTTATGACCCTCAGAATTCTTTTGATTCTTGTTATTCATTCTCGATTCAAAAGTTGAGCTTTTATTCAGATGTCTTTGATTTATTCGCATGTTATTATAATGTTATTTCATTATTATACTTGTGGGCATTTGTGCTCACTCTTGCTTAATAATAACATTGCAGTTAAGAATGAAAGAAGCGATGAACCCTCCACTAGTAAGGGCAAGGGCAAAGTTAGCAAATGATGAAGACCTGTTATTTTTTTAACTGATGTATTTATTTAAGACTTGAGTTATGTTGATGTTAAGACTTATTTGTTTAGAATTCCGCACAGATGTTTTAAGGTTGGAGTAACCTGGGATTTATTTATGATTTAGTTGATGTAACCCTTAAGGGAAGAGATTTTTTTTATGATTTCTATCTATTGTATGGTTTGATATTATTTATGGGTAGATAGATAGATGATGCTTGTACAGTGAACACCAAATCCCGTGGAATCGAAGTACCCGGATTTGGGGGTGTCACATAATGTATTTAAGTCGATGTATTATCCGAAAGAAAAAGGTGAATGTATGCTGGTGGATATCATGGATGAATTAGTTAATCACAAGTTCCATGGAAATTATTCAGAGGACCCGATAGAATCCATTTTGCTCGGGATGGACGAAATTGGTATTGAAGATGACATTGAGTATGTCAAATGGCTAGATACGCCATCTTTCATCCGGAAAAATAATCAACCATTCAACACCCTTGAAAGGCCCGAAACGGAAGGTAAAAAGTTTAAAACCTCAATAGAAGAGCCACCGGTGTTGGAATTAAAACTGCTACCATCTCATCTGCAGTATGCTTATTTGGGAAAAGATTCTACCCTACCAGTCATTGTTTCAACAGAGTTAACGGACACGCAAAAAGAGAAACTGCTAAGGGTATTGCGAGAGTTCAAAACAGCAATCGGATGGACCATAGCGGATATTCGAGGAATTAGTTCGTCATTTTGTATGCATAAAATTTTATTGGAAGAGGGGGAAAGACCAACCATTGAGCAGCAAAGAAGGTTAAACCCCATTATGAAGGATGTGGTGAAAAAGGAGATCATAAAGTGGTTGGATGCCGGCATTATTTATCCAATTTCGGATAGTTCATGGGTAAGTCCTGTACAGTGTGTACCAAAGAAAGGGGGTATGACAGTGGTGAAGAACGAAGTGAATGAGCTCATCCCTACTAGAACCGTTACAGGATGGAGAGTATGTATGAATTACCGTAAGCTGAATAAAGCCACACGCAAGGATATTATTAATTATGTAATAATATTTTACGCTAAGGTTTTTAACCTTTTAATAACATTCCAGTCAAATACTACTAATAATATCTTAATCCAATATTATTAGTCATATAAAAATAATTTAAGTCATTAATCACATTAATAAACAATTTATTTGAATTGTTTTCCTTTTATTAAATAATTTGTTTAAGCATTCTAAAATGCCATAAACTTCACAACACATCAAACCCGACCCAAAACCTTCGTCACAAATCTGCATAAACCATGCTTAAGGGTCTCAAGTCATAAATCAAATTTTTCATATTTTTGGACATCATACATTTAATTAAATCCATTTATCCATTTATCATCATTTAGATGAAAAATACCAAATCAGTCCCGAATATATTTCATTTATAAGATGTGACAGAATATAGCTCCATATTGAACATATATTTTTCCCGAAATTTTTAAAATTTATTTAGTATATTTAAATAGTCCATAATAGCCAAATATTCTCAGATTTTTCATAAATCGAGATTAACTCCAAAAATTTTGAAATGTTTACAGTATGTTCCTGTTATACACATGTACTTTCAGTAAAAATTTTGTAATTTTTGGACTTATACATAGAGAGTTATTCGGGTGGCTTCATAAAAATAGCCCTTCACCGTAAAATCTAAATCTCTCAAACCGTATGGCCAAAAATTCTCAAATTTTTACACAACCTTCATAACTTTTGATATTAACACTCCAAATATTTCCAGAATTTTTAAAGCACAAACAGTGGACGAAATTACCCCCGTTTCAGACTGATCCAAAACTGTAAAAAAAACGAGACAGTTTTTACCAAAATCCACACCACGACTTTTAAAAACGTGATTTTTGAGTTCTACCACTTTGGTTTACTAGTCAACACATATACCTAACACCTCTCTTCAACGGATCGTAAAAAGGAGTTATAGATTTAAAACGATGGATTTTTAAAGTATATAAAAGTTAGGGTTTCAAAACTAAAATTTTGTTTTTCTTTTCCTTTTAGATTCCAACCAAATCAACACCCAATATGGGTAAATCCATGAAAAACACATAGATTATAGGGGTTTGAACTTCTAAATCAAAAATTCCCTTTCATCATATTACAAAAAAATAAAGGAAGAAATTATACATTTGTTTTTCTTCTTCTTCCTTCTTCCATGGAGAACCTTCTCTCTCCTCTTCTTCTTCCTCATGGGGCTGCCGCCCCTCCTCTCTTACTCCTCCATGGCTTCAACCACTTCTTCTTCTTCTTCTTCTCTCTCTCTCTCTCTCTCTCTCTTTCCCGTTCTCTTTTTTTTCTTTTCCTCTTGGCTTTCTCTCTCTTCTTTTCCTTATCTCTTAAAGCCGATTCTTTTTTTTTCCTACTTCTCAATTTCGGCACATGTGGCCTTAATATCATCCAACTCTTATTTTATTTTAATTGTTAATTTACTTAATAAATAAGTACATAGTCCCTCCTTAAGTCGGTCAAAAAATTGGGCCACTTATTAATTAAATTCTATTGGGTTTGTACTTTTATTATTTTACTTATTAACAAAATAGATTAATAATTTAATCGCCCTTAATCACTTTATCCACAAGTTACATGCTTAAATAATTAATTAGACTTGTTTAAATAATATAACCTCCTTAGTCCATTAAATCTAATTCTTTTAGACTCTAAATAAATTATTGGGCTATGATATTATTATAGTCCATTACTTTTAATTCTATTCCATTCTACCCTTATCATTTAATTAGGATTTGTATTTCTTACACTTGAAAATAAATTCCTTACTTATGCCTTTTTAATTTCATAACCCAATTAGACTTGGTTATAAAATTAATTATTTGAGATATATAAAATAAATCTCTTAATGTTAGTATATATATTTATATACTAATATTCTCTCATATTATAACCTCTTAGGTTATTTAATTATCACACTTAATATATATATTAGGTTACATAACTTAATTCTTAATTCGTAATTCACTTTTATATACAAAATAAATGTATTCACATTATATAATGTATATTTATTTAATCATATACACAATTCACATAATCATAATATATTTCACTTCTAACTCCAATTTTGACCTTTTTCTAAAAAAGTCAACTGTTGACTTTGACCAAAAAGTCAACCATTACACATTTTGTGTTTACTGTCATTTCTGACTAAACTTGACGTTTCGGACGTAACCGAGCAGTCCGTGCTTCAAAATTCTATCTCTAACTCAAATTTTGAGTTTTAAATTACTCTCTTCTTATTGCTAATTGTATTAACTAACGACTTTATACTTATTCAAATTCTTATTTGCCAGTCAAGGCCAACGGTCAAACTATGTTAATTACTAACATAGTTTTATGTTGATCCTTATATCATTAACTTAATTCATCATTCTTCTTGCTAAAATATATATAGCACCTTACTAAGTATATATATTTCTATACATATACTCATCTTCGTTTAACCTCATATCATCTCTTCGTGTGAAATCTTATCTCCTTAATAAAATTTTCATATGTACTTATATAACATTTCTTAGACTATTTAGTTCACATCGAATTTACAGGTATCGTAATACCTTATTCTCTATTTTTCTTCGAGTATATATTAATTCATTTCTAGGGTTTTGAAATTTTTGTAACCCATATTTTCTCTATTCTCATTCGAATAGCAAACCATATAGGTTTTACTTGAAAATTTTAAATAAATCCTCAAATTCTCATCTAGGTTTTATTCTTTAACCTTTATTCTAATCATTCTAGATTTTATGAAGTTTCGGGTTATCACATCAGTAACCTGCAGTGTGGCATAATCCCGTAATGCTTTCTAATCGTCTGCAACCATTTTATCTTATTGTTCTAAGTTCGTTCGAGTCTCCTTTATCCACTTACTCAACCGCTGAAACCTTTTCTCGATATCATTCTCGTAAAGTACTAATTCTGGTTTCTTTGATCGAGTTTGCATGCACTATTCAAGAGAACCTAAAACAGAAAATAAAAAAAACAAAAGAAAAGTGTTTAACTAAAACTAATTTAATTAAATTGATATTGCAAGTAATAACACAATTAAAGTTCCCCAACAACGGCGCCAAAAACTTGTTGGGTAAAATCTAGTTGCGCACAACACGCAAGTATTAGTAGTCAACAAGTAATAAAGTGAAAGTAGAGTATTATTCCCATGGAGAAAATAACTGAAATGTATCCTAACAACTACCAATTTTATATTATCCCAATTTTATTAAACCAATGATCAAGTATGTGAAATTTATGGAAACTAATTTAAGAAAAACTAACTAACTAACACAAGTTTTAATCAAGAATTTGAGAATTAAGCCTACAACTTCACTTGATGCTTCACTTAGAACGACACACTTTTTTTTAACTCAAATTAAATATTCTAGATTGTTAATCAAGAACACAACAGTAGATATAACCATCTCTTAATGCATTATACTCATATCAACTTAAATCCACAATTGATAGAATTAAATAGAACACCCTAATTAACTAATACACTATATCTCTATGTGAATTACAAATAAAGAAGGTTTAAGCACAAGTTCTTATTAGATTACGTGTGATACGTAGGTATATCTCTATCCTAAGCATAAATTATGAATCCCATCTATATGTATAAATCACAATCACACGCTACTATGATTGGATCTAAACTCATATTCCATCTCTCGAGTTCATATGGATAATCAAGTAATTGGTGATCAAGCAACTAAATAATTAAGAATAAACCATAGTAGACAAATCTGTAAATAGTCTCAATGAATTAATATAAAAGCATGTCAATCTTTGTTACACAAAAAGTTCCTTTGTAGACTTAAACAATGAATTAGATCATGCTAGATGAATAAGAAACTAAAATCCACAAAGAGAATAACATTCTGAATACAAGGATAAAGATGAAGATAGAGGATAAAAACTGTAAGTGATATTCCGCTCTTCTTCAAACCCGCCTTGTGTTCTTCGTGCTCGCTCTCCTTGCTTCAATCCTCTAATTCGTGATGTCCAACTAGGGTTCAATGAATAATGATGATAATGAATAATTTCATAAAGTCAACTTTACCCCTGTACTAGCCTCCTTTTTCATTCTAATCGCGAACAAGATCACTTAACATCAGATCTCCTGAATCAAAATCACAAAAAGAAACTTCAACTGTCGTGTACTTCGCCCTGGCGCAAATTTGTTCTTAGGATTTTCACCTCGACGCACCTATGCCCCAACAAACATTTGTAGGTTAGAATTTGTGCCCCGACGCAGTTTTCCAAATCCAAGCCGAAATTTCTCCCTTTATCCTGATTTCCCCTGCTTCGTACTCACCACCTGTTCCTGTACATAAACAACAAAAGCAAGTAAAAGTGATACTAAAACAACTCAAAGTAACAACAAATCAAGCTCGAAAGATAACCAATTCTTAGGTATAAAACCCACGCATCACTCATATTATTGAACCAATAATTGACATCGTAGCAAGGGTAGTAATGGATTTATCTTTTTGAATAAATAATGATAATGAAATAATCTTTTTGATAATGGATTTATTTTTTTGAATAAATAATTATAATGGAATAATCTTTTTGATAATGGATTTATCTTTTTGAATAAATAATGATAATAAAATAATCTTTTTGATAATGGATTTATCTTTTTGAATAAATAATTATAATGGAATAATCCTTTTTATAATGGATTTATCTTTTTAAATAAATATTGAAAATGAATTATTCTTTTTGAATAAAGTAAAGATAATGGGTAATTATTATGTTTAAAGTAAAGATATTGGATGAAAATGGGTAATCATTATGTTTAAAGGTAATGATAATGGTTGAATAATATATTTATAAAATGTGGAATATTTTGGCTATAAATAGGAAGGCTTAACATAAGGAAATTCATAACTTCCTTACTTATACTTCCTTCCACTCTCTAAAAATTTCTTAATGTAATTTCTCTCTAAATGTGTTAACTTATCTTGAGTATTTACGAAGATCAGTAAGAGTACGAGTGTATTTTTCAAGTAAGTATTTTCTTTAAAAGTTGGTCAAACACTTATTCACGTCATATATTGTTTAATTCTTTCTTTAGAAGAGTTATTTTGAAAAACTTCCTTTGGAAGATTTAATTTTGAAATATTATTTTGAAGCTTATTCTGTATACAACACAAATTTATACTACATTGTCATTTCTAATAATTCATAATATAAGAATTAGTATACACCATATGTTATAGTTACTAATTAAAGTATAAACATATTTAGGTTGATAAACTTCATAGAAAGCAGCATCCAATCACTTGTTAATTGAGGTAAGTGATATTATTTTCTTTCATACTCCATATTATGGTAAGAAATTGTTATTTATTTCGATAACTTTTTAATTAAACGGTGAAAAGTCCTAAACTATTTAGAATTTCTTTAATAGTTTGTGCTTCATCTAATATATTTTCACCTGAATCTTCCTATTTCGTTTTACACGTGATAGTTAAATTGTGAATCTTATTTATCATATTCTTGGACTACAATTGAATTTCTTGATATCATTATTGAACTCTGGAAAAATTAAACGTCAAATCTTGTATGTCACTTCTTTCATCTTATAATTCTTACAACATCCGTTCATTCTTTATATCACTGTTATTTGTACTAATAATCAAAGAATCAAGTTATGGTGAATGACTTTGGCCTGGGTGGAAAGACGATATGATTGTTAAGTGTCTTTAGTCGGTATGGCAAGGACACGTGGTGAAGAGCTCTCTTTGGCCCGTAGTGCAAAGATGGACCGTTGATTGACATGATCGTGACCATTGGTGTTACAATTGAATATATTTGCCCGTAGTGCAAAGATGAACTATTAATTTGCATGATTATGATCAGGAAATATTGATTGGTGTTTTTACGGATAAAATATTGATGGTGAACTTTTAATTTGGAGAAGATTATGAACATCATGATATATTTTACTCTCCTAATTAATTGATTTCTATTTACGTTGCAATTGTTGATCTAAAACTTGTTGTCTATTATATTCTATCAGATTTTTTCACTGTTGAAGGCTAAGGATAATATATTCTTCATTATCTGAGTCATGATATTCTTTACTGGGCTATTTGAGCTCACCCTTTTCCTTTTTGTTCCATTGTTCTTCTCAAGAAATGAGAGTGTAGTTGGGACTAGCCGGGTTGTGGAGTGATGATCCGATATAGTTTCTATAGTTGTCTTCACCACGTTGTTAAATAGTGTGGCAGTAATCATGTTGAAGACTTGTAATATGTGTTGTCGTATCTTATACGACATTATAATAATTTGAGTTTGTATATTGTCGTATTATATACGACACTATATTAAGAGAATGTATTATTGAAGTACGTATTTTGGCAATCCAAATTGGGTTGTGTGGATCCAAATAGAGTTATGGACTAACTGTGAAGACCCTAAGTCCGGGTCCTAATCACCACGAATCTGGTACACTAAATCTATAACTATTGCGGAAGATATAAACATAAATTGTTTATACATTAAACTTTACACATTAATCCCCAAGGTCGAGAACCTTAACTTATACCTAAATTCAAAATCCTAATCGACATACAATGTCATTATCATACAGTACTGTTACAAGTTTAGCTACACATATAATCCAAGGCTGGATTTGTCCTTGACTTTGCCTGTATCCGACGTATTCGTCCTAATCTGTAATTTTTATCATGATATAGCAAGGGTGAGAAACAAGTTTGCCTAGCAAGTTTAAGTTCAATAAAGTGAAAGTAGTATGCATACAAGCCAATCATGTATGATCATAAAGCATATACTTTGTAATCAATCTTATTTATTTATCAATTAAAGAATTATTTATGAAAGACATTTATTATCAGCATGGTGCTTTTTTAATAATATGTGATAAATTCATAGTTTTAAGCAATGCTTTTAGAATCATGATGAGATCATGCTAATGAGATCTAAATTCTTAGATAGCTTAAAACTAAAATGTTCTCAATCGATGGATTACTAAAAAGAGCATTAGTGAATCCGAATAGATTGATACATACGTTGCTTGCTCATTGGATGAGAATGATTGATCTCATAATCATTTGTGTGGAGAAACTAAAGCAAGTATGTAGATGCTTATTGGAGAATAATTTCACTGAACGTGACTCGCTAAGGAATACCTAATGGAGTTTTACTCGCCTGTCAATAGGAATTCCTGTAGTGATAGTAGTACAAATAATCCTTAGACTTGAGATCATCATAGTATCTTGTATATAATGATTTACACTTTGACTTATTCCTTAATACCCTTAGGGTATATCAAAGGGTATGCTTGGGTGTAATAAGTTATATATGGAGATAATGAATGATCAATAAAGAATTTACCACTTCTAGTAAAAGAAGTGAAATGTCCTAAGTGATTCGATAAATGACAACCCAAGAATCCTTGACCAAGGTGGAATGAAATTAGAAAGTAATTTCTAATTTGCATTAATTATGAGTTGTGCATTTGGGAATCGAAATACATATAATTAAATAAAATAAGACTTGACAGTAATTTCATGTCTTATATTTAATTGGGACATTGTATGGTGGAAGGATTGAATTGTACGGTAACTATTAACTCAAAGGTTCTTTTATGATTAATGTTGAAATCTATATTATCTGGAAAGTCGTTGATCGCTAGGGAGGCTTATCCCTATTGTAGAATAAATATTATTTATTTAAATAAATTAATAGTTTAATTTATTTATTTAAATAAGATTAGAATTGTTTTAATTGATTTATTCACAACCGATTTAATATAGAGAACCTAAAGGGTCACACCATAAAAGGAAGAATAATTATTTAAGAAGTTAATGACATAATCGTAATAATATGTTAAGTACATTTAATTTAATCTATGGTGATAGAATAAATTAAAAAGCTTAATATTTATTATTTAATATTTTAAAAATATTAAATATAAATTAATAAGAGGAGTCTTATTAATATTATTACAATTATTATTATTTTAATTTCTAAAAGAGTTTAGGAATTAATTTAATATAAATACTCTCATTTATTCCTAATAGGATTAGGAGGGAAAATTAGTTAAAGTAGTTTAATTAATTATCCCTAATAAGATTAGGGAGTCCAATTAATTAAAGGAGTTTAATTAAATAAATAATATCTTATTTTAATTAAATAGGGTTATCTGATATCTGATATCTTTATAAGAGGAGTCTTATATCAGATATCAGATATACGTAATTCCAATTGTTGGAGAGTACACCCCCTTTTTCTATAGAGATAGGAAAAACTAGGGTTAGAACCAATACACCCTTCTTCTTGAAAATTATTCTTCCTTGGTGGATCACCTCTAGAGGCCATACATTTGGGTGGCTAACATTGATCAAAGGAAGGGCTCTACCCGGAGATTCAAGGAGATCACGAAGAGGTGAACTCGTACATGTGGAAGCTCGTATCTATAAGGGTATGATTCCATAACTTCTCGTTCTTCATTTTAATTAATAATATGCATAAAGGATGATCCGGGTAATTAGTTTGTGAAAAATTTTAAAATCTGATTTTATTTTGCTTTCGCTATTTTTGCAATTTGATTGCTACTTTGATTTTCACAAAACCTTACATAAAGTATATATCATGATTGAAAGAATTGAACAATAATTAAGCTGGCTACGTTCAACAATATAATAATTGTGAACTAGCATGAACCAAGTTTCATAACTGAATGATTGGGACAATAAGAATGAATAGTCAATAATGAACATGAACAAATTTACTGGACCAAATGGTAATGAAGGTGATCAGCCTTTCATACCTGATGAACACATGCAACATGCAAAAAGTGCGAATCAATAAATTATAGACATGGTATAATCAACAACGATTAACCACAAGCATATTTGAATAATCATAACTCAGGGTTGAGTTAGAGAGAACTTGCCTGAATCACTGACTACAGCTACGCAGTCTATATAGCTTCATTTGAAGACCTAATATTAAAAATATCGATCCCCACATTAAAATAATATCATCATAGTTATAAAATAACCTAGACACATACCACATAATCCTATCAGTCTATAAAACACGTAAGACTTAATATCAACTCAAACTATTTATGTCCGAGTTGAGTTCGGTACTATTCCGACATCCCGACTCCTAAGCATGTCCTCTAGCGTTTATATTGTTTGCTCACTCTATCCGTCTGTCTGAGGATGATAAGCGATACTTAACCTTAACTGTGTCCCCATTCTCTCTTGCAAGCTTTTCTAAAAATTTGACGTGAAGCGCAGGTCTCGATCAAAGACAATTGACACCGACACTCTATGTCGTGAAACAATCTCCTTTACGTACAGACTCGCTAACTGATTTAAACTATAGAGGATCTTGATCGGTAGAAAATGTGCTATCTTTTTAAGTCGATCCACGATAACCCAAATGGCATCATAACCTTTCTGCGTAACTGGAAGTCCTACCACAAAATCCATCGTAATGTGCTCCCATTTCCACTCTGGTATTTCCAACGGTTGTAGTAAACCACTCAGCCGCTGATGCTCTGCTTTTACGTGTTGGAAAGTCAAACATCTACTAACGCACTCTGCGACTTCCTATTTCAAATTGGGCCACCAAACATATTTCCTCAAGTCTCAGTACATCTTAGTGCCTCCCGGATGAACGGAATACGTCGTATTGTGTGCCTCATGCAAAATCTCTTCTCTTAACTCAGTTATCGCTGGTACCCACACTCTTCCTTTGAATCTTAATATACCATCTTTATCCATTAGAAATTTCTCTTCCTCATTTTATGTAATCCTTTTCCTGATCTTCTCACATTCTTCATCTTTCTCATGTGCTTCTTTTACTCTATCCAACAATGTCGGACAAGCTTCCAATACAAATAATTTCTCTTCAGACCTCTCTGGTCCCTTCACCTCTATTTCCAATTTCTCCATTTCTCTTATTAACTCTTCTTGAGTCGTCAATTGAAACAATTTCTCCCTTCCTTTCTTGCTCAAAACGTCGGCAACCACGTTTGCCTTCCCCGGGGGATAAAGAATATCACAGTCATAATCTTTGATAAATTCCAACCACCTTCTCTGATGCATATTCAACTCCTTCTGTGTGAAGATATATTTTAAACTTCTATGGTCCGTGTATATCTCACAATTCTCTCCGTACAAATAATGCCTCCATATCTTTAAAGCAAAAACTACTGCCGCTAACTTTAAGTCATGAGTAAGGTATCATTTTTTGTAATCCTTTAGTTGTCGTGATGCATACACAATGACTTTTCCATGTTGCATGAGCACACAACCAAGTCCCTTGTGCGATACGTCACTATACACCACAAAATTTTCCGCATCATCTGGTAGTGATAACACAGGCGCTTCGCTCAATCTCTTCTTCAACTTTTGAAAACTCTCTTCGCATTTATCGGTCTATACAAATTTTACCGTCTTCCTCATTAGATTAGTCAATGGGGTCGCTATCTTAGAAAAATCTTGGATGAATCTTCGATAGTACCCAGCTAACCCTAAGAAACTTCTCACCTCCGTCGGTATTCTCGGTTGTTCCCAATTACTTATTGCTTCGACCTTTGCGGGGTCTACTGAGATTCCATTCTTATCCACCACGTGGCATAAAAATTGAACCTTCTTCATCCAAAATTCACACTTTGAAAATTCCGCATACATCTTCCCTTCCGTAGTGCCTCCAAAAAAATCTTCAGATGTTCAACGTGTTCTTCCTCTGTCTTCAAGTATATCAAAATGTCGTCGATGAAAACCACCACAAATTTATCCAAGTATGACTTGAAAACTTGATTCATCAAGTCCATGAATGCTGCCGGAGCATTAGTCAAACCAAATGACATTACCAAAAACTCGTAATGTCCATAACGGGTTCGAAACGTAGTCTTTGGTATGTCCTCATCCCGCACTTTCAGTTGGTGATATCCTGTCTATAGGCCGATCTTTGAGAAATATTTCGCTCCCTTCAGTTGATAAAATAAGTCGTCTATCCTCAGTAGTGGATATCTGTTCTTGATTGTTACTCTGTTCAATTCTTGATAATCGATCCAGAATCTCATCGATCCATCCTTTTTCTTAACGAATAACACTGGTGCTCCCTAAGGAGACACACTCGGTCGAATGTAACCCTTATCCAATAACTCTTAAAGTTGTTCCATCAATTCCTTCATTTCTACCAGCCCCATACGATATGGAGCTTTCGAAATCGGTGCCATTCCCAGTACTAAGTCTATTACGAATTCAATTTCTCTGTCTGGCGGAAGACCAGGTAGATCGTCCAGAAACATATCTTGAAATTCATTCACTACGGATATATCTTTAATTTCTACTCCTTTTTTTCTGAATATCTATGATGTAAGCTAAATAACCTACATATCATTTCCTTAACAATTTCTTGGCTTGCATCATCGTAACGCAACACGATTGCTTAAGTGATGAGCTACTATAAAACACTACCTTAGACTTACTCGGAGTTTGAAGGTTCACACACTTGTTCTGATAGTCAATTACCGCTGCATGGTTATATAACCAATCCATTCCCAGTATTACGTCAAATTCTCCCAGACTAATAGGAATCAAGTCTATGCTCAATTCATGTTCTCTAATGTTTACGCGATAATTTTGATAAACATATTCTACAGAGATTATTTCCTTATTCGTAACTTCTATGTTCAATGGATCTTCTAAACGTTCTTGGGGTGTACAAAGTTTACTAGTAAATTCTTCAGATATAAAAGAACAGGTGGCATCCGAATCAAATAATACATAAGTATTTATATCATTGATTGGGATTAAACCTGACACCACGTCCTTTGCAGCTACTGCGTCCTGGACGGTCATATTAAAGGTTCAGGCAGTCGATCAGTTGGGTTACGCGGGTTCACCAATCATTAACTTACTTCCTCCTTTCTGGCCTTCTCCAGTTCCACCACTTCCTTTCTTTGGGCAATCCTTTATCTGGTGCTCTGTTGATCCACAAGCAAAGCAACCCCTGATCTTCTTTGATTTTGGGCAATTTGGCGATATGTGCCCCTCTTGGCCACAATTATAACACATGCTTTTTACTTTCCAGCACTCCCCCTGATGACTCCTCCCATACTTGTTACAAGCTTCAGTCCTTTTCTTAAAGTTTCCCTTGTGACTCCCACCTTGATTATTGTTTCTATTGTTGTTGTTGTTGTTTTCCCATTTTCTCTTTTCGAAGTTACTCCCTCCGCTGCTGCTTCCTCCACGATACTCACTACCAGTGTTCTTATTTTTCTTCTCCTTATGATATAGACTTAAGGCCTCACTTCCACCTTCTACAATGATTGCCTTCTCTAACAATGTCGCAAAGGAATCAATATGGAGAACTGATACCTTATTATACAGCCACAACTTCAGCCCTTGCTCGAAGCGTCTCGCCTTCCTTTCCTCATCCCCAACTTGGTGCTCTACAAATCACGCTAGTTAGTTAAACTTAGCTGCGTATTGCACCACCGTCATATCCCCTTGTTTTAACTCTAGGAACTTCACTTCCATCCTATTCTTCATACTCTTTGGAAAATAGTTCTCGAAGAACAACGTCATAAACTTCTCCCATGTTATCGTCCCTTCTCCCGCTCTCTGCTGATTAGCTTCCCACCAATAGTTCACTTCGCCTCTCATCATGTATGTGGCAAATACTGTCTTCTGGTCTTCACCCACGCGAGCTATAGTGAAGGCCTTCTCGATCTCCTTGATCCAGGTTTGCGCAACTATCGGGTCAGTAGTTCCCTCGAACTCTAGGGGTCCTACACTCCTAAAATCTTTAAAGGTTGTTACTGGGATAGCTTGAGGGTTGGGGCGAACAGGTTCATTGTTTCTTCCCCTTAAAGCCTCTCCTAACAAGTCTACCAACTTCTGAATAGGATTTACTTGCTCCCTCTTGTTATTAAAGGATTCTTCGGGTGCAGTCAATCTACGTCATGGTGCCATGATCTGCATCACAAATTTTTATTTTATTATTATTCAGTTATATCACTTAAGTATTTCTCTTAACATCAAGAAGAATAAATTTATAACATGTTTCTGAAATAAGATCATTTATATTCTTATGCCAATTCATTACAATTACATGATCCCCCCTAGCATATTGCTATAAATGATAACACGTATCCCTTATTATCACAAAAGACGGGGACAACACTAGCTTACTAGCCCTCTCACATTTTTCAAAAGTTGGGGTTTACTACTATCTCACATCTTACATAAAAGACTGAGATTTCAACAACAGATTAAACAACACATAAATAAATATAATACAACTACAAAGCTTCTTCCTCTAGACTAAATCTAACATCCCACGCTCTGGTATTCTTTCTGAGTAATGTGCACCACCATATCTCGACTTATGGTATGTGTTGGGTCTAGCCTTGTTCAGCAGGGTAGTGATTTACCCCATCAATCAATCTCTCCATGGCCATGCATAGAGCATAGCCCATCTTGTTCATCTTCCTTCTCTTACATCTCACCTCATCCTCTAAGTCATTATCCCGATCATTAGTTTCTTCCCACTTCTTCTCGAAGTGGATCCTATCTATCACCTCCATCTCTAGCTGAGTACGAAGTGCCTCCTTCTCCGTCCTCTCGCTCAACACTCTCTGCTCCATTTCCTCTAATTTCCCTGCCAACTCTACATTCCTAGCCACTGATCGGTGAAACAAGGTTCCCATCTGGATCTCTACATCCTTACGGTGAGCAATCTCCACCTCCATCTCCTGCATCACTAATTTCCTCTGATGGTCCTCGTCCCTCAGTTTATGGAACTCAGACTCCTTCTCCCTAGCCTCGGCCTTTAGCTTCTCCACTCTACATCCCAACTCCAAAATCTGCTCCTCATATTCTCCCAACATCCGGTTCTCAAAAGTAGCCTCGTCGGAGTCCTCCATAGGCTCCTCCTCCTCATCATCCTCATCAATAGGGGCCACTACTGTTATGGGCTCCGCTATCAATTGTGCCTCATATACCACGTGTATGTCACACGGCTCCTCCTCTATCACTCGGCTAGGTGCTCCAATGTCAGTCATCCTACAATCACCAACATAAGATAAGACAAACAACAACTCCATTAGAATGTTAAATAACATAAGTTCATTGTATAAAATGAAATTATATTCTATAACATACTAAGCTACTCTCTAGGAAAACTCTACATAAGTTTCGTCTCTCTCTATCTTCTAAGTTCTCATAAGTTATAATCTAAGGACTCTCGTTCCTAAGGTGTATAACTAAAGCTCTGATACCAACCTGTGACGCCCCCAAATTCGAACCGCCACTTGGTCACTCGAATTCGGTTCGTCACGTGCTCATGGTAATACAATAATAAATAAAATCATACATTTATAGCAGAAGATCTAATCTTGAATAATATACAATGATTTATTATAATTATTCTCCAAAATCTCGCAACCTACAATACTTAATAGATTACATAATAATATCGAATAAAGACTTATTACATAATCCTACTTAAGCTTAAACATAGTCTGAAGACAATCTTAATACAACATAACAATTTTAAACATAAAGGAATAAGCTAGTCGGTAGCCTTGCCCTTGCCTTTGCCTTTGCCCTTGCCCTTGTCTTTCCCAGAGACACTTCCCTATTTTGCCTAAACTGAAAGGTTTTAAATAAGCAATAATGAGCACAAATTACCCAGCAAGTAATATACAATAAGGGTGATGAGTACTATATCACGGGTTTGAAATATCAAAGTATAGTCTCCAAGATAGTTCAAAGTCTTAGAATAATATCATGAACAATGAGTATCAACAATTCTCAATTCAAATCTTTGGAATATGAAATGATAATTCAATATAGATCAACAGATATATATGAATTTAAAGGCTATCAACGTACCCAACTGGATAAAACAATTTATACTGAGCAGTCACTAAGGACTATTGAACATCTACTATAATTATCAATATTAAACTGATAACCCAAAAGAATTAAGTACGATAGATGATCAGTTTACAATACTCTATGTTATGCATAACACCACAGTAATATTCACGCGAGTGTTGGGGCTTCCAACAATATACACTCCCCTTACCATAAGGATTGTTCAACTCAGTTTTCAAGATTTCTGCACCAGTCAATTAGTTTGGACAGTTTTATAAACATGCATATAGTCTAGCCGAATCAAATGGCATATACACTTTCACAATATTCAAGAACAATACCAAGTTCAACATGAATAATAGTTTTCACAAGAGTTTAAACATACTAGCTCAATTGAACGAGTAAGTAAGATAACTTGCATTCAAAGAGACAAGGTTTAGATACTTGCTTACGATATCCATTGAATAAAGTAAAGCAAGGGTTAAGGATACTTGCCTTAAGCGTAGTTTATCCACGTTAATAAATCAACACTTTTGAATCCTATTTATAGTGTATTATAAGTATAGGTTGCCCATTAGCTAACACATTTGTTATTTAAGCTTGATATGATTCAAGTATACACATACGGTACAAAATCAGCTTATAGGTTTTTCACGAAATCAAATACCTAGTTACTTCATAAGCAAATTTACAATGCTCAAGATTAAGACCTTTTTATCCGTGGACTTTCATTATATAAGGCAAACACTATCTTTTTACTTAATCATCACATATATACACGTATCAGTAGGGTGTAAACCATTTCTAGCAATGTAGGCATCATATAAGCTAACTGTCCAAAATCAGATTGTCAAATTGCATGGCTTCTGATTCTAGGCCAGCGCAGCTGCGCCATGGCTAAGCCTAGGGCCGGCGTAGCTACACAGCCCTCTGGCCAAGCCAAGACTAAGCTGTTGCCTTGTGGTTTCTATCTGGCATGAACACAACATTCACACATAATATATATTATCAGATCAAAGGTCCTTTCGTGTCTCTCAAGTCAATCTAGGTCCCTTCTTTCATAATATGGTTCTAAGTTAAACATTTCAATACGTTAAGGTCATTCAAGGTCATGAAACCACAAAGTCTAACATGCTTGCTTTTTAAACATATAAGGTAGTCATATAACTCATATTAGGCATGCTTATCAGTATTCATATTGCAAACATGTAACTATCTTAGTTATTATTTTGAAAACATGTTTTATTTAGTCTTAACTTGATTTCACAACTCTTAACATAGTAGGTATATATGTATGATACATTTAGCAAGCCTAAAAGTATCATCAAACATGTTTACAAATGTCAGATTCCAACTCTCAAAGTAGCATGTTAACATTCACGTTCAAAGTTCGTATTTTCATTAGTAAAGCTTACTAATAATTTCAACATGTTCATGCTTCCTTACGAATCATATAAACATAAGTTAACGGGTTATTCATGCATTTCTAAACCATACCAACATGCTCGCAAAGTCAGTATATAAACATGGCATACATACATATCAAGTTCATTTCTAAAGTTCTAAATTCATTTTAAACTACACACTTTCATTAATCATGTATGCTAATCTAGTAAAACATGCTCACATTAGGTTAATATACTTATATATTTGAAATCAATCATGCGTATGAATCACTAAGTCCAGAACTTGTCGAATAAGTATTACTTCAAAGTTTGTTTTTAACACTTTAAGTTTTCATTACAACCCTCTTAATAAACCTTGTTGATCAATTCATACTACATAAGAAAGCTTTATACCTCATGTTATACCCCTTTTTAGGTATATATATAAGTCATGATATCAAGTTCTCAACACCTAGCATGAACAAAACCAGGAACTGATTCTGAGGTACGGCGCAGCTACGCTGCACCCTAGTATAAACAGGGCGCAGCTGCGCCATGCCGGGACCAGAAGCAGTAACAGACTCTGTCTTGCAGAGTATCAACCAACTTGATTCCTATCGATTTAAACTTGCTTCAAACCATTATTAAAATGTTCATACATGTAAGTATACTTCTTAAACACATTATAGCATGTTAATTCATCTTGATTGACATAAAAATTCAAGTAATTTTAAGAACTAAACAAGACCCAATTCAAAAACACAATTAGAATTTATACCTCCTTACGCTTGAATTGGACTCCTCACACACTGAGTATTCTTCTACAATATCTCAGCCACTTAGAACTCTCAAACTCAGACAATTACAAGCATCAAAAACTGAAAATAGAGCTTTTATTTATAAAGGAAACTTGGACTGGACATTTGCATTACACTAGGGTTTGAGTCCATGGTGCATTAGAAGGAAATAAAGGTTACTAGAGAGTGGTTTAACAACCCACTACCAGCCATTGGCTTTTCAATCATCTCCTAAGCTTAGCCACTTGGAAGTTACGTAAATAAGCTTTAGGTCACTATTCATGTACTTTTGTGTTACTCAATTTGGGATAAGAGCAAAAATCTCAGCAACAAGTTATCTAAGACTTGGTTTGGTTTCTTTAATTCCCATAATAAAATCTTAATGTACAATTGTTACCATATTAGGAAAGTAGGGATTAATTATATAATCCATGTACATTAAATACACGCAATAAAATAACGCAGTTTGGTATTATTGTCCGGGTATCTCCCATAATTATTTTTACTACTCTCTTAACCACATAATAACATTATCTAATATTAATATTTATTTAAACATTTAATTCCTTTCCCAGTATCTAGAATACACAGATATTTAATTATTTATGTATTACAATTACATATGATTTCACTGTACTACTTGGTACCTCATATCAACATAATGTACTTTTATCCTATGATTTATTAATGTCACACATATAACAAAAGTGTTCCATTTTATTTCTACAGTAGAAACTAATTATCTCAAACTGATCACTGCCGCAGCTACTCCAGTTTGTACTGCTGGGAGGGCGCAGCTGCGTCGGACCCTAGTAGTGCCAAACTGGTTTAGCTTCAAGCCAGTTTCAACTTCCATCGGCCCACTAGTTTTACACGACATGAATTAACTGCCATATTGGTGATATTACTAGCTTAAGAGTGTATTCATTATATGGAATCACATAATTATATGCAATTAATCTTCCTCTTAGTTTAACCATTTAAATTCCATTCTCATGCCACACAAGGCATTTCTCAATTCTCAATCCTCATACAACTTCAATTTACACTAATTGAATAACTCATCTTTCCACACTTCAATATTTATATTTAAATAAATATTTATTTCCATTAATATATTCATTTAATAATATGTGGAAATTCTCGGGTATTACAGAGGCTCAGGAAAAGCACGACTCAGATTCGTTCCAATTGAAAGATTGGATTAACTTCTCATCTAGTAAATTACGATGATCTGGGGACCTTCATGCAAAAAAGTCGCGAGAGTAACCTAAGATAGGTCAACCTCTGATAAACCAAACGCGAAGGGAAGTCTTTTCATGCCTTTCCCTTTTAAATTCCATGTAAATTTTGATTCAGTGTAAATTATGATTCCATGTAAATATAAAGAGAGATGTAAATATGCATTACATAATCTTTTAGTAGGGAAACAAGTGGTCCCGTTACCCGTTCAAAGTCTAAAAAAGCACTAAGCCCACCTTCAGACATGGCTACAAGTGCCTAACCTGAATCTACTCCTGTTTCTCATGAAGAGTTCGAGGGACTAAGAAATCAGATAGCAGAATTAGCTATCTTCTTAAAAGAACAAAATAAAAGGACTTAGGGTCAACAAATACCCACTCAAATAGAATCATTTGCACAGGGAGGAATCTAAGGTACTGACAAGAAAGAAAAAGAAGTACAGATACTTGAGTCTCAAATCCATGAAAAATCCAATAAAACCCCTGAAATCACCAATCTTAAGGAAGATCAAGAAACTGGTGATATTCGAAAGAAGGTCCAACAAATGGAAGAAACCGTCCGGTCAATAAAAGGGACTAGAGCGTATGGATGCGTGACTTATTCAAACATTTGTATCTTTCCTGGAATTCATTATCTAGACAAGTTCAAAAATCCTAATTTTGAAAAATATGACGGATTGGGAGATCCTTACACTCATTTAAAAGTGTTCATAGGGGAACTCGAATCCTATGCTGAGGATAAAAAATTGAGTATGTCGTTATTTCAAAAGAGTCTAACTGGAGAAGCCAGATCTGTTAAAGTTTATGTCCTAGAGGCCAATTCTTTGATGTAATTGCTTAACATTTTTGATATTATATTTGATTGAATAAATGAATTATTTTATTATGGTTTTATTTACTGCGTTATATAAATGTTAGCATTGTCGACATCGAGATTTTTTATTTGTCCCTTTCTGTTCTTATTCTTTGGTGTTCTCATGTTAGGAGAGATTTGTTTGAAAAAAATAAGTTTGAAAAGGTCCGACATGTATATGTCGACGATTTGACTGTAAAAGTCACCAGTTGGTATTTTTAAATGGTTGCACCAATTCAACCGAGAAAGGTTTTACACATAGACCTAATGATGTGACACTATTTAACTGGTCTGCAAAACTGAAATTCTTTAGGGTCCGGGGGCTTGATTAAGCAGAGGGAAGGTGTTAGGAACCCCCCGACTTCCGTGATAACACGGTTACCACCACTTTTCATTTTAAACTTTTATCTGAATGTGTGTGTGTGTGTAGGTCTATGTGCAATTTTCTGAAAGTAGTGTTATGCCTCGTTTGTACCTATATACAAAGGGTTTGACTTTTGTATAAAAGTTCACTTTTAACAAGATACAACAATGATGTTTTTTAAAACAGGTTTTTCAAACCCTTGTGCTCAATAGTAATTGAGGCATTTGATACTTCGAATTTATTATGTGTTCGGCTTAATTATTTTTATTTTTGAGATACAAAGCATCTTCGAGAAAATAAGATACATAGCAGTGTCGAAATCCTTGTGGGCATGAGAGCCATCTAAGGAAATTCAGACACCATAAATAATTTACAAGCTGGCTGCAGCCGAAAATGTCCATCACGGGAACCGAATCTAGATTCAGGAACTGAATCTGTGATCACATGATTCCTAGGCTCACATGACAGAGCAATATGCATAAAAGCTAAAACAAAGACTAGATTTTTGAATAAATCTAAACTATTTCAGCTTCATCGGTTCTTGTTTAGTCACCATGAACTGGTTTAAGGTTAGAAATAGCCAGATTGACACAAATCTAGCCCACAACAAAAGCTAGAAAACGAATTAGATTTTGATAAATCTAAGCATTCCAGCTTCAACTGTTCCAGTTTAGTCACCATGAACCGGTTAAAGTGAGAAATAGTCAGATTTAAGCAAATCTAACCCGCAGGCTGATAAATAGTTATATATATATATATATATATATATATATATATATATATATATATATATATATATATATATATATATATTAAGTAATAAAAGCCACGGATCGACGATCCGGGAATACCCACACGACGTGACTCTTAACACGAGTAGATATGTATATATAGAAGTGAGAAAAATCTTAAAAATCTGAAATATCTTACAGTGGGCTGCCAAGAAGACTTCAGATAGCTTTTAACGCCTGAAAACTCGATTTCCACCGATTAATTTTCAGTATGTAGCAAAACACGAGCTTAAAAGTGTTTAGAAAAAAGAATCACTCAATTTAGAGCACTCTAGAAGTGTGTACGAAGTGAAATGGAGAGGTTTTCCTGTCGCTTTTTCTTCTTAAAATGGTCAACCCAAGGCCTCTATTTATAGAACTGATGGTCGCGGGTTTACCTGCGGCTTCTTGGGTTGCCCTGGGCCTTGTGGGTCCCACCGTCTCGAAGTACGTGTACTCGTGCAACACGTTATCCGCTCGAACTTTCATAACTTTCAATCTGGGGATCCGATTGGGGCTTGCTATAACTTTTTGGAATGCTATTGTCGAGAGCTACATAATAACATGGGATAAGAGGTTGTACAAAGCTGGGAAGATTGATCTATGACCAGATCTTTAAGTCTTCAAATTCTATCCAGTGTACTGTCTTGTGCAGTTGTCACTCAAGATTTTGAGCTATGGTTCTTGTAGGACACTTTGGTATGAAATGTGGGTTGAAATGATGTTGAGACGGCGTTAATGTAGTATCGAGGTGGCAAAATAACAATTTTTCTCCCTCACCGGGGTTATCTCTGGCTTTGTGCAAATATAGTAGTCGTTGCTCAGGGTTATCTCTGAGATTGGGCTACTGTGAGTGTTGAATGTCCTCAGAGGTGTTTCTGAGGTGTGCCTGATCTCCCGAGGTTATCTCTGGGGTTGGAACTGAGTGCCTCGGGGTTGTCTCTGAGGTTGAAACTGACTTCTCCAGGGTTATCTCCAAAACTAGAACTGCATCCCTCAGGGTTATCTCCGAGGTTTGGAACTGAGCATCCCGGGATTGTCTCTAGGATTGGAACTGAGAATCTTGGGTTTGTCTCCAAGATTAAAAATTGAGTATCCCGAGGTTGTCTCTAGGATTGAACTGATTTGACTTCCAGGGTTATCTCTGGAAGATGATTCTGCCCTCCTGCAAGGTTAGTAATAGGAATGCAAAATTTCGAGTATCTACAAGCATAATAAAATTCCTTAGAATAGTGATACAAATTATATAGTTTTAAGTATGTGACTTGAACATGAGATCATATAATTACAATTAGTATCATTGCTCTTAAATGTCCCTAGTCGAGTATCATTGTTAATGGGACAACAATGATACATTGAGACTAGTATGTGGATTGACTGATGGCCAAATCTCATTGGTTATAAATATATAAGATATTGAGTCAATGCATAGGTACATGTTAGAGAACAATGTACTGGACAGACCCACCATGAGAATTCTACGTGGAGCATTATGCAAAGTGTATATGTATATTAATCAAGTAAGACTTAATTAAGATATAATATATATAAATTCGGATTTTACTTTTCTAATTGGATTAGGTTTCGGTTAATTCCTTTTGAATGCTATATATATATATATATATATATATATATATATATATATATATATATATATGATATATCAGCCATTTTATAGAGGGATAATATGATAAACCTAAACCCTAGTCGCTCTTAGAGATAGACTAGAGAGAAAAGCTTCAGAAAATTCAGATCCTTGGTGGCTAGTACCGCGACTCTCTTTGTTGTAGATCGTGTGACGATTTACGGGGCGTTCGTGTGGATACCGTAGAGGCGCAGTTCCGTTGGATTGCGTTGAAGATTTGAAGTTGTTCCAGATTTTTCCCATCGTACCCATTCTAGCTCGAATAATCGGTAAGAATCTAAACCTCTGAATTAATATGTTTTCGCTTGGATCCTATTTTAGGGTTTCAAAAATTGTTTTAAAAATTTTAAATTCCACTACCTTTTTTTGGGTCCCGAAATCCCTACAGTGGTTAAAATGATGTCAAGGTTAATAGGATTAAATTACATTAAAATATTGTTCACGAAAAGGTTGCATCGAATCACCAATCTTATTATTACTTGGGTAGCAATGATGCATTACTAGATGCCGCTCACTGTTTATAATTTTATAATATGATTTTAAGATTATTGTCAACGTAATAATAACCTATAGGGTCACACAAACTTAGAACATAATTAAAAAGGAAATTAATTTAAATTTCAAGGATTTAAACATGTCAATATGATTGATAGTATTTAAATTACGAATTTAAATTAATAGGATAATTTGTATATATGTATATTAATTAAGTAAGACTTAATTAAGATATAATATAGATAAATTCATATTTTACTTTTCTAATTGGATTAGGTTTTTGTTAATTACTTTTGATTGCTATATATATATATATATATATATATATATATATATATATATATATATATATATATATATATCAGCCATTTTATAGAGGGATACTATGATAAAGCTGTCGACGTCAGAATTTTTATTTGTCCCTTTTCGTTACCTGTTTTTTTGTGTTCTCATTTTATGTGAGATTTGTTTGAAAAAACAAGTGAAAAAGGTCCGACATGTATAATGTCGACGATTGGACTATAAGAGTCGCCAGTTGGTTTTTTAACTGGTTGTACCAATACAACCGAGAAAAGATTTATACATTGACCCAGTGATGTGACACTGCTGAACGGGTCGGTAAATCCGAGATTCAATTAGGGTCCGGAGACTTGCTTATGCAGAGAAAAGGTGTTAGACACCCCCCAACATCCGTGTTACCACGGTGACCGCCACTTTTCAAGAAATTATTAGATGAATATGTGTATGTGTGTGTGTGTGTGTGAGTGTGGGTCAATTTGCTATTATTTGGAAGTAGTGTTATGCCTCGTTTGCACCTATATACAAAGGGTTTGAATTTATTCAAAAAAATTCAGTTTTAAACAAGATATAACAATGATGTTTTAGAAAAGAGGTTTTTCAAACCCTTGTGCTCAATAGTAATTGAGGCCTTTGATACTTCCATTTTATTCCGTATTCGGCTGGATTAATTTTATTTTCCAGATGCGAGGCATCTGTAAGAAAATAATGTACAAAAAGGTGTTGAACTCCTCGTGGGTATGAAAACCATCTGAGGAGATCCAAACATCACAGATAAATTTACAAGCTGCTTACAGCTGAAAAGGTCCATCACGAGAACCGAATCTAGATTCACTAGACTGAATCTGTGATCACATGATTCCTAGGCTCACATGATGCCGCAATTGATATAAACGTAGTAAGCAGGTATATATATAAAAGCTGTAAATATATATATATATATATATATATATATATATATATATATATATATATATATATATACAGACCTGATCACCAACAATGAAGCACCTCCATGGGGGATCAGAAATGTAAATAAAGTTGTAAAGCCTATCTATCGCCACGGAGGAAACTCCATGCAGGACAAAATGTACAGAAAGCAATAAAAACGGTCAACTCCCACGAAGTAAACTCCAGGTGGGACGAAATATAAATGTGTGTGTGTGTGTGTGTGTGTGTGTGTGTGTGTATATATATATATATATATATATATATATATATATATATATATATATATATAAAAGCGATAAACGCACCGGATATAATGTGACACCCCCAAATCCTGGTACTCCATTTCCTCAAGATTTGGTGTTCACGTAATCAAAACATTCATTTCTAACTATCCAATTATAATAAAATTGAATAAATAAAACCTGCTCATACAGGATTAAATTTAAATAAATCTCCCAGGTTATCTAACCTTTACAAGCATTCATTCATTCATACGGAATAATTAAAATAACATTCATTACAATCTTTAAACAAGTCTGAAAATAAACTATTCAATCTATTACAGGTCTTCAGCATTGTTTCATCTTTCCTTTCCCTTTACTGGTGCTAGGTACATCACCAGTTTCAACCTTAGCTGTAAGAAAGTTTACAGGCAAGAGTGAGCAAACAAAGCCCACTTGAAATAATAATAGATAAATCATTTAACTTTACATCATTTGCCAATATTAGGTTTAATAGAACTGAACAATAAATTCTATTACTTTCTGAAAACTTTAATCAATTACTGAGGGTCTAATGACCACGAATCATGTCCACAGTTATAAGTAATCTTTCAACCTAAACTTTAACAGTCATAAGACTGTAAGGACTTCATGTACTTAGGGGGATCAACCCTTCGTACAATGTATTGTGCACAACCATTTCAACGCTAAGCGTAAACCTCTATTAAAAGAGTTGTTCATCTCAGTATTTAGAATACAAGTCCGCACCAAAGTAAGTTTGGTTTGGATAAGCTTTCAAGGAAATTTGGAATTTAACGAACATCAACTAAGGAGTAGTTGAATAAGACCAATAACACTATACTATAGAATAATAGTGATTGAATCAATCATAGTAAACTAAAGTCATGCATTAGGAATAATCTAATAGCATACAATTTGAATAACTATAGCATACCTTGCTTGAATAATACTAAGCCAAGGTTAATTAGAATTGAATACTAAACATGCATAGCAATTTATTTATGCATGCTAAACAACAAGTGTAATACAAGAATAATTTGTTCAACATCAAACCAAAGTTTAGACAGCTTGCATCATTATAAGGTAATCGAATTGAAAACAATAATTAGTTAAATAAGATAAAGGATTAGAAATCTTGCATCGTCATGAGTAACTAAATACAATGACCTACTCAATAATAGACAATCTCGCTCTACGAAAATGTAGAGGTAGCAACTTGCAACAATTGTAATTGAATTTGAAAACAATAATATACCAAATGAATTTAAACTCGCACAATGAAGTTTTGAGTTAGAGAACCTCCTTGTTCGTAGGCTAAACCGAATCAATTTGAATCACAATATCCTATATACATATGTCATCGTGACATAGTTAGTCATTAACACATAACTAATACATTCATCGTGTAGGTTAAACAATCACTACTCACGTTCACCAAAGGTCCTACACATATCATATGTATTGACAATACACATTAGTTATACTAGCATTAGATTCATATAGCTTACTAACAAAATCGCATCTTTTCATGAACATCACTATTTAGCTTTATTACAACTACTTAAGTGATCATGCCATTGCACTATATACACATTAACAACTTGATACAGCATCCTATTACATGTCTAACATGTTATCATTAGGTTATACTAATACACAAAGGATTGCACTTGCATCTGCGCATTCCGACGCCTTCCGATGCCCTCCAAATACACAATAGTCCTAAAGATAGCCGTTTTGCCCCTTCATAACGATTTCAAATTGAAACACTTAAAGAATAAAAGTTATAGGCCTATTCGTCCTCGTTCCGAATCATCTTGAATCGCATCAATCAGAGTTCGTATGAAAAAGTTATACTCATTTTAGTAAACTACGTCCGGTCAATTTTTTTTTTTTAAATTTTGGCTTGACAGAACACCCCCCCCCCCCGCCGGGGCGGGGGTTTTTGCACTAGGGGGCCCACCGGGGCGGGGGTCACTGCTGCAATTATGCGATTTTAGCTCTAGAACACTGCGAAAAGCCAAATTAGGCCTCCAAACTCCTTTCTAACAACCATACCAAACTACCCAATGAGTAAATAGGTTTACATAAACATAATCTAATACTTTCTAACGCGTTTCTAGTCATCTAAACAACATAAACATCAAATTTACAACACCCAATTTCAATATTTTTGGCAAAACTCCATTGTTGACAATTTTTAATGAAAATCAACACTGTGATTTTGTTTTTCAATAAAAACAGAAATTTCAAAACATCATAGTTATGATTATACATACTTTATCAATTTCCATAATCAATTTATCAATTGAACAACTACTTAAACCTTAATTTCTATTGTAAACTAAGCCATGTTCATATATATTCATATAAACTCACTGTAATATGGGTTTCTTCACAAATTACATACATACATGAATTAATTGACTATTCCTATATATAACTTTTGAAAAACAATTTTTATAACAAATAATTTAACATACAAAATCATATACCACACACAATTTATCCTTCACAAAAAATTTTCAGAGAATTTTTGGAAGAGAAGACAACTAAAACTTTTGAAAAATAAAAGGGTTTAGATGATACCTTGTATCCTAGAAGATGATAACTTTGTTTAAGAAGATGTTAACAAGACTTCTTTTCCTCAATTCTTGTCACAATTTCTCTAGGATTATCTCAATTTTTCTCTGTATTCTTCTTCTTCTCCTCTCTTCTTCTTCTGAGTCTTTCCCCTAACTCTATTCTAACTTACGTACTAACAAAAAGATATAACGCATACTAATACTAATATAGGTATTAAGTATATAATATTAATATATGTATAACTGACATCAGTTATCTAATTTTTTTAAAAATCAAAAGCCCTAAAGCTTGTTTGGCTAACATAATAAAAATAACTCATTAACTCTTACACCTTGTTTGGTAAACCTAATTAAAATAAATCAATTAATCCTTATACCTTGATTGGTAAAACATCATTAAATTAAAGACTTAATATGCATTAAAATTTATTTGGCCAAAACTAAATTAAAGTCCTTTAATTTATTTTAATAACTCCTTAATAGCCGTACTCATTCGCAATTGAGTCCCCATGCATTCTTGTAGTCTCTTCTAGAAATTCGATGTAAACCGCGGATCTCTATCAGACACTATTGATACTGGCACCCCATGTCTCGAAATAATTTCCTTAATGTACAATCTTGCCAACTGATCAAGACTGAACCTAATCTTTATTGGTAAAAAGTGCGCTGACTTCGTCAGTCTGTCCACTATCACCCAAATCGTATCGCATCCTCTCTGAGTTGTTGGAAGACCCACCACAAAATCCATCGTGATGTGTTCCCACTTCCATTCTGGTATTTCCAACGGTTGAAGTAACCCGCTGGGTCTTTGATGTTCGGCCTTTACTCTCTGACATGTTAAGCACTTCGCTACACATTCTGTGACGTCCCTTTTCATATTTGGCCACCAAAAATGTCGGCGCAAATCTTGATACATTTTCGTGCTCCCTGGATGAATTGAATATTTTGAGCTATGAGCTTCGATCAAAATTTCTTCTTTCAGTTTTGGTGCTGCTGGAACCCAAATCCTTCCCTCAAACCGTAGTAACCCTTCGATGTCGATCTTGTATTTTACATCACCGCCTTCAATCAAATTCTCTTTGATTTTCGCACACTCTTCATCTTGTAGTTGGGCACTCTTCACTTTGTCCATTAAAGTTGGACCAACTTCTATCTGAAATAATTGTTCGTCAGATTCCTTTGGAAATTTGATCTCCAACTCCACCACATTCGCTTTGCCCGGATGATAAAAGATCTCACAATCGTAATCTTTTATCAGTTCCATCCACCTTCTCTGACGCAGGTTCAAATCTTTCTGAGTGAAAATATACTTCAAACTTTTGTGGTCTGTGTAGATCTCACATTTCTCTCCATAAAGATAGTGTCTCCATATCTTCAGAGCAAACACAACTGCAGCCAATTCCAAATCATGAGTCGGATACCCTTTCTCATAATCTTTCAATTGTCTTGATGCATACGCAATAACTTTGCCATTCTGCATAAGAACACAACCCAACCCTTTGTGTGAGGCATCACTATACACCACAAAATTTCATGTATTGTCTGGTAACGTCAACACAGGTGCTACACTTAGCTTCTTCTTCAAATCTTGAAAACTTTCTTCACATTTCTCTGTCCACACGAATTTTACAGCTTTCCTTGTCAAATTTGTTAACGGAGTGGCTATCTTAGAAAAATCTTGAATAAATCTTCTATAATAACCAGCCAATCCCAAGAAACTCCTCACTTCTGACGGTGTTCTTGGTTGTTCCCAATTGATTACAGCTTCCACTTTCGATGGATCCACTGAAATCCCCTCCTTGTCAATAACATGACCCAAAAAGTGTACACGATCGAGCCAAAATTCACATTTAGAGAATTTCGCGTACAGCTTTTCCTTTCTTAGTGTCTCCAATGTCAAACGTAAGTGTTCCACGTGTTCTTCTTGAGTTTTAAAATACACTAGAATGTCGTCGATGAATACCACTACAAACTTGTCTAAGAATGGTTTAAACACCCTGTTCATCAAATCCATGAACGCAGCAGGTGCATTGGTTAAACCAAAAGACATCACCAGAAACTCGTAATGTCCATACCGAGTTCTGAATGCCATTCGTGGTATATCCTCCTTCCTCACTTTCAACTGGTGATACCCACTTCTCAAATCAATTTTCGAAAAGTATTTAGCACCCTTCAACTGGTCAAACAAGTCATCTATTCTTGGCAACGGGTATTTGTTTTTAATAGTAACTTTGTTTAACTCCCTGTAATCAATGCAAAGACGCATTGACCCGTCCTTCTTCTTTACGAATAAAACTGGCGCTCCCCACGGCGATACACTTGGTTGAATATATTTCTTGTCTAGCAATTCTTGCAACTGTACCATCAGTTCCTTCATTTCTACCGGAGCCATTCTGTACGGAGCCTTTGATATCGGTGCTGTTCCCGGCACTAAGTCGATTACGAATTCAATTTCTCTGTCCGGCGGAAGTCCTGGCAAATCTTTTGGAAACACGTCTTCGAATTCTCTCACTACCGGTATTTCTTCTAATTTCACACCTTTCTTCTGAGTATCGACTATGTAAGCTAAATAGCCCACACAACCTTGACTCAACAACTTCTTGGCCTGCATAGTCGTCAGACATTTCATTTGTCTTGGCGACTTGCTACCATAAAATACTACCTTTGACGGAGTCATAAGGTTTACACACTTCTTTTGGCAGTCAATTACTGCTCCATAATTGAACAACCAATCCATTCCTAAAATTACATCAAATTCCCCGAGTCTAATCGAAATCAAATCTACTAACAAGATATTCCCCTTAATGTTCACCCTACAGTTCTTGTAAACGAACCTAACAGGGATTATTTCCTTATTCGCAATTTCTATGTTCAAAGGAAAATTCAGTTCTTCTCTAGGCAATTCTAACCTCTTAGCAAATTCATCAGATATAAACGAGCAAGTAGCACCCGAATCAAATAATACATATGCATCAATATCATTGATTGGGATAATACCTGACACCACATCCTTTGATTGCACAGCATCTTGCACAGTCATGTTGAAGGTTCTGGTTGTGGGTTTGTTTGATGCTGCAGGTCCTGTAATAGCCCACGTACCTCCATTGTTACCTCCTCCATTGTTTCTGGTTGTCACTCCCTCCTTCTTCTTAGGACATTCACGAGCAAAGTGATCCTTAGATCCGCACGTGAAGCACACATTCTTCTTTGATTGAGTGCAATTTGGGGCGATGTGACCCTCCTGGCCACATTTGTAGCAAACTCGTTTCCCCATCAAACACGCTCCCTTGTGAAACTTCCCACATGTCGCACATGCTTCAAACTTCTTATTCTGCTGGTTACCCTGCTGGTTTCCAGTACCCATACTTCCATTCCACTTTCTCTTCAAGTTGTTGTTGTTGTTGTTGTTGTTGTTGTTGTTGTTGTTGTTGTTGTTGTTGTTGTTGTTTCCACCGCTACCACCTCCACTCTTCATCTCATTTTCATTCTTCTTCTTCTTTTGTTCCTGGTTGAATTTTGTTACCGCCTCGCCTCCACCTTCGGCGAGTACTGCTTTCTCCATTACTGCTGCAAATGTCTTCAACTGGAACAGGGAAACCCTACTATACAGCCAGGGCTTCAGTCCCTGTTCAAACCTCTTCG
The DNA here is from genome assembly GCA_016801055.1 of Panax notoginseng. NCBI lineage: Eukaryota > Viridiplantae > Streptophyta > Magnoliopsida > Apiales > Araliaceae > Panax > Panax notoginseng. Next base: position 183,346,721 of record CM029017.1, read on the forward strand.
CCTTGCGTTCGTCTGTGCTAACCTGATATGGCGCAAACCTCGCCAATTCGTTGAATTTTGCGGCATACTCGGATATCGACATCGTCCCTTGCTTCAGCTCCAGAAACTGTACTTCCAGCTGACTCTTTGAACTCTCTGGGAAATAGGTCTCGAAGAACAACTCCTTAAACCTATCCCAGGTCATCACTCCTGGCCCTTCACGAGTTTTATTGGCCGGCCACCAATAACTAGCTTCTGCTTTCAACATGAAAGTTGTAAAAGCCGTCTTCTGGTCATCCCCTACCCTAGCGACATCGAACACCTTCTCTATCTCCATAATCCAGGTTTGAGCTTCAACTGGATTCATGGACAAACTCCTTAAACGTTGTACCATGGTTTTGAGGTTGATTCTGCAACGCTCCTGTCAATAGTGTCACTAGTTGTTGAATGGGATTCGCATCAACATTGTCGTTAGCTTCTTCGGTGGTTCTCTGTCGTGTTGGTTGACGTCTGGGAGGCATTTTCTATTTAAAATAAAACATCTATTAGACCATTACTCAACTTCTTTAAGTATTTCTAATTAACTTGCCTCTACAAAAGAAATAACCACATAGCACATAACACTTTGAATAAAATAATAACTTTTATTTATTCATAAACTTTTTGAAAACATAACACAATAGCATCTCTGCTATCTACATCCTTTCCTGAACTACAAAAGTTTCAGGACAACACCGTTATTATCATATCCCATGGTTACTTAACACTAGGGATTTACACATTATTTAATACATATTACGTGCATTACAGGCACACTTTCTACGATGATCTATTAAGATACTTCTTAGCCCTATCACGTTCTTCCTCCATGACTCGAAACATCGTTCTTTGATCTAACACAAATGATGGCAGCGTCTCAAACTGAATCAGATATCCCATAACTCGATCTTGAGCTCGATTAATTGCGGTGTCGAATACTTTGACCATTTCTTCCATCTTCATCCTTTTTTCCTGTGAGCTCCTTACTGCTCTTCCAGTTCGTTGATAAGCTTCCTCGTATGCATCTTCAGCTCTTGCCCTCTTAGCCGCTTCTTCTCTCAGCCTGCTCTTCAGTTCAACAACCATTTCGATCAATTGTTCCTTCTCTCCTTCAGTCTGTGTTAGTTTCTCCTCGGCGTTTGTCAGTCGTTCATCACGATCCTGGATCTCGCCGTCTTTTTGTGTAATTGTAGTCTGTTGTTCAGCTACTATCTCCTGCAACTCCTCCACTGTATCTTGTAGTTCCACGTTAAGGTCGTGCACTTCATCATATACACGGCCAGCTATCGAGTTAAGTGGAATCCTTTCCTCCTCATCCTCTTCATCCTCATCCTCCTGCGGTAACTCAATGGGATCCTCCTCGTCTGTCTCCACATCATCATCCTCATCCTCAACTACTGTGACCAACGGGGCTGACTCCCGTGGCAATAGTTGTTCCCAAACTACCTGAACATCGCGAGGTTCCTCCTCTATAGGCATTTGAGGTCCCTCCTCCCTAGCCTGACTGGACTCTCCAACATTAGTCATCCTGACAACAAAGTTTTAAAGTTTTAATTAATAATCATTACTACTCGACACTCACGAGTACATAAACATAAACACATAAGCACATAAGTGTTTTATTACTTCTTTCTTAAAACTCGATAAAAGTTAACTCCACTATCTTTTCAAAAGGTTACTTCCTAAGGATTTTCCCCCACCTAAGGTTCATAACCTAAAGCTTTGATACCAACCTGTGACACCCCCAAATCCTGGTACTCCATTTCCTCAAGATTTGGTGTTCACGTAATCAAAACATTCATTTCTAACTACCCAATTATAATAAAATTGAATAAATAAAACCTGCTCATACAGGATTAAATTTAAATAAATCTCCCAGGTTATCTAACCTTTACAAACATTCATTCATTCATGCGGAATAATTAAAATAACATTCATTACAATCTTTAAACAAGTCTGAAAATAAACTATTCAATCTATTACAGGTCTTCAGCATTGTTTCATCTTTCCTTTCCCTTTACTGGTGCTAGGTACATCACCAGTTTCAACCTTAGCTGTAAGAAAGTTTACAGGCAAGAGTGAGCAAACAAAGCCCACTTGAAATAATAATAGATAAATCATTTAACTTTACATCATTTGCCAATATTAGGTTTAATAGAACTGAACAATAAATTCTATTACTTTCTGAAAACTTTAATCAATTACTGAGGGTCTAATGACCACGAATCATGTCCACAGTTATAAGTAATCTTTCAACCTAAACTTTAACAGTCATAAGACTGTAAGGACTTCATGTACTTAGGGGGATCAACCCTTCGTACAATGTATTGTGCACAATTATTTCAACGCTAAGCGTAAACCTCTATTAAAAGAGTTGTTCATCTCAGTATATAGAATACAAGTCCGCACCAAAGTAAGTTTGGTTTGGATAAGCTTTCAAGGAAATTTGGAATTTAACGAACATTAACTAAGGAGTAGTTGAATAAAACCAATAACACTATACTATAGAATAATAGTAATTGAATCAATCATAGTAAACTAAAGTCATGCATTAGGAATAATCTAATAGCATACAATTTGAATAACTATAGCATACCTTGCTTGAACAATACTAAGCCAAGGTTAATTAGAATTGAATACTAAACATGCATAGCAATTTATTTATGCATGCTAAACAACAAGTGTAATACAAGAATAATTTTTTCAACATCAAACCAAAGTTTAGACAGCTTGCATCATTATAAGGTAATCGAATTGAAAACAATAATTAGTTCAATAAGATAAAGGATTAGAAATCTTGCATCGTCATGAGTAACTAAATACAATGACCTACTCAATAATAGACAATCTCGCTCTACGAAAATGTAGAGGTAGCAACTTGCAACAATTGTAATTGAATTTGAAAACAATAATATACCAAATGAATTTAAACTCGCACAACGAAGTTTTGAGTTAGAGAACTTGCCTTGTTCATAGGCTAAACCGAATCAATTTGAATCACAATATCCTATATACATATGTCATCCTGACATAGTTAGTCATTAACACATAACTAACACATTCATCATGTAGGTTAAACAATCACTACTCACGTTCACCAAAGGTCCTACACATATCATATGTATTGACAATACACATTAGTTATACTAGCATTAGATTCATATAGCTTACTAACAAAATTGCATCTTTTCATGAACATCACTATTTAGCTTTATTACAACTACTTAAGTGATCATGTCATTGCACTATATACACATTAACAACTTGATACAGCATCCTATTACATGTCTAACATGTTATCATTAGGTTATACTAATACACAAAGGATTGCACTTGCATCTGCGCATTCCGACGCCTTCTGATGGCCTCTAAATACACAATAGTCCTAAAGATAGCCGTTTTGACCCTTCATAACGATTTCAAATTGAAACACTTAAAGAATAAAAGTTATAGGCCTATTCGTCCTCGTTCCGAATCATCTTGAATCGTATCAATCAGAGTTCGTATGAAAAAGTTATACTCATTTTAGTAAACTACGTCCGGTCAGGGTTTTTTTTTGGCTTGACAGAACACCCCCTCCCCCCCCCCCCCACCGGGGCGGGGGTTTTTGCACTAGGGAACCCGCCGTGGCGGGGGTCACTGCTGCGATTATGCGATTTTAGCTCTAGAACACTACGAAAAGTCAAATTAGGCCTCCAAACTCCTTTCTAACAACCATACCAAACTACCCAATGAGTAAATAGGTTTACATAAACATAATCTAATACTTTCTAACGCGTTTCTAGTCATCTAAACAACATAAACATCAAATTTACAACACCCGATTTCAATATTTTTGGCAAAACTCCATTGTTGACAATTTTTAATGAAAATCAACACTGTGATTTTGTTTTTCAATAAAAACAGAAATTTCAAAACATCATAGTTATGATTATACATATTTTATCAATTTCCATAATCAATTTATCAATTGAACAACTACTTAAACCTTAATTTCTATTGTAAACTAAGCCATGTTCATATATATTCATATAAACTCACTGTAATATGGGTTTCTTCACAAATTACATACATACATGAATTAATTGACTATTCCTATATATAACTTATGAAAAACAATTTTTATAACAAATAATTTAACATACAAAATCATATACCACACACAATTTATCCTTCACAAAAAATTTTCAGAGAATTTTTGGAAGAGAAGACAACTAAAACTTTTGAAAAATAAAAGGGTTTAGATGATACCTTGTATCCTAGAAGATGATAACTTTGTTTAAGAAGATGATAACAAGACTTCTTTTCCTCAATTCTTGTCACAATTTCTCTAGGATTATCTCAATTTTTCTCTGTATTCTTCTTCTTCTCCTCTCTTCTTCTTCTGAGTCTTTCTCCTAACTCTATTCTAACTTACATACTAACAAAAAGATATAACGCATACTAATACTAATATAGGTATTAAGTATATAATATTAATATATGTATAACTGACATCAGTTATCTAATTTTTTAAAAATCAAAAGCCCTAAGGCTTGTTTGGCTAACATAATAAAAATAACTCATTAACTCTTACACCTTGTTTGGTAAACCTAATTAAAATAAATCAATTAATTCTTATACCTTGATTGGTAAAACACCATTAAATTAAAGACTTAATATGCATTAAAACTTGTTTGGCCAAAACTAAATTAAAGTCCTTTAATTTATTTTAATAACTCCTTTATAGCAAGGTTATTAGTCACACTTTATTTAATTAAATAAATAAAACATTAATCCATTAAATTACTTTAATCACATAAATAATTATAATTTCTTTTACAATTATAACTTCATTTAATCAACTAATATTTTAAACTACAATTTCTCATTTAAAATATTATTATTTATTTAAAATCATTATAAGCTCTCTAGCTTATTAAATTAATAATTATTATAAAATCTCATAACAACTAATTTATTTAGCTCCTTAATTAATTACACAACAAATAATTAATTAAATCACATCAATTCAAATTGCCATATAATTAAATAAATATTTAATATTGCCATTAAATATTTAATATTTACTATTTAATTATTTATCTGATTATTTATTCAACAAATAATTAAATACACCACATCACTCAAATTGAACAATTAATTATTCAATCAATAAACATATCCATTAAATATTTATATAAATCAATAAATATTTATTATAACACTTTAAAATTATAGAATGTTACATATAAAATCTAGGCTCATCGGACAAAGTCCAACAACAGTTAATATATATAAGTATATATATATTAAAGCGATAAACGCACCGGATGTAAAATTCAAGCTCATCGAACAAAGTCCGACAATAGTTAATATATATATATATATATATATATATATATATATATATATATATATATATATTAAAGTAGTAAACGCTCCAGACCGAAGTCTAGGCTCATCGAACAGAGTTCAACACGCAGTTCATATATATAAATGTATATATATATACAAAAACAAGTAAACGCTCCAGACCGAAGTCTAGGCTCAATCGAGGCATAACTCGATAATATTAGTCTATATATATAAATATATATGTATATACAAACTGAAATAAAACCACGGACCGAAGTCCGGGCAAACACACGCAACATGACTCTCAACGTGAAGAACTGTGTGTGCACAGATGAAGAGAAAGGCTTTAAAGTGTGTGAGAAGGCTTACAGTGGGCTACCAAAGAAGACTTCTATATCTTTAAAGTAGATAAACACTAGCTTCCACAGGTACAGAAATAGCTATATGTGAGCTCATAAGTGTTTAAAATGAGAAAACACTCAGTATAGGGTGAGTACAGAGAAAATTGGGAGGGCTTCCTCGCCGTCTCCTCTTTCAAAATGACCACCCTAAGCCCTCTATTTATAGAGGATGCGGCTGGGCCACAGGTGTACCAGAGGCTGCCCGGGGTGCCCCGGGCTTCTCGGGTCCCGCCATCTCGAAGTATGTATACTCATGCAACGTGATGTCCGCTCGAACTTTTAGAATTGCAATTCAGGCATCCGACTGAGGTATATAGGACCTATTTCGGACCGCCGTTGTTGAGAGTTATGCAATGACATGGGATTAGAGGTTGTACGAAGTCATGAAGATGGGACGATACCCTCCGGTCTTCAGCTTCAAATTCTATCTGTTATCTTGTGCAATAGTCACTCGGGATTGGTTTTCCTTGGCTTTTGTAGGACATTGTGTATGTATCAAATCGTTGAGATGGTACGGTGTGGTGTCATAATGGTGAGATAACGACTTGGCCCCTCACCAGCGTTATCACCGGTTGGGCTGATAAAGCAGACGTTGCTCAGAGTTATCGCTGAGATTGGACTGCTGCAAGTGTTGAAGGTCCTCAGTGTCATATCTGAGGTGTGTCTATCCTCCCTGTGTTATCTCCGGGTTGGTACTGAGTATCTCCTTGTGAGCGTCGAGATTGAAGCTGATTGCATTTAAAATAAGCATTTTCGGGGTTATCACCGGAACTGCATTCTTTGGGGTTATCGCCAAGGTTGGTAGCTACTCCCATGGCTGGGACTGAGACTGGAACATCTCGAGGTTATCTCCAGGATGAATCGGTCTTCTCTGGTGTGTGTTCCGGTATTGGAGCTACAGGCCTCGTTCTCATCGTCGAGTTTAGAACTGTTACTCCCAGTGTGTGTTCCGGGATTGAGGATGTTATTCCCAGTGTGTGTTCTGGGGTTTAAACTGAGCTTCTGGTAGTATCCAAACTGGATATGAACTATCTTCTAGGGTTATCTCTGAAAGACGAATCTGCCATCTTGCAATGTCAGTAACAGGTGTGCAGAAAATTTTGAGTGTCTACAGATGCCCCTCTTTATCATATTCATGCAATGCAATGGCATGGATAGGATAAAGAATCCTAGATAAATATAACATGAAGCAATTGGGTGATGCATGTGTATGGGGTTGTTTCCCACCATGCTGAGGATGATTGCTAACTCCCTATAGCTTTTACTAGGGATTTCACAATGATGACCAGATTGGATGTGTGATCCAAATCTTTGAGGATGTTGACGTTGGGGTTATCACCACAGTCCTTAATCCTTGATACAGACTTGATTCTGAAGAAATGCCTCTTATATGTAAGAGATCTGTGGGGATAAAGCTTTGTCTATTTGAGGATGTGTATAACATATTCCGCCATCAATCCTTCTTGACGACGTTGACCTTTTCTGGTTTGTATCGCCAGAGTATGTCAATGTTATGTTGGTTTTACTGCCAACAGCAAATGTTGTCAGGGCTGCCCGATCTTCGTTGACGTGTGAACCAACGGTTTACCACGCGTTGTAACCCCTGTCGGGGATACATTTGATCCTTTGTTAACGTGTAGATCAACGGATGAACTCCCTACTGGGGATAAATGCCAAGGCTGCTTGGACTTTATTGATGTGTGTATCAACTAATGAAATCATTGAATGGTTTATGATGCGACGTTGGGTTTACTTGCCAACGGCTGAACTAATGTCAAGGTTGCTTGACCTTCGCTAACATGTGTATCAACGGCAAACATGCATTGTAGCCCCCGCTAGGGAGACGTGTTGGATCATCGTTGATGTGTGTGTCAACATAACATGCGCTGTAACCCCCGCTGGGGAGACGTGTTGGATCATCGTTGATGTGTATGTCAACAGAACATGCATTGTAACCCCCGCCGGGGAGACGTGTTAGATCATCGTTGATGTGTGTGTCAACAGAACATGCGTTGTAACCCCCGCCGGGGAGACGATGGGGAATATGGTATGAAATCCTCGAATAGCTCTCGATGCTTCGATGGGTTTACTTGCCACCGGCTGAAATAACGTCAAGGCTTCCTGACCTTTATTGATACGTACATCAATGGATGACAATGTGTTGTGACCCCCATCGGGGTTATTGTATTTTGATATATACAAGCGCGTTGTAACCCCCGCCGGGGTTTCTTATTGTAAATGAGGATGACGATACTGAGTGATTAGCATTGGACCTGCGTAAGGTATTGCCGAGTGCAGATCCTCCTTTGTATAGGCCTGACATCCCTGTTGATAGAGATCTAGTGACTCAAGAAGAGTTATATCAGGTAGACAGGATTGATAATGTGGACATCGACACCATTGTCTTCTTCTGATGTGTATTCTCGTTATATCTTTTGATAGGCCTCTGTTAGCTAGTGGGTGTCTGTGCCCCATTCTCGCTATATCTTTTAATAGGCCTCTGCTAGTAGTAGGGCGTCTATGCCTTATTTCCCTGTATTTGTAGCTGTACAGAGATGATGTATTAGATGATGATATACTTAGGAATGTATGTATAGTTTTTCCATTCCCTATATCATATTGCCATCTATTATCTGTAATACATGTATCATGTTATGCATATGTATATATATCAAGAGATATTCAGTATTGACCCTTGGATGGTCTTATGACACGGCCCGTGCAGATGTCTTCTTCGACAGTTAGCCGTATTGATCATACCCCACCATCATTGGTGGTATCTGGTATGCTATCGTGGTATGATTGCATGTCACCATCAGACAGGGTGACCGTAGATCATTTATCGCAGCACACTATGACCTTGTTGATGTTTTAGGTTCCCACAGGATTCATGGATGGCATGCTGGAGCACTGGGTATCGGAGAGGCAGGTTTTCTAATTTGGGACCTAGGAGTTGACTCCCACTCTAGAGGAGTATGCACGGTTAACGATGCTGCCACTGGACAGACCTTGCGTGCATATGGCTTTGGGGGACATGAGTTGATGGTTCATGACCCTCACCGGATTGAGGCGTAGGGTATTGCAGGATGAGCTTACATCTGGCCACGTTATATCCCAGCATTTTTTATTTGACAGATTTGGCTCTGAGGATAGTTATAGACGACATTTCGGGGATTTCACCACACCGGAGGATCATTGGCATTTGGCCAGAGTTGATGTACTGCTATTATGCGCACTATCATATGTCCACATGCCACTATATATGGATGAGTTGGACATAGGAGTTATCATGGCGGTGAGAGCACTCAGGGAGGATCGTACCATCATACCTATGATTATAGCCGATATATTGAGGTCAGCTACATACTGCTTCACTTATCTGATAGGAGTATTTATGAGCAGTTCGGTCATGCTATACGTGTGGTTCATGTTACACTTGAGACCGATTGGCACTTTCAGACGGCATGGGTATTGCTTCACCCATGATATAGCCATGACATATTCATTTCAGCCTGTGAAGTGTACAGATGCTGCATCTTGGTCAACTTTTTTAGCTGATATTGCAGACCCGTTTAGTATATTGCCGTGCTCAGGGCTTAGCTCACCTTACAGTTTTATTACTCAGGCTCCGGGCATGGATTACATCCCTCTGGCTGGTTTGAGGGGCATGACTACTTACCATACACTAGCAGTGATGTCCCAGTTTGACTAGTTTCAAGATTTTCATCCTTTCGAGGGGGCGCTAGGCCAACGTTTAGCTTCTCGCTATCTTTCAGCAGAGGACAGATCCCGTGTGTATGCATGTTGGGATCAGCGCGAGATAGCCGCTTTCTCTATTAGTTATCTAGGTTATTCTGCAGAGTATTCTGCATGGATGGAGACAGAGACTGCACCGGTTGAGGTAGTATCCACATTGCCGAGTATTGACTCAGATGGTGGAGAGCCCATGGAGAACATTGATTCTCACACTGAGGAAGAGCCATCTACTGGGTTGCCAGTATTTCCTTTAGATTCTCCCAGTACTAGCACTATCGTGATTCAACATTTAGCACAGTACTTTGAGCAGAGTCTTCATCTGATGACCTTTGAGAGAGATCAGGCTAGATCCCTGATGTTGACTGCCCTTGATGGGAGAGACGCAGCCCTGTTAGAGAGGGACGAGGCATTGGCTCGTAGAGATATCACTGTTGTTGAGCGGGATGAGGCCAGATCAGCCAGAGATGCAGTGATAGTTGAGAGGGATAGTGCCATATCTGCTCGAGATGTAGCCATCACAGACAGTACTGCAGTGAGGTCCCTTACCACTGGCATGCTTGCAGAGATGAGCACATATATGGATGAGCATATGGTCACCATGCAGATGGCTGTAGATCTATTGAGTCATGTGGATACCCTCGTACAGAAGACCACAGCTTTGCCTCCTTCTTCGGAGAGGGATGCCATGTTGGGCTTGTTAGCTCGTATATACACCGATTTGTAGATGGACTTGTACTTTCCTGCACCGACTAGCTTAGCCATTTTTTCATGTAGAGTTTACATTATATATATCAAACAACATTATATATAGCAGGGAAATATATTTTTGATCACTTCCCTTTTAGATATGCTCTGATACTTGCTTGATATTTGCCTGCTTCTTCAGGGCTTGTGATCTTGATGTATTCTGAATTCCTCCTTGATGGATGGACATTGAGTTGTCTCTGGATAGTTCAGAATAGATCATGGATCTGTGTGTATCCCTACCATCTTTGGTGTCTTGGGACTGGTTTCTGTATGGAAATGTGGAGAGGATTGTGGCTTTCCTCTCTGAGATTGACCGCACCACAGATGGTCGCCAGTACCCCTATTTAGGAGGAGCCTAGTTAATTCCATCTCTTATGGATTGGTGTTGCTCTTAAAGGAACAACCGCAGCTTAGATGGTCGCCGAATCTCCTATTCGCGAGGAGAGGTTGGGTAATTCCATCCCTTTGGTTTGAAGCTAATGAAATGTGGTGGATTGAAGGATTGATCCCAGTACCGTTGACAGGTATTTGTGTTTTGGTAGGGGGTGAAACCGAACCATAAATGGTTGCCTACGTACTCCTATTGAAGAGGAGATCAAGTCTGCATAGTTCGAACCTGGTGTAAGAGGTTCAATGCTGTTTATGAAAGGCAGATGGGTGTAGAAGCTTTATTGATGAAAAAGGTTGTAGAAATGTTTTTATGGTTTTTGTTTTTGTAGAAAAGGGTAGAAATGTTTTTGTTATTTTTTGTTTATTGCGACCGGGCCATATAGAATTCGGTTGCCTACGTACTCTTGTGTATCAAGGAGATCAGGTTGACGTAGTTCGCCCCTCAGGGCGAGTTAAAAAAGCGTGATCCCATGTGCAGGATAAACTGCGGGGAAGAAAGATTAATCCCATGTACAGGTCAAACTGTGGGGAAGAAAGTTTAATCCCATGTGCAAGATAGACTGCGGGGAAGAGAAAGTTTGATCCTAGGTTGAGGACAAACTGCAGGTACGAGAAGTTTGATCCCATGTATGGGTAGCCAAACTGCAAACGCGAGAGGTTCAATCCGTAGTGGGATGACCTGAGTTATATGAGCGCAATGAAGCCAAGCTGCTGGCTTGAAGAATATGTTTCCCTAAGGGGAAAAGTGTGGAAAAGAGTTGTATGTGGTGAAGGGTTAAAGAACCGGAATGACTGGTGATCTGATGATCCAACAACAGGATGCTTGCTTGATGGTACCTTTAGATATAGTACCGTTTCACGGTGTCTGAGTTGATAAGCTGTGGAAATTCGTCGCCGTCCATTTCCTATAATCTGAGAGCACCTCCTGTCAATACCTCCTTAACAATAAATGGGCCTTCCCAATTAGGAGCGAATTTTCCCTTAGACTGATCTTGGTTGTCGAGGATCTTCTTTAAAACCAAGTCATGTTGTTTAAACTGCCGTAGCCGGACTTTTCTGTTGTAGGATCTGGCGATCCTTTGTTGATATAATTGACCATGTAAGATAGTCGCGGTTCGCCTTTCATCTATTATAGACAATTGGTGATACCTGTCTTGTACCCATTGATCTTCATCCAGCTGAGCGTCCATCAACACTCTGAGGGATTCCATTTCTACTTCTATGGGGAGTACTGCTTCCATCCCATAGGTTAATGCGTAGGGGGTTGCCCCAGTTGAAGTGCGCATTGATATTTTGTAGGCTAACAGAGTAAGAGGCAATAAGTCAGGCCATCCTCTGTGGTTGGCGGACATCTTTTGCATAATATTCTTGATGTTTTTGTTAGCCGCTTCAACAGCACCATTCATCTTTAGACGGTAGATGACGAAGTTAAGGTGTTTGATGTGGAATTTACTGCATAGTTCCTCCATCATTTTATTGTTGAGGTTCTTCGCATTGTCTAATATAATTACCTCGGGTTGTCCGTATCGACAAATGACATTATTTCTAATGAAAGCAATGACGACTTCTTTGGTAACCCTGGGGAAGGAGGCTGCTTCTACCTACTTGGTAAAGTAGTTGATCATGGTAAAGATGAAGCGATGTCCATTACTGGCTTTGGGCTCGATGGGCCCAATCACGTCCATTCCCCACATTGAGAAGGGCCAAGGTGAACTCATATTGTGGAGCTCCCGTGGAGGGGCATGGATAGCATTCCCATGAATTTGGCATTGATAACAACTCCTGACGTGGTCATTGCAGTCAGCTTTGAGAGATAGCCAGTAATGTCCTGTCCTGAGGATCTTCTTAACAAGGAGGGGGCCACTCATGTGTGGGCCACATACTCCACCATGGACCTCATCCATGAGTCTCTGAGCTTGATCCTTACCCAAGCATCTGAGGAGACCTAGTCTTGTATCTCTCTTGTAGAGTGCATCTCCGCTCAGGTAGAATTTCATAGCAAGTCGATGAATCTGCCTTTGCTCATTCAGGCTTGCCTCAGCGGGTGTAAATCCATCTCGCAAGTACTCCTTGATATGCTGATACCAAGGTTGTTGGATGGGAGGTAGTTCATCCAATACTTCTCCAACATAGTTCCTATAGGCTGGTGCCTTTTGCAGGGCTACTGTGACACTTGGCATGTATTCCTTGTCAGGAATGTAAATCAAGGAGCCCAAAGTTGCTAATGTGTCTGCAAAGTCATTCCTATTACAAGGAATGTGTAGAAAGGAGATCTCTTCAAACTTCGAAGCCATCTGTAAAACCTGCCGATGGTAAGGCAGCAAACGTAGCTCTTTGGTTCGATAGATTCCCGTGGATTGTTTGATTACCAACTCTGAATCCCCAAAGACAGTTATCCGCCTGATGCCCATTGAACGGGAAAGTTTTAGCCCCATAATACAGCCTTCATACTCAGCTGTGTTATTGGTGCTGACAAACTGCAATTTGATGACGACGGGATACTGCTCCCCCATACCGGATACTAGAACTGCTCTAGCTCCAGAACCTTCTGTATTAATAGCTCCATCAAAATACATCTTCCATGCTTGGCGCGTATCGTACTGATGGTGTGGCTGAATTGCCATTACCCCTTCATCGGGGAAGTATGTTTCTAAGGGTTTGAAATCCCCTAAGGGTGCGGCGGCCAATTAATCCGCAATTCCTTGACCTTTAATGGACTTTTGAGTCACGTATACAATGTCAAATTGTTGTAGGATCAACTTCCATATGGATAGCCGACAATTCAGTATGGGTTTACTGAACACATACTTGAGAGGATCCACACGGGATATGAGATGGGTTGTGTGCCCATGGAGGTAATGTTGTAACCTCATGGCAGCCCATGCTAAAGCACAACAAGTCTTCTCAATCAGAGTGTACTTGTGTTCACTAATGCTGAATCTTTTCCTAAGGTAATAGATAGCTCGTTCTCGGCCTCTATCGTCTTTCTGTCCCAGCATGCAGCCCATAGCATTGTCACTTATGGAAAGGTACATGAACAGGGGAACATCATCCCGGGGTGGTACCAAAATAGGAGCTTTGACTAGCTACTCTTTGATGGTAAGGAATGCCTTCTGGCACTCATTATCCTATTTCATGGAGGAGTTCTTCCTTAACAGCTTGAAGATAGGCTCACAGGTTGCTGTGAGTTAAGAGATGAACCTGCTAATGAAGTTGATTCTTCCAAAAATCCCCGTATTTCCTTCTCTGTCTGAGAAATGGGCATTTCCGTAATGGCCAAGATTTTGGTAGGATCCAGCTCAATTCCTTTGTGGCTGACTAGAAATCCTAGCAACTTGCCTGATTTAACGCCAAAGGCGCACTTGGATGGATTTAACTTCAAGTTGTACTTACACAACCTGTTGAAAAGCTTTTTGAGATGGTCTAAGTGGTCATCCTCCCTCCGGGATTTAACAATGATGTCATCCACGTAGATCTCTATCTCTTTGTGCATTAAATCGTGGAAAAGAACCATCATAGCTCTCTGATAAGTAGCTCTGGAATTGATGAGGCCGAATGACAACCGTCTGTAGCAAAAGGTTCCCCAAGGCATGATGAAAGCAGTTTTCTCATGATCTTCCTCAGCAACCATGATCTGATGGTACCCCACAAAACAATCAGCAAAGGAGTACATGTCGTATTGAGCAGTATTGTAAATGAGAATGTGGATGAATGGCACATGAAAGCTAACCTTAAGGCAAGCTTTATTCAAATCCCTATAATCCATGCAAACTCGCACCTTTCCTCCAGGTTTAGGCACGGGCACAATGTTGGATATCCACTCAGGATATGTAGACACCATGATAATACCAGCTTGAAATTGTTTCACAATTTCTTCTTTCACCTTCAAACTCCACTCAGGTTTTAACCGTCTGAGCTTCTACTTGACTGGCTTGAATCCCTCTTTAATGGAAAGGCGATGAAGAACAATGTCAGTGGACAAACCCACCATATCTTCATGAGACCATGCAAACACATCCTGAAATTGGGTTAATAGTGTAACCATGTCATTCCATTGGTTTGGGGTAAGGTCTGAACCAATCTGGATTAACTTAGGGTTTTCTAAGGTTTCGAGATTGAAGGAAATGATTTGATCAAGGTTAGGTTTAGGTTTATCTTTAACCCATTCTTGAATTTCTGAAGGCACCTCAATGTCCTCTTGTGTTTCCATCAAGGCTGAATTCATCTCTACATCAAAGTCATAATCTTTGTGGAGAAGAGGCACCGTATCAGCAAGTACAGGCACATCTAAATTCAGGGTCCTGAAATAAAATATGCTTTCACTTAGTATATATGAAGTTGTTTAATCATACAAAGTGTTAGCATGTACTGACAAAATGACTGCTAATACTGTACAGAAAAGTAAGCAGTTATGATATCTACAGGGCAGAAAGAGTTCATGCCCGTATTACCCTTGTCGACCAATGCAAGGAATGCTGCTCTAATTGGTAAGGATAAAGTCCAGGTGGACTGCATTGATGGAGGGGTTGTCATCGTCCTCCTTTTCCAGAATGATGACCATGACGTCTGGGCAATCATCGTCTGGGGTGTATCTGTTTGTATGTTCATCATGAACAATGATGCCCATGCCCGACATTATCCGGATGACATTTTGTTTGATTCTTTGTTTCTCTTCCTCCACTCTGGGATCTGGAACAAAGACTTCTTTTGCTTTGAACGGCACTGGTTTGGGAAATAGCATAGCCATCACGCCGGTTGGCACCTTTACAGGAGGTTGTGCGGACTCAAAGGTTGATGGCGAAGATAAATGCCATATGGTTGAAGTTGAAGGAATCTGCTGATGCTTATGAGGATTCCTTTGACTAGAACTGGCAGAATAGCCTAGTCCAGCTGTCCCAGTTTGCCTGGCTACTTAGATGGGTGATCTTTACCCAGCCCTTGTCCTGGCTGATGACCCAAGGACATCATTTCCTGAGTAGTTGACATTACTTCGGCAGAGATCGTGGGTACGGGAAATGGTGTTACAATAGCATGGTATTGAGTATTGCTCACTTCCAAGGCATAAAAACTGACCGATTCAACATCTGCATTAGTGTTGATAAATGGTATATCCCCATGTTGACGACACTCCGGTTCAGCATTGATCGTGACTAGGCTATTGTTGATAATGTATTTCAATTGCTGATGAAGGGTGGAGGGGACTACCCCAGCCATATGAATCAACGGTCTTCCCAAGAGCAGGTTGTATCCCGAATCTATCTTGAGTACGTGGAAATACACGCAGAATGTATGGGGACCAATTTCGATTAACAACTCAATTACTCCGACTGCATTCCGACGGGAACCATCAAAAGCTTTGATGATCGTATGGCTACTTCGGATTCGGTTGAGATTGACGTTCATCTTCAGCAACGTAGCATAAGGACATATATTTAGAGACGAACCTCCATCTACCAAGACTTCAGCTAGCATGTATCCGGAGGACAAGACCGCAATGTGTAACGGCTTGCAATGACCAGTCCCTTCGGGCAGTATGTCAGCAACAGTGAAGGATATCACATTGTTGTTAAAAATGTGATCAACCAGGTGTTGAAATTTTTCCATATCCACTGATGTTGGTAAATAGGCTTCTTCCAAAACTTTTAGTAAGATCTTCCGGTGATCCTCGAATGTTAAGACCGAGTCCAAAATTGAGATTTGGTGTGGAGCTTCTCTTAAGCTTACAACCACCTTAGCTTCGTTATGACCCATAGTGCGGAGGAATTTTTCATCTTCTCCATGGGTATTTTCCCCTTTGATTTGATGGTAGACTTCATCACCCGTTGGGGAAGATATAGTGGATTCTCCATCGACACTGTAGCAGTTGTATATGAGGTGGATCCTTCACCTTCTTCATAATTCCACTGAACTGTGTACAAGCTAACAATAGGATATTGTGCTCCGCATGGTAACTTAATTGGTTCGGGAGCGGCCACTTTCAAAGGATTGTTGCTTCCTTTGAGTTGAATTGTTGGTATAGTGAGTGGCTTAACAATTCCATCAGCCTCAGTGGAGATAACTACTACCAATCCCTTCCATTTAGTAGGATAGATGTTCTCACTACCATGTAGCACAGTATCATCGTCTGCTAGCTGCAGGACACCGCTATCAATGAGATTCTGTATAAGGTGGCAGAGTGCCCAGCATTCTTCTGTGCTGTGACCGCGAGAATGGGAGTGATATTGACATACTCTCTCAGAATTGTGTCATCCTGAACGGGGATTGATTGGAGGTAGAAGGGAATTAATCATTCCTTCATTGATTAGCATCTGAAGGATTTTCTCCATGGGTTGGCCCACATATTTAAATTCCCTTCTGTTGGCAAAATCCCGACGAGCTTTGGCATTCGCTCTCTTTGCCACTTTGTCCTCCATCGTTTCACTTTCTGGAGGTGACGAGGGAATATTCATGATAAGAGAAAGGAGACTAGCATGCTCCTGACTTACTAACTGGCGTGTAACTTGATGCTGGTAGGTCACCAGTTCTGTCAATTTCTTTATTTGTTTGCAAAGAGCTTTTATCTTTCGCTCCATTGCGAACTGGAACTTAGCATAATCCCACTTGTCAACACCGTCTTTGATGGTCTGAGATGACTCGCCGCTAAAATTAGAACTTTGTCCATTGCTCCAATTGATCATGTTAACCTCTTCCTCTTTGTGTTGAGGAAGAGGGTTGTCTTGAACGTGAGGTTGATCCGGTTTAATGACCACGATCTCCCCGTTGTCTATCAAATCTTGGATCTTGTGTTTCAAGGCCCAATAATCTTAAGTATCATGTCCAGGTGCCCCGACATGATAAGCACATTTCTGAGCAGCATTAAAACCCCGTCCATTAGGGCTGGCTGGTGGAAAAAGATGCGTGATTTTCTTCTGCGTAGTCAGAAGAGTGAGAATATTCTCGAGTGAGTCCCCTAAGGGTGTGAACACTCGAGGGCGTTTGACTTCTCCACCTTTTGGTATTGGAGGGTTTGACGATTATGCTGGAAAGGGAGTGTGATTTCTCCTCTGGATAGGCATGTTCTGATTGCCTTTTTGACCCTGTAGTATCAGGGAAACATCCTCTTCTTTCTTTTTATGGACCCTCCAGGAGTTGTTTCCATAATTTTTGGATTAGATGTGCTCAGCAATAGCTTTAAGGGCAGCTAGGTCTTGAATCTTTCCTGACTTCAATCCCATCTCAGCCATCTCCCCATGTTTGATCATTTCAGAAAATAGTTTACCGATGCCGGCTAATACTCTTTCATAGAAAGGAGCTTCTTGTATGTCTATGAAGGTCATCACCATCTCTGACTCTGTCATAGAAGGAGTTACTTGAGCAGCAAGGCACCTCCACCTTTGAGCATATTCTCTAAAAGATTCATTGGACTATTTCTTGACCTTGGTAATCTGGTACCGATCAGGAGCCATTTGAGATTGAAAGCTGTACTGCACAAGGAAAGCGTGTGCCAGCTCTTCCAAGCTATGGATCTTTGCATTGTCTAGTCTGGTATACCACGAACGGGCTTCCCTAGTCAGACTCTTTTAGAACAGCTGCATTCTAAGCTTATCATCCTCTACATAGGATCCGAGTTCTCCAATGAAAACCTTCAAATGGGTGTAAGGATCTCCTAACCCGTCATACTTTTCGAAGTCAAGAGTTTTGAACTTTTCTGGATAATGAACACTAGGGAAAATACAAAGATCAGCATATGAAACACTCTCGTGTGCTCCAATAACTTTGATAGTGCGAAGGGTTTCTTCCATTTGAAGAACTTTCTTTTTGATGTCACCGGTGTCTGGATCCCTTGTGAGATGGGCGGCATCATGACTTTTGTTGGTTGTCTCCAACTGCAGTTCAGGTATTGTAATGGCATTATCAAAACCTTGAGTTCCTCCTTGTGTGGAGGATTCAGCATGGACGGGTATTTTGGGACCCTTTATAGATTGATGTAGTTCTTTAAGCAGAACAGCTAAATCTGTAATTTGTTTACTTAATTCGTCAAATTCCTCGCGAGAAACTGGATTAGACTGGTCAGATGAAGATATGATTGGTTGTAGGCCTGCGGCCTTTTTGGACTTTGACCTGGTAATAGGTCTGAATGCTTCCCTGTGACAAAACTAGCATAGTTTAGTTTTAGGGATTGTGTAAATGTTAACATGCTATGTGATGTGTCCATTTTAGGAATTTTATTCTGCAAAACGGGTGTTAGTTGTTTGTAATACAGGATAGCATGTTAATTTAAACATGTATATGCATATATTTCTTCATATTTCTCATGAGATGAATATGGAATATAAATTACAAGTAATTGACTTTACAAGTAATTTGAAATGAGAAAGCATGAAGAGACTTTCCTCCGCGTTTGGTTTATCAGAGGCTGACCTATCTTAGGTTACTCTCGCGGCTTTTCGGCATGAAGGTTCCTAAATCATCGTAATTTACTTAACAGGAAGTTAATCTGATCTTTCAACTGAAGCGAATTTGGGTGGTGCATTTCCTGAGCCTCGCGGGAATTAGTCTTCCTACGAGTCCAGTAATCAAACACCGACAGGATAGCCTCCTGGTGGAGGGACCACACAATATATATTCACATACATTGCTTCTCACCGTATATGAAAATGATGACATGTGCGAAGCACTAATATCACAGGCAGATATAGTGTAAAACATTAATCGCAGTAAAGATATGCATTCATACACATTCATCATAAATGTAAATGCAACACCCACACACAAGCATATAACAGTTTTGAAAAGCTTGTAATAGCGGCTTAAGTCCTCTTACTGGAGTCCCCAGCAGAGTCGCCACCTGTCAACGTCGGAATTTTTATTTGTCCCTTTTCGTTACCTGTTTTTTTGTGTTCTCATTTTATGTGAGATTTGTTTGAAAAAACAAGTGACATGTATAATGTCGACGATTGGACTATAAGAGTCACCAGTTAGTTTTTTAATTGGTTGTACCAACACAATCGAGAAAAGGTTTGCACATTGACCCAGTGATGTGACTGCTAAATGGGTCGGTGAAACCGAGATTCAATTAGGGTCCGGGGAGGGAAGGTGTTAGGCACCCCCCGACATCCGTGTTGCCATGGTGACCGCCACTTTTTAAGAAACTGTTAGATGAATGTGTGTGTGTGTGTGTGTGCGTGGGTGGGTCAATGTGCTGTTATTTGGAAGTAGTGATATACCTCATTTGCACCTATATACAAAGGGTTTGAATTTATGTAAAAAAATTCAGTTTTAAACAAGATATAGCAATGATGTTTTAGAAAAGAGGTTTTTCAAACCCTTGTGCTCAATAGTAATTGAGGCCCTTGATACTTCTATTTTATTCCGTATTCGGCTGGATTAATTTTTTTCCCAGATGCGAGGCATCTGTAAGAAAATAATGTACAAAAAGGTGTTGAACTCCTCATGGGTATGAAAACCATCTGAGGAGATCCAAACATCACAGATAAATTTACAAGCTGCTTACAGCTGAAAAGGTCCATCACGGGAACCGAATTTAGATTTAGTAGACTGAATCTGTGATCACATGATTCATAGGCTCACATGATGCCGCAATTGATATAAACGTAGTAAGCAGGTATATATATAAAAGCTGTAAATATATATATACAGACATAATTACCAACCACGAAGCACTTACATGGGGGATCAGAAATGTAAATAAAGTTGTAAAGCCTATCTATCGCCACGGAGGAAACTCCAGGCGGGACAAAATGTACAGAAAGCAATAAAAACGGTCAACCACCACGAAGTAAACTCCAGGTGGGACGAAATATAAATGTATATATATATATATATATATATATATATATATAGCGATAAACGCACCGGATATAAAATCTAGGCTCATCGGACAAAGTCCAACAACAGTTAATATATATAAATATATATATTAAAGCGGTAAACGCACCAGATGTAAAATTCAGACTTATCGAACAAAGTCCGACAACAGTTAATATATATATATATATATATATATATATATATATATATATATATATATATATATATTAAAGCAGTAAACGCTCCAGACTGAAGTCTAGGCTCATCGAACAGTGTTCGACACGCAGTTCATATATATAAATGTATATATACAAAAGCAAGTAAACCCTCCAGACCGAAGTCTAGGCTCAATCGAGGCATAACTCGATAATGTTTGTCCATATATATAAATATATATGTATATACAAACTGAAATAAAACCACGGACCAAAGTTCGGGCAAACACTCGCAACACGACTCTCAACGTGAAGAACTGTGTGCGCACATATGAAGAGAAAGGCTTTAAAGTGTGTGAGAAGGCTTACAGTGGGCTGCCAAAGAAGACTTCTATATCTTTAAAGTAGATAAACACTAGCTTCCATAGGTACAGAAATAGCTATATGTGAGCTCACAAGTGTTTAAAATGAGAAAGCACTCAGTATAGGGTGAGTACAGAGCAAATTGGGCAGGGCTTCTGTGACACCCCCAAAATTAGGTATACATCACCCATCTTGGGTCGTCAGATACATAGTACAAAATACAAATACAACTTACTAATACAACTGTCGTGTACAATACGACAAAACATAAACTGTGAGTTTGAATACAAATATTATCTTCTAGAGAGTATTCATACTCAAAAGGAGTCCTCATTACATTTATTAACACGCTATTACATAGAATAGTGAGGACTACTAACTAATACTATCATTCGAACCATCACTCCGTTCCCCGACTTGCCCCAGCTACGTTCTCATTTCCTGAAGAGAACAGTGAAAGAAAGGGTGAGCTCAACTAGCCCAGTAAGAAATATTTTAACTAAGATAATGCAGAATAAATTATCATTAGCCTTCAACAATGTTAAACTGATAAAATATAATAGACATCAAGTTTAACTGCAGCGGAACAAGCAATCCATTAAAAGAGTCAAGTAGAAAATAAACTCTACTATCTTTTATGATTTAAAAGGTTTTTCAACACTGTCATCGCTGGGACTCAGCTTAATAAAATAATCCACATCATCGAATCACCCCTGCACTACGGCCAAGGATATTCGTGTATTCATTAATGGTCATGATCATGCCAACAACTGTCCATCAATGCACTACGGGCCAATGAGGACTTTTACCACATCATTTGTAACATTACGGTCATGATTATACCGAATAATCCCTGGTCATAATCATACCAAGTCCATCTATGCACTACAGGCCACAGATGACTTTCAACATTTTATAAACATGAGGATGATGACAATGATATAAGAATTCAATAAAACAAGTTCAAGAATTAATTTATCCAAGAATTAACAACGTCCAAATTGTCAACATGATACTGCATTGTGGAGTAAAATTTAAGAATGCTTAGAAGAATATTTTCATGAAAAGATACTGGATGAAACGCAATTATCAAGGATATTCCACAAATTTCATGGAGTATAGAAGTCAAAACTTAACCAACTGAGTACAATGAAGAATGGAATAACAAAAGAAATCACCATGCATGCGATAGACCACACAGACAGGTTATTCCAACAGAATAATAAATAATGGAACTAGGTCCGGCGTAAACGCACAGACAGGATATTCCGACAGAATAATAAATAATGGAACCAGGTCCGGCGTAAACGCACAGACAGGATATTCCGACAGAATAATAAATAATGGAACCAGGTCCGGTATAAAACACACAGACAGGATGTTCCAACAGAATAATAACAAGACGGAACCAGGTCCAGTGTAAAACACACAGACAGGATGTTCCAACAGAATAATAATAAAAACGGAACCAGGTCCGGTGTAAAACACACAGACAGGATGTTCCAACAGAATAATAGAAGAATGTCACCAAGTATAGGGTAGACCGCGTATACAGGTTATTCCAACAGAATAATAAGAAATGGAATAACAACAGTTCTCTTCATGAATAAGAAAGAATAACACCCCTTACCGTTTTAAAGAAGAGCTGAAGTAAGGAAGTAGTTAAGTAGCTGAATACTCTTCTTCTCTTTCTCTATAGTTTCTCTCTATAGTTTATCTCTCTAGAGTTCAGTGAATTCGTAAGAAATAATGAAGGAATGAGCTGCTATTTATAGAAAAATAGAATGCATAGTAACTAATCCATGAACGGTCCAGATTGATTACTTTAATCTGACGGTCCATATTTAAAGAAAAATCTTTTAAATAAAATATAATATATTCTATTTATAGAATAACTTTAATAAAGTATTTTATTTTATATAAAAAGATGTTTCTGTTTTATTACGTTAATAATA
This sequence comes from Panax notoginseng, assembly GCA_016801055.1. Lineage (NCBI taxonomy): Eukaryota > Viridiplantae > Streptophyta > Magnoliopsida > Apiales > Araliaceae > Panax > Panax notoginseng. The sequence goes on from CM029017.1 coordinate 183,369,653, forward strand.
CGAATAAAATAAAACGTCATTATCGCTAAATAATTCATATTATTAACTGACAATAATTGAATCAAACTGAGTGACTTCTCACATAAGCATTAATAATCAATACCGTGTGCTACTATGCAACCACACGTATTACTGTACTTTTACTACCGAGTAGTTCAACAGTAACAATGGTAAAATTTTCGCCGTTATTTTTAATAAAATATTTTTGTCGTTTTTTCAATCCGACAATAATTCCGTTGTGGGGTCCACCAATGATTGTGCCGTTGTACGAATATTCCCTGTTACGAATATTCCCTGTTAAAACGAATATTCCCCGACCAATCGAATATTATATAACAACTTGCGTACTTTGCAAAATTTATAAATATTACCCACAACTATAACATTATATCAAATTAACTCCATAATATTCAAAAATGATATTTATAAAAAATTCATCTTTATTTATAAAAGTTGGGGTCTTACAACCTCTCCTTCTTATGAAATTTTGCCCTCGAAATTAGGGTACGTACCTGGTATGTCGAAGAGGTAAGGATACCTTGATTTCATTTCAGATTCTAACTCCCAAGTCATTTCCTCAACATCGTGGTTTCTCCACAAAACTTTGACTTGAGGTATAACCTTAGAGCGTAGAATATGTTCCTTCTTATCCAAGATTTGAACAGGAACTTCTTCATACGTCAAATCTTCCGCTATTTCGTCCGGTTCTAACTCAATAATGTGGTTCGGGTCTTCCACATATTTGCGTAACATGGATATGTGAAAAACGTTATGAACACGAGACATACTTGGCGGTAAAGCGAGTCTATAAGCCACAGTTCCTACTCGATCGAGGATTAAAAATGGACCGATGAATCGAGGATTGAGCTTTCCTCTCTTTCCAAATCTCGTAACTCCTTTCCATGGAGCAACACGTAAGAACACATGATCTCCTACATCAAATTCCACGTCCTTTCGATGAAGATCAGCATAACTCTTTTGTCGATCTTGTGAGGTTTTTATACGTTGTCGGATCGTTTGAATCTTTTCTGTAGTCATACGTACCAACTCCGGTCCCAACAACGTTGCTTCACCCACCTCATCCCAGCATACTGGAGAACGACATTTTCTTCCATACAATGCTTCGAATGGAGCCATGCCAATACTTGCTTGATAACTGTTGTTGTAGGAAAACTCCACCAATGGTAAGAACTTGTCCCAACTTCCCTGAAGTCAAAGACACAGAGTCTTAATAGATCTTCAAGAGTTTGAATAGTCCTCTCTGATTGTCCGTCCGTCTGAGGATGATATGCTGAACTAAATCGTAAATCCGTGCCCATAGCTTTTTGTAAACTAACCCAAAATCGTGAAGTGAATCTTGGGTCTCGATCAGAAACTATGGATACTGGCATACCATGCAGTCTTACAATCTCATTTATGTACATACGAGCAAGACGTTCAAGTGTATAAGTTTCTCGTATCGGTAAGAAATGAGCAGACTTGGTCAATCTATCAACAATGACCCAAATCGCATCAATACCTTGAGAAACCCTAGGAAGACCAGTAACGAAATCCATGGTAATGTGCTCCCACTTCCATTCTGGAATTTTAAGTGCTTGCAATGGACCTTTTGGTACTTGATGCTCCGCTTTGACTCGTTGACAAGTTAGACACCTAGAGATAAACAACGCTATCTCTCTCTTCATATTGCTCTACCAAAATGTATGACGAAGATCATGATACATTTTGGTACTTCCAGGATGGATTGCAAACGGTGTATTGTGCGTCTCCATCATCATTTCATACTTTAAATCAGGGTTGTTAGGAACACAAAGTCTGGAGTTGACTCGAAGCATTCCTTCTTCATCGATTCTTGCTTCCGGCATAGCACCTTCTTGCACTTTCTTCCTCATACGCATCAGCTCCAGGTCTGTAGCTTGAGCAGCTTTAACTTTATCGATTAAAGTCGGTTCTACTCGTATATTCGCCATCATCACATGGGTCCCTGGAGTCTTTAACTCTATCTCCATCCTTTGCAAGTCACACAAAATGGGCCTTTGTGTTGACAATATCGCACTCGTACTTGCATATGATCTTCTACTCAATGCGTCAGCTACCACGTTCGCTTTTCCAGGATGGTATTGAATGGTATGATCATAATCTTTCAACAGTTCAAGCCAACGTCGTTGTCGCATGTTGAGTTCCTTTTGAGTGAAGAAATATTTGAGGCTTTTATGATCCGTAAAGATCTCCACCTTCTCCCCATACAAGTAATGCCTCCAAATTTTAAGTGCAAAGACAACAGCTGCCAACTCTAGATCATGAGTAGGATAATTCCTCTCATATTCCTTGAGTTGTCTTGATGCATAGGCTATGACTTTTCCATGTTGCATGAGAACGCATCCCAACCCTTTGCTCGAAGCATCACTGTAGATGACAAATCCCTCTGAGCCAGATGGTATTGTTAGAACAGGTGCTGAAATGAGTCTCCTCTTGAGTTCTTGAAAACTTTGCTCACATTCTTCGCTCCAACCGAACTTTGTATCTTTCCGAGTCAGCTGAGTTAATGGAGTAGCGATTCGAGAAAATCCTTCTACGAATCTCCGATAATAACCAGCTAAACCAAGAAAGCTACGTACTTCGGTCACTGATTTAGGTTGCTCCCAGCTTTGAATAGCTTCAATCTTTGCCGGGTCAACCGATATTCCACGACTTGATACTACGTGCCCAAGGAATGCTACCTCTTCCAGCCAGAACTCACATTTCTTTAACTTGGCATAAAGTTTGTATTCACGAAGCTTTTGGAGTACCAACCTCAAGTGTTGCTCATGATCTTCACGGCTTTTGGAATAAACAAGGATGTCATCAATAAAGACGACCTCAAAGTGATCCAAATATTCCTTGAATACCCGGTTCATCATATCCATGAAGGCAGCAGGAGCATTAGTCAATCCAAAGGACATAACTAGGAATTCATAATGCCCGTACCGAGTTCTAAAAGCCGTCTTTAAAATATCCTCAGTTCTAACCTTCAGCTGATGATATCCAGAACGAAGATCGATCTTTGAAAAGAATTATGCTCCTTGTAACTGGTCAAACAGGTCATCAATACGTGGGAATGGGTACCTGTTTTTGATGGTGACATGATTCAACTCCCGATAATCAATACAAAGTCGCATACTTCCATCTTTCTTCTTCACGAATAGCACAGGAGCACCCCAAGGAGAAGTACTAGGACGAATAAAGCCAATGTCTAACAATTCCTGCAGTTGGATCTTTAACTCCTGAAGTTCAATAGGAGCCATTCGATATGGGGCTTTAGAAATGGGTTTTGTACCGGGTTCAAGGTCGATACAAAATTTAATTTCACGCTCTGGGGGTAGGCCAGGAAGTTCTTCAGGGAATACGTCAGGGAATTTATTAACAATAGAAATATCATTCAAAACTGACATATTTTTGTTTAGATCCGTGACATGAGCTAAGAAAGCTTGACATCCGTTTTTCAATAAACGAATAGCTTTATGGCTTGAGATGACAGCGATTGATTTTAATAGTTTGGTTGCTTGAATTCGCATAATAGGTCGATTAGGAATATGAAAGCTAACAACCTTACGAAAATAATCAATTTTTGCATGATGAGTAGTTAACCAATCAATCCCTAGAATCACGTCAAATGCAAGTATTTTTAATGAAATAAGATCGACAGGTAATGTGTGGGTACCAACTTGAACCAAACAAGACTTATAAACCGTGGATGTAATGAAGGTTTCTCCCAATGGAGTTTTAACAGATAAATCAAAGTCTAATTTCTCCAGAATCAAATTTAATCGATGAGCGCAAGTAGGAGAAATAAAAGAATGGGTAGAACCGGTATCAAATAAAGTATAGACTTCGTTAGAGTTTATGATAAGCTTACCCGTGATGACCTCATTCGGGTTCCTTGCTTTCTGGGAGGTCACAACAAACGCTCTCCCTTGCACTACCGGTTTTGACTTTTCTGGAACGGCCTTTGGTGTCTCCATCTTGGCTGAACTTATTTTTGGTAAACGACAAAATCGAGCTAAATGACCTTCTCTTCCACAATTATAACATGCTTTAGACGGCATCGCGCAGTTTGGACTGATGTGCCCCTCCCCTCCGCATTTGAAACATATGATAGGTGGTCGTTCTCCTTCCTTAACAACGGGTGTTGGTGCTGACGTCTTTCCATCATTGTTGAATCTCCTCTTCTTGAAATGACCATTCTTATTGTTTTGGCCCTGATTACCACCGAAGTGGTTACCATTTCTGGCCTGTTGATTCCCTCCACGCTTGTTGTCACCGCTTCGATGACTGCTCTCACTGGTATTATCATTTTGTCGACTGCTCTCTTTTGGTTGCGTTGACTCGTTATCGCGCTCCACTAACTGAGCCCTATTCACAACATCTGAATACAAACACAGTTTATGAGAAACAAGATGTTGACGTATCTCCGGCTTCAAACCTCTTAAAAATATCCGCGTCATTCTTTCTTCATTATCCACCAGGTGGGACGCAAATCAGGATAACTCTTGCCTCGTACTGCGACACGGTCATATTATTCTGCTCTAATTTGATGAACTCCACCTCCTTCATGTGACGAATACTCTCGGGAAAGTATTTGTCGTTAAACAACTCTTGGAACTTCTCCCAAGACATCTTCAGTGCGGCAGGTTGAGTACGCTTTATCGATTCCCACCAGTAATCTGCCTCTCCTCGCAACATAAAGGCGGCAAAGGGAACCTTTTGCTCCTCGGAGCAACCCAAGACATCAAATATCTTGGTGATCTGCTTTATCCATGTTTCAGCTACAAGTGGTTTGGGTTCTCCCTTAAACTCCGGTGGTCCCAGCTCCTTAAACTGTTTAGCGGTGATCGCCTGAGAGTTTCCAGTATTTCCACCTATATTTTGGACAGGAGCCGCTCTCGCCTGCTGTTGCATGAATTGCATAAAACCTCTGAACATTCCATCATTCATCATCTGGTCAGTGTTGTTGTTTGCATGAGGATTGTCACCTTCCTGATGAACATTATCCTGATTATTGATATGTGATGAATCAATAATCGCCTGTGCTCCATTGCTATTCTCAACATTCTCAGATGCCATTTTCAGATACTGCCACAAAATAAAAGTTAATTGATATGTCATATATTATCCTTATATTATGACCGACCAATTAAATACCATGCAAATAAACTTAGGTAGGTCATACTAGCGAAGGAATTCCCCGTCTCTCCCCTCCTAGTTCTATTCTCACATCTTAGCCAGGGATCATATCCCTAAGCTCTGATACCAACTGTGACACCCCCAAAATTAGGTATACATCACCCATCTTGGGTCGTCAGATACATAGTACAAAATACAAATACAACTTACTAATACAACTGTCGTGTATAATACGACAAAACATAAACTGTGAGTTTGAATACAAATATTATCTTCTAGAGAGTATTCATACTCAAAAGGAGTCCTCACTATTCTATGTAATAGCGTGTTAATAAATGTAATGAGGACTCCTTTTGAGTATGAATACTCTCTAGAAGATAATATTTGTATTCAAACTCACAGTTTATGTTTTGTCGTATTGTACACGACAGTTTTATTAGTAAGTTGTATTTGTATTTTGTACTATGTATCTAACGACCCAAGATGGGTGATGTATACCTAATTTTGGGGGTGTCACAGCTTCCTCGCCGTCTCCTCTTTTAAAATGGCCACCCCAAGCCCTCTATTTATAGAGGGTGGAGGCAGGTGTACCAGAGGCTGCCCAGGGGTGCCCTGGGCTTCGCGGGTCCCGTCGTCTCAAAGTACGTGCACGTATGCAACGTGATGTCCACTCGAACTTTTAGAATTGAAATTCGGGCATCCGACTGAGGTATATAGGACCTATTTCAGACCGCTGTTGTCCAGAGTTACGTAATGACATGGGATTAGAGGTTGTACGAAGTCATGAAAATGGGACGATGCCCTCCGGTCTTCAGCTTCAAATTCTATCAATTATCTTGTACAATAGTCACTCGGGATTGGTTTTCCTTGGCTTTTGTGGGACATTGTGTATGTATCAAAGCATTGAGGCGGTACGGTGTGGCGTCATAGTGGCGAGATGACGACTTTGCCCCTCACCGGGGTTATCGCCGGTTGGGCTGATAAAGCAGATGTTGCTCAGAGTTATCGCTGAGATTGGACTGCTGTAAGTGTTGAAGGTCCTCAGTGTCATCTCTGAGGTGTGCCTATCCTCCCGGTGTTATCTCTGGGTTGGTACTGAGTATCTCATTGTGAGCGCCGAGATTCAAGCTGATTGCATTTGAAACAAGCATTTTCGGGGTTATCGCCGGAACTGCATTCCTTGGGGTTATCTCCAAGGTTGGTAGCTACTCCCATGGTTGGGACTGAGACTGGAACATCTCGGGGTTATCTCCAGGATGAATCAGTCTTCTCCGGTGTGTGTTCCGGTATTGGAACTGCAGGCCTCAGTGTCATCGTCGAGTTTGGAACTATTACTCCCGGTGTGTGCTCCGAGGTTGAAGCTGTTATTCCCAGTGTGTGTTCTGGGGTTGAAACTGAGCTTCCGGTAGTATCCAGACTGGATGTGAACTGTCTTCCAGGGTTATCTCTAAAAGACGAATCTGCCTTCCTGTGATGTCAGTAACAGGTGTGCAGAAAATTTTGAGTGTCTACAAAAGCTAAACCCTAGCCGCTCTTAAAGAGAGACTAGAGAGAAAAGCTTCAGAAAATCTGGATTAAACTTGACATCCTAGATTAAACTCGAGGCATGGAATGTGTCATACTCTTCATCATTTAATCTGAGTTTTTTTTATCAATGAGTAGACTGAATGAAATAAATCACTATTTAAACATGGCCATGCATTTCATAGTCCTACTCAATCAAGAGGCCTATGAATATCACCCCTAATATATAGGTGGGTTAAATTCTATCTAGATCACTCATATTCCTCACACGATTCATGATGTACCCAATAATCACCTTTATTGTCCACCCTATTAAAGGTGACCTTTGATGATATCAAAGTACATAAATTCCTGTGTAGTAATATAGTGATTTTAGGTCGGCGGATCATTATGTCATTGTCACTATGAGAATTGATAACGACACTTTGCATAATGCTCTACGTAGAATTCTCATAGTGGGTCTGTACAGTACATTGTTCCATAACATGTACCTATGCATTGACTCAATATCTCATATATTTATGACCAATGAGATTTGACCATCAGTCAATCCACATACTAGTCTTAATGTATCATTGTTGTCCCATTAACAATGATGCTCGATTAGGGACATTTAAGAGCAATAATACTAATTCTAATTATATGATCTCATGTTCAAGTCATATACTTGAAGCATGCAATTACATCAAAGAATTGGCATCTAGGACATAAACTCTAACAATCTCCCACTTGCACTAGAGTCAATCACTCATGTATCCCATGGAACTAGTGTGACCTTCGTGCTTCTGCTGCGACAAAGCCTTGGTCAGCGGATCTGCAACATTATCATCTGTTGGCACTCTGCCTATATGTACATCTCCTTTATCAATGATTTGACGGATGAGATGGTACCGCCTAAGTATATTGTGACGCCCCCAAAATAGGACCATTCCATCCAACCTATTCTGAGTCGCCAAATACATGGTACAGAAAACAACTACAACTTTATTACAACAATTATCGTGCAAAATACAACAACACATATGCTGTGAGTTTGGATACAAATATATACCAACTGTGACTCATGTCCCAACCTTGGATAGCACGTCACAATGACACCTTACTTAAAGGTACAGTCAAAAACTGTTTTAGAAATTAAAACCTTTGGGAAGTGCTCAAGGAAACCTTCATACATGGAAGGCCATGCATCTAGGTTATGATAGATATCATATGCCCATAGAATTATCCTCGGTTGACCCAATATACCTCAAAGAAAAATGAGAAGATTACTATCATATTCTTTCCCATAGTGAGTCTTCTCTTGACATATCATTATCTCCACCGTCTCTAATTGAGAATTATACTTCAACCAAACTCCAAGATCATATAGGTAGTGCTTGTAGATATACTCAGCAAGTGGATGTGCACAACCATGTCTTATGATGACACGAGGTTGTGTGTCGTTAAACATCTTGTATGATAATGGTAAAACACCCTTCCAACGTTGGGTTCGCTTTACCCTAGATGATTCACCAAATATAACTACTAAATGATGACCACCGTTCTATTCCCCTGTTACCCCCGCTCGACCCAGCTACACTCTTATTACCTGAAAGGAATTGTGAAACAGAAGGGTGAGCACAACTAGCCCAGTAAAGAATATCATGACTAAAGATAAATAAGTTATCAATAGCCTTCAACAGAATTAAATCAGAGATTTAGAACATATGGTAGATGATAAAAATTTCACCCATAGTTGCATCGGAACGAGCAATCCATTAGAAGAGTCAAATAGACTATAAAGTCTATTATCTTCTCTATGTTAAAAGTCCACCAACAATGTTTTATCCCTATAACATCAATCAACAATTCCTATCCACAATCACGTGAATAACTCATAATCATATTTATGGTTCTAAATTCCTCTTCTCATCCAGAACAAAGATAATTTTCATCACTTTGTCTTTACCTGAAACATCAAAGATCATGGTTATACCAAATCACAGTTCCTATTCATAATCATACTAATAATTTCATCTTTGCACTACAGGCCAAAGATATTCATCAACAATTCATCTTTGCACTACAGGCCAAAGATATTCCTCAACAGCTCATATTTGCACTACGAGCCAAATATATTATTATCTCAAAGAAATATATAATCATTTCAGAATTTATATAACCAATAATTATAACCACGTTGATCATTTCACCTTTGCACTTAAGCTAAAGATATTAAATTATAAATTCAATGGTCATGATCATACCAGTCAACAATTCAACTTTGTACAACTAGCCAAAGCGAACCCATAGTCATGATCGTACCAAAAATCTACCCATCTTTACACTCAAGTCAAAGAGAAATATCATCATTAGGGTTATAAAAATGTTACATATGATAATAAAAAAAAATATGATCAACATATAGTTTTAATCTCAAGAGTAATATTCATAAATCAACAATAATTTGGTTAGAAAAAGAAACCAATTTTGTCGTGAATAGTAACTCGTGAATAGTAACCCATGAATAGTAACTCATGAATAGTAACTCATGAATAGTAACTCGTGAATAGTAACTCGTGAATACTAACTCATGAATAAAAACTCGTAAATAGTAACTCATGAATAGTAACTCATGAATAGTAACTCGTGAATAGTAACTCATGAATAGTAACCCCGACATGAAAAGATAAGAATTTTACAAGAAAAATCCTACCAATATTCCGGTATAATGATACTGAAAGAAATAATATCATTGATAAAAAAATAACATCCCTTACGACAATATCACTTACCTCAAAAGAGCAGTACTCCTGACTGGAATAACGCTGAACGAACTTGCACCGTATAGCAACACTCAAGATATCAAAATACTCACAAGAATACACTCGATAATATAGAGAGAGAAATAGAGAGAAAACTTCAGTTTCTGGTGTAATTTTCAATTCTAACCTAAGCACCCTATTTATAGGAAATTGCTTAGAACACCAAAGCAGAAAATTTAATAAAATAATAATATAATTATAAATTTTCCTTAGCCCACCTTTGAAAATCTAGATTCAGCCATCAACATGTGCAAGTGGGGCCCACCAAAGTGTAAAAAACGTTTTTGTTAATATAAATAAATAAAACTTCTAAAAATCAATTATTTCGGAACTTCGGAACTTCAATAATTCATAATAAATAGCCTTTTTATCAGAAAATTCGAATCTCGCGGCTTTTTATAGGAAATTCAATTCTCTACAACTTTACAGAAGAAAGTTTTCCCAAATTCCAAACAGAAATTGATCAAAATCCACAAACGGACGATTTTACAATCTATAATAAATTTTCGGACAAGAATTGTGTCCACCAACACACAAAACATGTGTTAATCATTTAATACCACAAAAATACTCTTTCTCCTCATATACTCATATATCCCACATTCATTGTAAAAATATCACCATCAATATATTATTAAAATAATATATTTAAATGAATTATTTTATCAGAAAAAGATAAAATATTAAGTTTCAACAATTGTCACATTAAAAATTTTCTCCATCTATATCCACATAAAATCAATATTTTCCTCATCATATAAATCAATAATTAATTACACACAAATAATATTACAGAATCACAGTACTGGCAACCAGACCGTTCCCAGAAAAGAGGGGGCTTTTCAATAAGGATCTCTCCTTACTGGCGCGCAATTAGATGACCAAACCTCTCCTTAGACAGAACTTTCTAGACATTGCCAATAATGTTATCTAATAATATTATTCAGATAATATGAATTATTGCTCCGATAATGAAAATTACTGTGTAGTGACAATTATTAAATCAACAGTAATATAAAATATCAACGTAGCAATTATTGAATCACTAAAATAAAATATTGAACAGTAATTACTGTAACAATTATTGAGTAATGTCTTCTTACGTAAAAATCAATAATTGGTGCAATACCGTGTGCTACTGTGCAACAACACATATTACTGTGTTTTAACCACCAGGTATTCCAACAGTATTAACGGTAACAACTACGTCGTTATTTATAAATAACTTATTTTTGTCGTTATCTTCATCCGACCGTTTTCCGTTATGGGGCCCACAAATAGCTATGCCATCGTACGAATATTCCCCGACAGAAAGAATATTCCACGACCAACGAATATTCTCCGACAACAATGATTATTTTATAACCACTTTTTTATTTTGAAAAATTTTTACATTTCACCCATAACTTTAACTTTTTATCAAATTAACCATTTACTGAATTGTAATTATAAGAAAAATTGAATACTTTTATTTCATAAAATTCGGGGTCTTACAATCTCCCCTCCTTATGAAATTTCGTCCCCGAAATTTACGTACCTGGTATTTCAAAGAGTTGAGAATACCTTACTTTCATTTCAGATTCCATCTTCCCTGTCATCATGATTTCTCCATTGCTCATCTCATGTATTTCAGATATCATTCTAGAATACAGCTTCAAAACAAGGGTTAATTTAACAAATTAACATATCACATAATATCCCGATATTATGACTGACCATCAAATAAGCTTAGGTAGAACACACTAGCGAAGGATTTACTCATCTCTCCCCTCCTAGTTATATTTCCCGATCTCCGCCAGAGATCATATCCCTAAGCTCTGATACCAACTGTGACGCCCCCAAAATAGGTACATTCCATCCAACCTATTCTGAGTCGCCAAATACATGGTACAGAAAATAACTACAACTTTATTACAACAATTATCGTGCAAAATACAACAACACATATGCTATGAGTTTGGATACAAATATATACCAACTGTGACTTATGTCCCAACCTTGGATAGCACGTCACAATGACACCTTACTTAAAGGTACAGTCAAAAACTATTTTAGAAATTAAAACCTTTGGGAAGTGCTCAAGGAAACCTTCATACATGGAAGGCCATGCATCTAGGTTATGATAGATATCATATGCCCACAGAATTATCCTCGGTTGACCCAATAGACCTCAAAGAAAAATGAGAAGATTATTATCATATTCTTTCCCATGGTGAGTCTTCTCTTGACATATCATTATCTCCACCGTCTCTAATTGAGAATTGTACTTCAACCAAACTCCAAGATCATATAGGTAGTGCTTGTAGATAAACTCAGCAAGTGGATGTGCACAACCATGTCTTATGATGACACGAGGTTGTGTGTCGTTAGACATCTTGTATGATAGTGGTAAAACACCCTTCCAACGATGGGTTCGCTTCACCCTAGATGATTCACCAAATATAACTACTAAATGATGACCACCGTTCTATTCCCCTGTTACTCCCGCTCGATCCAGCTACACTCTTATTACCTAAAAGGAATTGTGAAACAGAAGGGTGAGCACAACTAGCCCAGTAAAGAATATCATGACTAAAGATAAATAAGTTATCAATAGCCTTCAACAGAATTAAATCAGAGATTTAGAACATATGGTAGATGATAAAAATTTCACCCATAGTTGCATCGGAACGAGCAATCCATTAGAAGAGTCAAATAGACTATAAAGTCTATTATCTTCTCTATGTTAAAAGTCCACCAACAATGTTTTATCCCTATAACATCAATCAACAATTCCTGTCCACAATCACGTGAATAACTTATAATCATATTTATGGTTCTAAATTCCTCTTCTCATCCAGAACAAAGATAATTTTCATCACTTTGTCTTTACCTGAAACATCAAAGATCATGGTTCTACCAAATCACAGTTCCTGTTCATAATCATACTAATAATTTCATCTTTGCACTACGGGCCAAAGATATTCATCAACAATTCATCTTTGCACTACAGGCCAAAGATATTCCTCAACAGCTCATATTTGCACTATGAGCCAAATATATTATTATCTCAAAGAAATATATAATCATTTCAGAATTTATATAACCAATAATTATAACCACGTTGATCATTTCACCTTTGCACTTAAGCTAAAGATATTCAATTATAAATTCAATGGTCATGATCATACCAGTCAACAATTCAACTTTGTACAACTGGCCAAGGAGAACCCATAGTCATGATCGTACCAAAAATCTACCCATCTTTACACTCAAGTCAAAGAGAAATATCATCATTAGGGTTATAAAAATATTATATATGATAATAAAAAAATAATATGATCAACATATAGTTTTAATCTCAAGAGTAATATTCATAAATCAACTATAATTTGGTTAGAAAAAGAAACCAATTTTGTCATGAATAGTAACTCGTGAATAGTAACTCGTGAATAGTAACTCATAAATAGTAACTCGTGAATAGTAACTCGTGAATACTAACTCAGGAATAATAACTCGTAAATAGTAACTCATGAATAGTAACTCGTGAATAGTAACTCATGAATAGTAACCCCGACATGAAAAGATAAGAATTTTACAAGAAAAATCCTACCAATATTTCGGTATAATGATACTGAAAGAAATAATATCATTGATAAAAAAATAACATCCCTTACGACAATATCCCTTACCTCAAAAGAGCAGTACTCCTGACTGGAATAACGCTGAACGAACTTGCACCGTATAGCAACACTCAAGATATCAAAATACTCACAAGAATACACTCGATAATATAGAGAGAGAAATAGAGAGAAAACTTCAGTTTCTGGTGTGATTTTCAATTCTAACCTAAGCACCTTATTTATAGGAAATTGCTTAGAACACCAAAGCAGAAAATTTAATAAAATAATAATATAATTATAAATTTTCCTTAGCCCACCTTTGAAAATCTGGATTCAGCCATCAACATGTGCAAGTGGGGCCCACCAAAGTGTAAAAAACGTTTTTGTTAATATAAATAAATAAAACTTCTAAAAATCAATTATTTCGGAACTTCGGTACTTCAATAATTCATAATAAATAGCCATTTTATCAGAAAATTCGAATCTCGCAATTTTATATAGGAAATTCAATTCTCTACAACTTTGCAGAAGAAAGTTTTCCCAAATTCCAAACAAAAATTGATCGAAATCCACAAACGGACAATTTTACAGTCTATAATAAATTTTCGGTCAAGAATTGTGTCCACCAACACACAAAATATGTGTTAATCATTTAATGCAACAAAAATACTCTTCCTCCTCATATACTCATATATCTCACATTCATTGTAAAAATATCACCATCAATATATTATAAAAATAATATATTTAAATAAATTATTTTATCAGAAAAAGATAAAATATTAATTTTCAACAATTGTCGCATTAAAAATTTTCTCCATCTATATCCACATAAAATAAATATTTTCCTCATCATATAAATCAATAATTAATTATACACAAATAATATTACAGAATCACAGTACTGGCAATCAGGCCGTTCCCAGAAAAGAGGGGGCTTTCCAATAAGGATCTCTCCTTACTAGCGCGCAATTAGATGACCAAGCCTCTCCTTAGACAGAACTTTCTAGACATTGCCAATAATGTTATCTAATAATATTATTCAGATAATATGAATTATTGCTCCGACAATGGAAATTACTGTGTAGTGACAATTATTGAAACAACAGTAATATAAAATATCAACGTAGCAATTATTGAATCAATAAAATAAAATACTGAACAGTAATTACTGTAACAATTATTGAGTAATGTCTTCTTACGTAAAAATTAATAATTGGTGCAATACCGTGTACTACTGTGCAACAACGCGTATTACTGTGTTTTAACCACTAGGTATTCCAACAGTATTAACGGTAATAACTACGTCGTTATTTATAAATAACTTATTTTTGTCGTTATCTTCATCCGACCATTTTTCGTTATGGGGCCCACAAATAGTTGCGCCATCGTACGAATATTCCACGACAGAAAGAATATTCCGTGACCAACGAATATTCTTCGACAACAATGATTATTTTATAACCACTTGTTTATTTTGAAAAAATTTCACATTTCACCCATAACTTTAACTTTTTATCAAATTAACCATTTACTGAATTGTAATTATAAGAAAAATTGAATACTTTTATTTCATAAAATTCGGGGTCTTACATATATGCTTGGATCGTTGGTGAGATTTGGGTTCCTTAGCCTGTGCAATGGCTCCATCATTATCACAGTATAGCTCTACCAGATCAACAATGGTTGGAACAACATCAAGTTCAGTGACAAACTTTTTAATCCATACAGCCTCATTGGCCGCACTAGAAGCAGTAATATACTCAGCCTCTATCGTAGAATTGACTAATGTCTCTTGCTTCGAACTCTTCCAGCTAACAGCACCACCTTTAAGGCAAAACACAAAACCTGACTAAGAATTATATTCATCTTTGTCAGTCTAGAAACTAGCATCTGTGTAACCCTTTACTGCCAGTTCGTCTTCACCTCCATATACCAAGAATGAATCCTTAGTCATGTTTAGGTACTTAAGTATATTCTTGACTGCTGTCTAGTGATCTTCACCTGGATTCGACTGGTATCTGCTTGTCATACTCAAAGCATACGAGACATCTAAACGAGTACATATCATTGCATACATGATAGATACAATTACTGAAGCATAAGGGATTTTTCTCATATGCTCCTCATCATCTTATGATTTAGGACATTGGGCCTTAAAGATCTTTACACTATGAGACATGGGTACGTGTCCTTTTTTTGCCTCTTGCATGCTGAACTGTTTTAGTACTTTATCAATATATGTACTTTGATTTAGGCCGAGCATTTTTCTCGATCTATCTCAATAGATCTTGATACCTAAAATATAGGTTGCATCGCTCAAATCTTTCATGGAGAAATATTTTCCTAACCATATTTTTACAGCCTGTAAGGATGGAATGTCATTCCCAATAATTAATATGTTGTCAATATATAATGTCAGGAATACAATGTGACTCCCACTAACCTTCTTATATACACAAGGTTCATCTTCATTTTTTATAAAGCCAAACTCTTTGACTGCTTCATCAAATAAAAGATTCCAACTCCGAGAGGCTTGCTTCAATCCATAAATGGATCGATGTAGCTTACATACCTTTCCAATATCCTTTGGAGTGATAAAACCCTCATGTTATGTCATGTACACATCCTTAAGGAGATTTTCATTAAGGAAAGCAGTTTTGGCATCCATCTGCCAGATTTCGTAATCATAAAAGGATGCAATAGCAAGTAAGATCCTGATAGATTTAACAATTGCCACTGGAGAGAAGGTTTCATCATAGTCAACACCTTGAACTTGTTTGAAACCTTTTTGCTACTAGTAGACCTTTATAGGTTTGTACATTACCATCCATGTCAGTTTTCTTCTTGAAAATCCACTTGCACCCGATTGGTTTTACCCCTTCGAGTGGATCAACCAAAGTCCATAGTTAGTATACATGGAGTCTATAAGACCCCAACTTATTAATGAATAAAATCAAATTTTCTCTAAATATTATTGTGAATAATAAGGGGTTAATTTGATATAATACTTTGGTTATGGGTGAAATGTGCAAATTTTGTAAAATAAGCAAGTGGTTATAAAATATTTATTTTTGGTCAGTGAATATTCGGTTGGTCGTGGAATATTCTTGCTGTCGGGGAATATTCGTACGACGACGCAGCCTTGTGTGGGCCCCATAACGGAAAGCGATTGGATGAAGAAAACGACAAGTATAAGTTGTTTATAAATAACGGCGTAGTTGTTACCGTTAATACTGTTGGAATACCCGGTGGTTAAAATACAGTAGCACACGGTATTGCACCAATTATTGATTCTTACGTAAGAAGGCACTACTCAATAATTGTTACAGTAGTTATTATTCAATATTTTATTTTATTGATTCAATAATTGCTGCGTTGATATTTTATATTATTGTTGTTTCAATAATTGTTGCTGCACAGTATTTTCATTTATCAGATCAATAATTCATATTATTTGAATAATATTATTAGATAACATTATTGGCAATGTCTAGAAAGTTCTGTCTAAGGAGAGGTTTGGTCATCTAATTGCGCGCCAGTAAGGAGAAATCCTTATTGGAAAGCCCCCTCTTTCCTGGGAACGGCCTGGTTGTCATAAATGTGATTCTGTAATATTATTTGTGAATAATTAATTATTGATTCATATGATAAGGAAATATTTATTTTATGTGGATATAAATGAGGGATATATTTTTGTGGTTAAAAATGAAGGAGTTAATGTTGAGGTTTTTGTCGGAATGGAGGTATTAAAAATCAGGGTTTTTGAGATAGTTTGCGGGGGTTATAATTTTTAATCCGACCGTTGGATCGTGGTAATTTTTGGATATGTTATACATATATAAGTTGAGTATATGTCCACAAATTTTGAACCGTTAAAAATGAACGTATGATTTATTACGAATTTTACAAGATGACTGGTTCAGAAATTGTTGAATTTTCGGAGTTTATCATTTTGATGGAAAATTCTAGAATTGGTGGGCCCCACTTGTGGTTGGTGAAGAAATGTGCTGAATTATATTTCAAATGTGGTGGGTGGGAATAGTAGCAGGTAAAGCCATCAGGTTGCAGGTCAAACCTACCAAAATTTTCCTATAAATAGAGGGCTAAGTTAGAATTGAAAATCACACCAGAAACAAGTTTTCTCTCTTTCTCTCTCTAGATTATTGAGTGTATTTTGTGAGTATTTAGATACTTTGAGAGTTTCTATTCATCAGAGCAAGTTTCTTTCAGCCTTATACCGGTATTCCGACCAGAAGTACTGATATTTTGAGGTAAGGGATATTATTTTCTTCTTAATGATATTATTTTCTTCAATATCATTATGCTGAAATATTGATATGAGTTTTTATCAAATTTGGAACTTTTTGTGTCGGGGGTTACTATTCACGTATACGACACTATTCACGTATACGGCACTATTCACGAATACGGCACTATTCACCGAAAAATAAAAATTTCCCTTTTTGTCCAAGATGTCTATTATGGTTACTATCTTTGATTGTATCCATGTTTTGATCTTTATTTTTGAATTCTGCTTCACAATTGATTATTATGAAGTATTATTGATCTTGGATAAACTGTTATACGAATCCCTAATATTTGTCCTTCTGTCTCACTGGATTCGTTCTCTTTAAGATATTTTTCATCATCCTCAGTCCTAAATGATGATATTACTGAATATCTTTGGCCTGTAGTGCAAAGATGTATAATTACTTGATGAATATCTTTGGCCTGTAGTGCAAAGATGAACAGGTGTTGAGATGAACATGACCGACTGATGATACAAATGAATATCTTTGGCCTGTAGTGCAAAGATGAATATTTGGTTAAAGATGATTATTAATTGATGTTACAGGGATAAAATATTGATGATGGACTTTTAAATCTTAGAAGATAGTAGAATTCTTTCTCTACTTGACTCTTCTAATGGTTTGCTGTTTCCGCTGCAGTTGTTGATCTAAAACTTGTTGTCGATTATATTTTATCAGATTTTTCCCTGTTGAAGACTAACGATAATTTGTTGTATATTATCTTAGTCATAATATTCTTTACTGGGCTAGTTGAGCTCACCCTTTTCCTTTTTGTTCCATTTTTCTTCTCAGGAGGTGAGAACATAGCAGGATCTAGTCGGGGTATGGAGTGATGGTTCTAGAAAGATGTTTTAGCAGTCCTCACTATTTCTGTAAAATAGTGTTTGAATAATTGTAATGAGGATTTATTTGAGTGTGGATATTGTCTAGAAGACAATATTTGTATTTAAACTCACAGTATGTGTTGTCGTATTTTGCACGACAATTGTATTATTGAAGTTGTAGTTTGCTTTCTGTACCATGTATTTGGCGACTCAGAATGGGTGTTGTATACCTATTTTGGGGGCGTCACAGTTGGTATCAGAGCTTAGGGATATGATCCCTGGCTGAGATGTGAGACAAGAACTAGGAGGGGAGAGACGGGGAATTCCTTCGCTAGTATGACCTGACTAAGTTTATTTGGTGTTTATTTGGTCGGTCAGAGTATAGGGATAATATATGACATGACTATTAACCCTTGTTTTATGGCAGTATTTAAGAATGGCAGCTGAGAACGTTAATAATGGAGTAAATCAGACCGTGGAGACACCTTTGATCACTACCCAGGGGAACGTGCAACAGGAAGGCAATATTCCTCCTGTAAACAACGTTACCGAGCAAACGATGAATGATGGAATGTTTAGGAGCTTTTTGCAGTTCATGCAAAATCAGACGAGGGAGACTCGTGTGCAGAATACGGGTGGAAATGATAACAACGCGCGGTTTGTCACAGCTAAGCAGTTCAAAGAATTGGGACCACCAGAATTTAAGGGAAAGCCGGATCCGATCATGGCGGAAACGTGGGTCAAGCAAATTACCAAGATATTTGATGTCTTGGGATGCACGGAGGAACAGAAGGTTCCATTCGCCACATTTATGTTCCGCGGTGAGGCAGACTACTGGTGGGAGTCTGTGAAGCGTACCCAGCCTGACGCACTCAACATGTCCTGGGAAACATTTCAAAAACTGTTCAATGACAAGTACTTTCCTGAAAGTATTCGTCATATGAAGGAGGTTGAGTTTATTAGACTGGAACAAAACAACATGACGGTGTCCCAGTACGAGGCGAAGTTTGCAGAGTTATCCAGGTTTGCACCTCATTTGGTCGAAAATGAGGAACGAATGACAAGGATGTTTCTGAGAGGTCTAAAACCCGAGATTCGGCAATATCTTATCTCTCATAAATTTTCTTTATATTCAGATGTTGTAAACAGGGCTCAATTATTAGAGCGAGATAATGAGTATGTGCAACCGAGGGACCACAACCAGGGTCATACCGGTGGCGGCAGTCATCGAAGCAATGAAAACCAGCAGGGAGGAAAACATTCGGACAAAAGCGGTAACCACTCTGGTGGTAATCGTGGTCGTGATAATAGAAGGAGCGAGTCGGGAGGAGATTTCAAGAAGAGAAGGTACAACAATGATAACGTGAAGACGTCAGCACAAACATCAACTGTTTCTAGGGGAGGAGAACGACCACCGGTCGTATGTTACAAATGTGGGAAAGAGGGACATATCAGCCCAAACTGCCCACAACAATCCAAGGTATGTTATAACTGTGGAAAGGAAGGTCATATAGCTCGAGAGTGTTCTGTAGCAAAACCAAGTTCAGCGGGGATGGTGACTCCAAAAGTTATCCCGGATAAGTCGAAATCAGCGGTTCCTGGAAGGGCGTTTGTCGTGACTGGCCAAAACGCGAGAAACCCGAACGAGGTGATCACGGGTAAGCTAATCTTGAATTCTTGCGAAGTTTATACTTTACTAGATACCGGTTCTACCCATTCTTTTATCTCTCCTGCTTGTGCTCAACGTTTAAACTTGACTCCGGAGAAATTGGACTTTAACTTATCTGTTATCTGTTGAAACTCTGTTGGGTGAAACCTTCGTTACATCTACAGTTTATAAATCTTGCATGATCCAAGTTGGCACTATCACATTACCTGTTGATCTTATCTCTTTAAAGATACTTGCTTTTGATGTGATTTTAGGAATTGATTGGTTAACCACTCATCATGCTAAAATTGATTGTTTTCGTAAGGTTGTTAGTTTTCATATTCCTAACCAACCTGTCATACGAATTCAAACTACTAAACCACTAAAATCAGTCACTGTCATATCAAGCCACAAAGCTATTCGTTTATTGAAAAACGGATGTCAAGCTTTCTTAGCCCATGTTATGGATTTGAACAAAGACAAGTCAGATTTGAATAATATTTCTATTGTTAGAGAATTTCCCGATGTATTTCCTGAAGAACTTCCCGGTCTACCCCCGGAACGAGAAATTGAATTCTTTATTGACCTTGAACCCGGTACAAAGCCCATTTCTAAAACCCCATATCGAATGGCTCCTATTGAACTTCAGGAGTTAAAAGTCCAACTACAGGAGTTGTTGGACATCGGTTTTATTCGTCCTAGTACGTCTCCTTGGGGTGCTCCTGTTTTATTCGTAAAGAAGAAAGACGGGAGTATGCGACTTTGTATTGACTATCGAGAATTGAACCATGTCACCATCAAGAATAGGTATCCGCTACCTCGCATTGATGACCTGTTTGACCAGTTGCAAGGAGCACAATTCTTTTCAAAGATCGATCTTCGTTCTGGATATCATCAGCTGAAGATTAAAACTGAGGATATTCCAAAGACTGCCTTCAGAACTCGGTACGGGCATTATGAATTCTTAGTAATGTCTTTTGGATTGACTAATGCTCCTGCTGCCTTCATGGATATGATGAACCGTGTATTCAAAGAATATTTGGATCAGTTCGTTGTTGTCTTTATTGATGACATCCTCATCTATTCCAAAAGCCGTGAAGATCATGAGCGCCATTTGAAGCTGGTACTGCAAAGGCTTCGTGAAAACAAGCTATATGCCAAACTGAAGAAATGCGAGTTCTGGCTTGAGGAAGTAGCATTCCTTGGGCACGTGGTGTCAAAACATGGAGTATCTGTCGACCCGGCGAAGATTGAAGCCATACAAAGTTGGGAGCAACCGAAGTCGGTAACCGAAGTACGTAGCTTTCTGGGCTTAGCTGGTTATTATCGGAGATTTGTGGAAGGATTTTCTCGAATCGCTACTCCGTTAACTCAGCTGACTCGGAAAGATACAAAATTCGTATGGAGTGAGGAATGCGAGAAGAGTTTCCAAGAACTCAAGAGGAGACTCATTTCGGCACCTGTTCTGACAATACCATCTGGTTCGGATGGATTTGTTATCTACAGCGATGCTTCAGGCAAAGGGTTAGGATGTGTTCTCATGCAACATGGGAAAGTCATAGCCTATGCCTCACGACAACTCAAAGAATATGAGAGGAATTATCCTACTCATGATTTGGAGTTGGCAGCAGTCGTTTTTGCGTTGAAGATCTGGAGACACTACCTGTATGGGGAGAAAGTGGAGATCTATACAGATCATAAAAGCCTCAAATATTTCTTCACCCAAAAGGAACTCAACATGCGGCAACGACGTTGGCTCGAGCTGTTGAAAGATTACGATCATACCATCCAATATCATCCTGGAAAAGCAAACGTAGTAGCTGACGCATTGAGTAGAAGATCATATGCGGGTACGAGTGCAATGTTGTTAACACAAAGGCCCATTTTGTATGACTTGCAAAGGATGGAGATAGAGATGAAGGCTCCAAGTACCCACATGATGATATCAAATATACGAGTAGAACCGACTTTAATCGATAAAGTTAAAGCTGCTCAAGCTACGGATATAGAGCTGATGCGTATGAAGAAGAAAGTGCAAGAAGGTGCTATTCCAGAAGCAAGAATCGATGAAGAAGGAATACTTCGAGTCAACTCCAGACTTTGTGTTCCTAACGATTTTGACTTGAAGCATAGAATAATGATGGAGGCACACAACACACCGTTTGCAATCCATCCTGGGAGTACCAAAATGTATCACGATCTTCGACATACATTTTGGTGGAGCAATATGAAAAGAGAGATCGCGGAGTTTATCTCGAGATGTTTAACTTGTCAACGTGTAAAAGCGGAGCATCAAGTACCAAAGGGTCCATTGCAACCACTTGAGATTCCGAAATGGAAGTGGGAACACATTACTATGGATTTTGTTACAGGTCTTCCCAAGGTTTCTCAAGGCATAGATGCGATTTGGGTTATTGTTGATAGATTAACCAAGTCCGCTCATTTCTTGCCGATACGTGAGACTTATTCCCTTGAACGTCTTGCTAGTATGTACGTGAACGAGATTGTGAGATTGCATGGCATGCCAGTATCCATAGTTTCGGATCGTGACCCAAGATTCACTTCACGATTTTGGGTTAGCTTGCAGAAAGCTATGGGCACGGATTTACGATTCAGTTCAGCATACCATCCTCAAACGGACGGACAATCAGAGAGGACTATTCAAACTCTTGAAGATCTATTAAGACTTTGTGTCCTAGATCTCAAAGGGAGTTGGGATAAGTACCTACCATTGGTGGAATTCTCCTACAACAACAGTTATCAGGCGAGCATAGGTGTGGCTCCATTTGAGGCGTTGTATGGAAGAAAATGTCGTTCTCCAGTATGCTGGGACGAGGTGGGTGAAGCAACATTGTTGGGACCAGAATTGGTACGCATTACTACAGAGAAGATCCAAACGATTCGACAACGTATACAAACGGCACAGGATCGACAAAAGAGTTATGCGGATCTTCATCGGAAGGACGTGGAATTTAATATTGGGGATCATGTATTGTTACGTGTTGCACCATGGAAGGGAGTTACAAGATTTGGGAAGAGAGGAAAGCTCAATCCAAGATTTGTTGGTCCATTTGAGATTCTTGAGCGAATAGGAAATGTGGCATATAGACTCGCATTACCTCCAAGCATGTCTCGTGTTCATAATGTTTTTCACATATCTATGCTTCGTAAATATGTTAAAGACCCGAACCACATTATTGAGTTAGAACCAGACGAGATAGCTGAAGATTTAACGTACGAGGAGGTACCTGTTAAGATCTTGGATAGGAAAGAGCATGTCCTACGCACGAAGGTTATACCACAAGTTAAGGTTTTGTGGAGAAACCATGCTATTGAAGAAATGACCTGGGAGTTGGAATCAGAAATGAAAGCGAGGTATCCTCACCTTTTTGAAACATCAGGTACGTACGTCAATTTCGAGGACGAAATTTCATAAGGAGGGGAGGTTGTAAGACCCCAACTTATTAATGAATAAAATCAAATTTTCTCTAAATATTATTGTGAATAATAAGGGGTTAATTTGATATAATACTTTGGTTATGGGTGAAATGTGCAAATTTTGCAAAATAAGCAAGTGGTTATAAAATATTTATTTTTGGTCGGTGAATATTCGGTTGGTCGTGGAATATTCTTGCTGTCGGGGAATATTCGTACGACGACGCAGCCTTGTGTGGGCCCCATAACGGAAAGCGATTGGATGAAGAAAACGACAAGTATAAGTTGTTTATAAATAACGGCGTAGTTGTTACCGTTAATACTGTTGGAATACCCGGTGGTTAAAATACAGTAGCACACGGTATTGCACCAATTATTGATTCTTACGTAAGAAGGCACTACTCAATAATTGTTACAGTAGTTATTATTCAATATTTTATTTTATTGATTCAATAATTGCTGCGTTGATATTTTATATTATTGTTGTTTCAATAATTGTTGCTGCACAGTATTTTCATTTATCAGATCAATAATTCATATTATTTGAATAATATTATTAGATAACATTATTGGCAATGTCTAGAAAGTTCTGTCTAAGGAGAGGTTTGGTCATCTAATTGCGCGCCAGTAAGGAGAAATCCTTATTGGAAAGCCCCCTCTTTCCTGGGAACGGCCTGGTTGTCATAAATGTGATTCTGTAATATTATTTGTGAATAATTAATTATTGATTCATATGATAAGGAAATATTTATTTTATGTGGATATAAATGAGGGATATATTTTTGTGGTTAAAAATGAAGGAGTTAATGTTGAGGTTTTTGTCGGAATGGAGGTATTAAAAATCAGGGTTTTTGAGATAGTTTGCGGGGGTTATAATTTTTAATCCGACCGTTGGATCGTGGTAATTTTTGGATATGTTATACATATATAAGTTGAGTATATGTCCACAAATTTTGAACCGTTAAAAATGAACGTATGATTTATTACGAATTTTACAAGATGACTGGTTCAGAAATTGTTGAATTTTCGGAGTTTATCATTTTGATGGAAAATTCTAGAATTGGTGGGCCCCACTTGTGGTTGGTGAAGAAATGTGCTGAATTATATTTCAAATGTGGTGGGTGGGAATAGTAGCAGGTAAAGCCATCAGGTTGCAGGTCAAGCCTACTAAAATTTTCCTATAAATAGAGGGCTAAGTTAGAATTGAAAATCACACCAGAAACAAGTTTTCTCTCTTTCTCTCTCTAGATTATTGAGTGTATTTTGTGAGTATTTAGATACTTTGAGAGTTTCTATTCATCAGAGCAAGTTTCTTTCAGCCTTATACCGGTATTCCGACCAGAAGTACTGATATCTTGAGGTAAGGGATATTATTTTCTTCTTAATGATATTATTTTCTTCAATATCATTATGCTGAAATATTGATATGAGTTTTTATCAAATTTGGAACTTTTTGTGTCGGGGGTTACTATTCACGTATACGACACTATTCACGTATACGGTACTATTCACGAATACGGCACTATTCACCGAAAAATAAAAATTTCCCTTTTTGTCCAAGATGTCTATTATGGTTACTATCTTTGATTGTATCCATGTTTTGATCTTTATTTTTGAATTCTGCTTCACAATTGATTATTATGAAGTATTATTGATCTTGGATAAACTGTTATACGAATCCCTAATATTTGTCCTTCTGTCTCACTGGATTCGTTCTCTTTAAGATATTTTTCATCATTCTCAGTCCTAAATGATGATATTACTGAATATCTTTGGCCTGTAGTGCAAAGATGTATAATTACTTGATGAATATCTTTGGCCTGTAGTGCAAAGATGAACAGGTGTTGAGATGAACATGACCGACTGATGATACAAATGAATATCTTTGGCCTGTAGTGCAAAGATGAATATTTGGTTAAAGATGATTATTAATTGATGTTACAGGGATAAAATATTGATGATGGACTTTTAAATCTTAGAAGATAGTAGAATTCTTTCTCTACTTGACTCTTCTAATGGTTTGCTGTTTTCGCTGCAGTTGTTGATCTAAAACTTGTTGTCGATTATATTTTATCAGATTTTTCCCTGTTGAAGACTAACGATAATTTGTTGTATATTATCTTAGTCATAATATTCTTTACTGGGCTAGTTGAGCTCACCCTTTTCCTTTTTGTTCCATTTTTCTTCTCAGGAGGTGAGAACATAGCAGGATCTAGTCGGGGTATGGAGTGATGGTTCTAGAAAGATATTTTAGCAGTCCTCACTATTTCTGTAAAATAGTGTTTGAATAATTGTAATGAGGATTTATTTGAGTGTGGATATTGTCCAGAAGACAATATTTGTATTTAAACTCACAGTATGTGTTGTCGTATTTTGCACGACAATTGTATTATTGAAGTTGTAGTTTGCTTTCTGTACCATGTATTTGGCGACTCAGAATGGGTGTTGTATACCTATTTTGGGGGCGTCACAGAGTCCATCTCAAATTTCATGGCTTCAAGCCATCTCTCAGAATCTGGTCCATTGATAGCTTCTTGGTAGGAAGAAGGCTCATCCTGATCTATAAGCATCACATCAACGTTTTGAGTCATAAGAAATCCATAATATCTCTTGGGCTCTTGGCGTGTCCTACCAGATCTACGAATGTCTCGTGTAATTTTTGCAGGTTCACTTACCACAATATCTTGTGCTTCCTACTCACGTTCCAACTCAAGTTTAATGATATTTTGTGGTTCTCGAATTTCTTTGAGTTCTACATTCTTCCCACTGTTTCCTTTAGAGACAAATTCTCTTTCTAGAAAAATACTAGTTCGAGCAACAAACACTTTATTCTCAGAAGGTTTGTAGAAATAATACCATTTTGTTTCCTTTGGGTATCCCATAAAATTATATTTGTCAGATTTGAGTCCAAGCTTGTTAGAAGCCAGACATCTTACAAACGCCTCGCAACCCCATATCTTCATGAACGACATACTAGGACGTTTCCCAGTCCACATCTCATATGGTGTCTTCTGAACTGTCTTTGTAGGAACACGATTAAGTGTTCATGCAACTATCTCTAGGGCATGACCCCGGAAGCTTATTAGAAGATCTGTATGACTCATCATTGATCGTACCATGTCTAACAAGGTGCGATTCCTCCTCTTAGACATACCATTCCATTGTGGTGTTCCTGGTGGAGTGAGCTGTGATATAATACCACACTCCTTTAGAAGGTCATCAAAGTCTTAGCTTAAGTATTCACCTCCTCAATCGGATCGAAGGGCTTTTATGCTTTTGCTAAATTGGTTTTGAACTTCATTCTTGAATTCTTTGAACTTTTTAAAGGATTCGAATTTGTGTCTCATAAGATACATATATCCATATCTACTGAAGTCGTCAATAAATGTAATAAAGTAATAAAACCCATCTCTTTCTAACGAACTCATGGGTCCACATACATCACTATGTATAAGTCCCAATACATCGCTAGCCCGTTCACTATGTCCAGTGAAAGTGGCTTTAGTCATCTTGCCTAATAAACAAGACTCACATTTCTCAGATGATTCAAAATCAAATGAATCCAAAAACCCATCTTTATGGAGTTTGGATATGCGTTTCTCATTTATATGGCCTAAACGACAATGCCAGAGATATGTCAGATTTGAATCATTTAAATCGTTTTGTATTTATGTTATAGATAGGAATTTCTAAATTAAGAATATAAAGACCATTAAACAATTGTGTAACACCATAACATATTTCATTTAAGTAAAACGAACAACTGTTGTTCTTTATTAAAAATGAAAAACCTTTCTTGTCCAAACAAGAAATAGAAATAATGTTTTTGCTCATAGCAGGAAAATAATAACAATCCTCTAATTCTAATACTAGCCCAGTGGGCAAAGATAAATGATAAGTTCCTACGGCTAGTGCAGCAACTTTTGCTCCATTCCCAACTCGTAGGTCAACGTACCTCTCCTTTCGCCAAAGTCCTACTCCTTTGTAGTTCCTGCACATTAACACAAATATGAGAACTACATCCAGTCCCCAATACTCATAATGTAGAAGTGGACAAATTGACTTCTATAACATATATACCTGAATTAGAAGTCACACTTCCATTCTTTTTCTTCAGTTCTTCCAAATAAGCATGACAATTACTCTTCCAGTGTCCAGGTTTTCCAAAGAAGTGACAATCACCTTCTTTAGCCACCCCACCTTTAGGTTTTAAAGCCCATTTGATTTTGGAATTGGGTTTGGCACCAGATTTAGATCATATCTTCTTCTTACCTTTCCCCTTTCCCTTAGCATTCCCCTTTTGCACCATCATTATGGGAGCGGGTCCTGCCTTTTTCATGTTGTTCTCGGCAGTTCTCAACATGCTCAACAACTTAGTAAGTGGTTTCTTAATTTCATTCATGAGGTAATTCATAAAAAATTGAGAGTAGTTGTTGTTCAAAGATTGCAAAACAAGATCATTTTGGGCTTCTGGAGTAATCGAAAAACCTAATCTATCAAGGTACTCAATATACCCAATCATTTTCAGCACATGTGGACTAACTGGATCACGTTCACCCATCTTACAGTGATACAACACTTTGCTTGTATCATACCTCTCCTATCGAGCATGCCCTTCGAACAATTTCTTAAGATGCTCGAACATCTCATAAGCATCCATTAACTCATGTTGCTTTCGAAGCTCAGAGTTCACAGTTGATAGCATGAGACAACTCACGTCCAAAGCATCATCTTGATGCTTCTTGTAAGTATTATGCTCTACACGTGGTGCAGTGTTAGTTGGTGCTGCAGGAATGGGCCCATCAAGGACTATAGCTTGCGCTCTTGTTTGAGGGCAATCCTCAAGTTCCTATGCTAGTTTAGGAAATTAATTCCACTCAGTTTTTCCTTCTGAAGAACTGATCGTAGTGAAAGACTATTTGTGTTGTTGTTTGCCATTGATATCTACAATTTATAAGTGCAAAAATAATAAGTCAAATTGCAAAGTTTTTGATATTATGTAATTAATAATAGTACATTCAAAATATACCTCCCACTATTTTATTCAAATTAATAGCCCTCGCCATTAATTTAGAAAGCATTTTCTATTAAATCTTTCTAGTGAGCCAAGATCCATATTTCATTATGCCTTAAGTTAGCTTTGGCTAATCTCTCAAAACAAAATTATTTAGGTAGACAACCTCTTATCAATTATATCATATATAACTCTTGGATAGTTTGGTGAACAACATTTGTTTCTAGTCCATCTAATGGTACCTACCAAACTCTATGCCTCTAAGTCCACAATCCTATTGAGATAACTTAGTTAAGTCGGGCCCATTGATTTTAATAGTTTGGATATCACAATTATCCTATCGCATTTTACTAAGATAAATAGGGTACTTTGCTTTGGTAAACCTACATCCATCGATCAAGGTCTTGATGAGTGTTATTCGTTGGAAGGCATCTGATTTAGACTTAATAATTTTATGAGGGATTTTATTAATTAATTTAGATCTCACCAATTTTAAACTTATTAAGCATGCACATTATTTATCATATCATATCGTATACAAGCATAAATAAAGTAAAAAATTAAATGTGTCACAGTTATATAATAATAACCTATAGGGTCACACACTTAGAACGTAATTAAAAAGGGAATTAATTTAAATTGTAAGGATTTAAACATGTCAATATGATTGATATTATTTAAATTACGGATTTAAATTAATAGGCTAATTTGTATATATGTATATTAATTAAGTAAGACTTAATTAAGATATAATATATATAAATTCAAATTTTACTTTTCTAATTGGATTAGGTTTTGGTTAATTCCTTTTGACTACTATATATATATATATATATATATATATATATATATATATATATATATATATCAGACGTTTTATAGAGGGATAATATGATAAACCTAAACCCTAGCCGCTCTTAAAAAGAGACTAGAGAGAAAAGATTCAGAAAATCCAGATCATTGGTGGCTAGTACCGCGACTCTCTTTGTTGCAGATCGTGTGACGATTCATGAGGCGTTCGTGTGGATAATGTAGAGGCGCAGTTTCATTGGATTGCATTGAAGATTCGAAGCTGTTCCAGATTTTTCCCATCATATCCATTCTAGCTCCAATAATTGGTAAGAATCTAAACTTCTGAATTAATATGTTTTCGCTTTGATCCAATTTTAGGGTTTCAGAAATTGTTTTGAAAATTTTAAATTTCGTTGCCTTTTATTTGTGCAGAAATCCCTACAAGATCATGGTATGCTAGTTTGGACAATTCCAAAATTCATAGCTGGGAAGAATTAGCTCATGCTTTTCTAAACCAATACAGTTTCCAGTCACAAATGGCTTCAGATAGATATCAAATTAACAAAGTTAAAAAGTAGAATACTGAGTCATTCAGAGAGTATGCCCAAAGATGGAGATGTCTGGCTGCTCAAGTAATCTCATCAATGACAGAAACTGAGATGGCAATAACCTTCATTAACATACAAGAAGCTCCATTTTATGAGAGGGTCCTAGCAGGCATAGGAAAACTATTCTCAGAAATGATTGAACACGGAGAAATGGCTGAGATGGGGTAAAAGTTTGGTAAGAAATCTCACTACTTTAGAAGCTGTGGCTGAGCACATTCAAGTTGGAAATTATGGGAAATATATTCAAGCTTCTGACAGCACAGAAGAAAATTATCCAGCTCCTTCCTCCAGCCAATCCAATTGGAAGGAGTTTTGATACAAATAAGAAATATACTTATCATTCTGGAGCTCCGAGGCATGACACCCAAGATTGCTGGTCTCTCAAACACAAAATCCAGGATCTGATAGACAGTGGTGAGATTGTGGTAACGAAACCAGAACAACCATATGTGCAAAATAACCCTCTCCCTCAACATAAGGAAGAGAATGCCAATATGATCAGCAGAGGGAGTGGAGAAAGTTCCAATTACCTTAAATATGTAGGTGACTCTCCCCAAACCAATAAAGATAATTCTGATAAGTGGGATTATTCAAAATTTTGATTTATGATAGAACAAGAAATGAAGTTTATCAAAGAACAGATTGATCAACTGGTCGAATTGGTGGTACATCAGCACCAAGTAACTCGGCAGCTGATCAGTCAGGGGCATACAAGTCTCCTCTCCCTTATCATCAGGAATCAACAAGTCCAAGAAGATCCCAGGCTCGTCGGGACTATGTAAACCAAAGAAAGTTTACTCTTTTGGGTCAACCAATGGAAGAAATTTTGCATATGTTGATCAATGAAGGGAATATCACAACACTGCTACCCCCAATCAATCCATGTTCCAAGAGATTTGATGTTATCGGGGTCTGTTAATACCACTCCAATACTCAGGGTCATAGCACTGAAAGCTACTGGGTACTTTGTCATCTAATCCAGAATATGATTGACAATGGTGACTTACAAATGACAAATAATGATATTAGATTTCCTGAAGAAGAGAAGATATTTCCCCCAGGAACACAGAGATGGAGGGAAGTCATAGCAGTCATATCCTTTGAAGGAAACTTGTCTGTAACACCTCTTGTAATCCAAGGAATAAAAGTCAAAGGAGTAAAGAACTCTTTGAAGGCGGATGCACCAGAACCATTGGTGTTGCCATTCAAGCCAACGTATCCCATTATCAACCTGAAGAAGAGAAGATATTTCCCCTAGGAACACAGAGATGGAGGGAAGTCATAGCAATCATATCCTCTGAAAGAAACTTGTCTGTAACACCTTTTGCAATCCAAGGAATAAAAGTCAAAGGAGTAAAGAACCTTTTGAAGGTGGATGCACCAGAACCATTGGTGTTGCCATTCAGGTTGTAGTATCCCATTATCAGCCTGAAAAGAGTCACATAGAACAATAGGGAAGATGAGGGATCAACTTCAAATCAAACTGTTGCTATATTAAAGGAAAACCCGTTGTATATACCTCAACAATTAGTGAAGCCAGTCATTAAATCCAAGGGGAAAGCGCCTAAGGAGAAAGTTGAAGAATTCCTCCAAAAAATGGGGCATAATGAAGCCAAAATGGTGCAAAGCATGAAACAAGCACCTCAACAGATTTCCATTCTGGACTTGGTATTGGCCTCAAAGATCATCTCAAGGTCTTCGTGAAAGCACTGGAAGAGGCCCACCTGCCAAATACGGTGAACACTAAAAAGTTTCATCATTTGGTAGATCACATTTTCAACAACAATGTGATATCTTTCACTAATGATGACATACCACCCGAGGGGGCGGGTCATTGCAAGTCATTGCACATAGCAGTAATGTCTTCAGGATATGTGGTCGGAGGTGTGTTAATAGATGGAGGATCTTCCTTGAACATATGTCCCTAAGCCACGTTAGAAAAAATGAAGATCAATCACAATCGAATCTGAAGCAGCCACATAATTATAAGAGCCTTTAATGGATCTTGACGAAATGATATAGGAGAAATTAAACTGCTAGTGGAGATCAGTCCACATAGCTTTTACATATCCTTTCAAGTGTTAAAC
Organism: Panax notoginseng; assembly: GCA_016801055.1. Classification (NCBI taxonomy): domain Eukaryota; kingdom Viridiplantae; phylum Streptophyta; class Magnoliopsida; order Apiales; family Araliaceae; genus Panax; species Panax notoginseng. The sequence continues at coordinate 183,401,467 of CM029017.1, forward strand.
ATCACCACAGGATATAATTTTCTATTGGGAAGGCCATGGATCCATATGGCACGAGCAGTTCCATCCACCCTTCATCAACAGTTCAAATACATCATCAACAGTAATCTGGTAACGGTCAATATTGAACTAGAATATCCTGTCCATACACAGCGTGATATGTCTCTAATCAGTCTCAATGAAGGAATTGAGCCTGCTTGTTTTTAATCCCTTTAGGTGAGCAACACTCAATATCAACCTATCGGGGCCTCAGCTTTGAAGCCCAGAGTTTCCACCAAAGTAATGTCAGCTAGCCAAGAAATGATATCCTTGGGTTTCTAGCTTGGACAATTATTAGGGAAAAATTATCAAGGAATCAGAAGTCCAGTTCAGATTCCTAGCCAGACAGGGAAGGCTGGATTGGGCTATTCCTCTGGATCTGATCATCGAAATCCACACAAGCATACATCGGTTCCTTCCTATATAATTTTGCTACCTAATTTTACAGATACAGGATTTGTAAAGCCTTTGAGGAAAATTCCTATTTCTGTAGCGGGTATGCTGATTTCTAGGCCCAAGCCGGCTAGTGGAAAAGAAGTCCTAATTTCGGATCAAGGAAGCGAGAAAAGGAATCAAAAACTCAAATAAGAAGTGAAAAACCAGTTATTAAAGATGTACTTTCTGGTGCATACTGAGGGTATGAACGAGGATATCCAAGATGATGACTATTCAGAAGATCAAATCTCAACCCCTCACATAAATAGGGCTGAAAAGAACCGGTCAAAAGGAAATATTGACCCTGATATGAATCCAGTCATGGTCATCATCAAAGAGGATGAGGACATCAACTATCCCTTCATCACAGCCCTGGACAACTAGAGCAGCACTCCTTACATCTGCTGAAAAGGGTAAAAAGGGCATAAAGTCCCTCTGCCCTGTAATGTAGATATTATTAATTGCTTACTTTTATTGCACAGTACTAGCAGTTACTTTTGTCATGCTTTTGCTAACGCTTTGTATGATCAAACAATCACATATATTAAGTGAAAGCATTTTATTTTCAGGACTCTAGAGTTGGATTTGTTTAGCCTTGCTAATGGAATGCCAAATCTCCACAATGACTATAACTTTGATATATAGTTGGACTTTGACTTGATGGGGATTGGGCAAGAAGAGATAGAGGCCTATGAGGTGCCTGAGGAGATTAAAGAATGGGTCGAAGATAAACCTAAACCAAACCTTGATCGAACCACCTCTATCAGTATCGAAACCTCAGAAAACCCTAATGAAATCCAGATAGGCATGGACCTCACCCTAAGCCAAATAAAAGACTTGATTGCTCTACTAACTCTGTTCCAAGATGTGTTTGCATGGTCATATGAGGAAATGATCAGTTTGTCTACTGATATTGTCATTCATCGCCTGCCCATTAAAGAAGGATTTAAGCCATTCAAACAGAAGCTTAGGCGATTGAAACCTGAGTGGAGTTTGAAAGTCAAAGATGAAATTGTTACACAATTCAAAGCCCGCATCATCATGGTATCAACCTACCCTGAGTGGCTGTCCAATATAGTTCCTTTGCCTAAGCCCGGAGAGAAGGTACGAGTATGCGTGGATTATCGGGATTTGAACAAAGGTTGTCTCAAAGAGAATTTCCCAGTACCTTTTACCCATATACTAATAGACAACACGACTCAATATGACATGTATTCTTTTATTGACTGCTTTGCTGGGTACCATCAAATCATGGCTTCTGAAGAGGACCGGGAGAAAATAGCCTTTATCACTCCCTGGGGAACCTTTTGTTACAGACGTTTATATTTCGGCCTTATCAATGTCGGTGCCACCTATCAGTGAGCCATGAAGGCCTTTTTCCATGATTTGATGCACAAAGAAATAGAGGTCTATGTGGATGACATCATTGTCAAATCCTAGGAGAAAGATGACCATATCGACCACCTTAAAAAGCTTTTCAACCGATTGCGCAAATACAACTTCAAGCTGAATCCGGCCAAGTGTGCCTTCGGTGTTAAGTCAGGCAAGTTGCTGGGATTTCTAGTAAGCCACAGAGGCATTGAGCTTGATCCCACCATAATTAAGGCAATCACTAATATGCCCGTGCCCCAAACAGAAAAGGAAATACAGGGATTTGTGGGGAAAATCAATTTCATCAACAGATTCATCTCTCAACTCACAGCAACGTGTGAGCCCATCTTTAAGCTATTAAGAAAAATTACTCCATGAAGTGGAATGAAGAATGTCAAAAAGCCTTCCTTTCCATCAAAAAACAATTGGTCAAAGCTCTCGTCTTGGTACCTCCAAGGGATAATGTTCCCATATTTATGTACTTTTCAATCAATGACAATGCTATGGGCTGCATGCTGGGACAAAAAGATGATAGAGGCAAGGAAAGCGCTATCTATTACCTCAGCAAAAGATTCAGCAGCAGCGAGCAAAAGTATACTTTGATTGTAAAGACCTGTTGTGCATTAGCATGGGCCGCCATGAGATTGCAACACTATCTTTATGGTCACACAACCTATCTCATATCATGCATGGATCCTCTGAAGTGCGTATTTAATAAACCCATGTTGAATTGCTGACTATCCAAATGGCAGTTGATCCTCTAACAATTCAACGTCATCTGCGTGACTCAAAAGTCAATCAAAGGTCAAGGAATTGCAAATCATTTGGCTGAAGCACCATCAGGGAATTTTGAACCCTTGGAAACGTATTTCCCAAATGAAGGAATAATGAAAATTTAACAAGTCCATCGGGAAAATACAGTCCAGTCTTGGAAATTATATTTTGATGGTGCCGTAAACACGGAAGGTGCTAGAGCAAGTGCAGTTCTGGTATCTATTTTAGGAGAACAGTATCCTATGGCTATTAAGTTGCAGTTTGTCAACACCAACAACACAGCTGAGTATGAAGGCTGTATAATGGGATTAAAACTGGCCCAATCCATGGATATCAAATGGTTAGTTGTCTTTTAAGGATTCTGAGCTGGTCATCAAGCAAACCACTAGGACATATCACACCAAAGAATTACATTTGTTGCCTTACCATCGGCAAGTTATCAAGATGGCTATGGAATTCGAAGAAATATCCTTCACTCACATCCCTCAGAACAGGAATGATTTTGCAGATGCACTAGCAACCCTGGCATCCTCGATCAACATATCTAAAAGGGGAGGAATCCCAAATATCAAATTAGAAAGCCAGAAGGCACCAGTCTATGGAAATTATATTGGAGAAGTATCAGATGAACTTTCTCCCATCAAACAGCCCTGATATCATGACATCAAAGAATATCTTAGAGATGGATCTACGCCCGCTGGGGAAAATCAAGTTGAAAGAAAGAGGATCCATAAAATGGCCATAAAATTATACCTAAGCGGAGACGCACTTTACAAAAGGGATGTGGGAATAGGCCTTCTAAGATGCCTAAACAAAGACCAAGCCCAAAGACTCATGGATGTAGTCCATGGTGGAGTATGTGGTCCACACATGAGCAATCCTTTACTTGCCAAGAAGATATTAAGAACAGGGCATTATTGGATTTCTCTCAAAGTTGACTTTGATGATCACGTCGAGAGATGTTATCAATGCCAAATTCATGGAAATGCCATCCACACTCCTCCAAATGAACTACACAATATGAGTTCACCATGGCCCTTTTCAGTGTGGTGAATGGATGTGATCGGGCCAATCGAGCCTAAAGCCAGCAATGGTCATCAATTTATCTTCACCGTGATCGATTACTTCACCAAGTGGGTAGAAGCGACCTCTTTTCCCAAAGTCACCAAAGAGGTAATCATTAGTTTAATCAGAAACAATATCATCTATCGATATGAACAACCGGAGGTGATTGTATCAGACAATGCCAAGAATCTAAACAACTAGTTGATGGAGGAGTTATGCAGCAAATTCGATATCAAATATCTTAACTCCGTCATTTATCGTCCCAAGATGAATGGTGTTGTTGAAGTAGCCAATAAGAACATCAAGAAGATCATGCAAAAGATGTTCGCCAAATAACAAAGGATGGCCTGCCTTATTGCCTTTGACTTTGCTAGCCTATAGAACGTCAATGCGCACTTCTACTGGGGCTACCCCCTACTCATTGGTCTATGGCATAGAGGTAGTGTTCCCTATAGAAGTATAAATGGAGTCATTAAGAGTGTTGATAGATGCTCAAATGGAGGAAGACCAGTTATTGCAAGACCGGTACCACCAATTATCTCTGATAGATGAGATGATGGCCACAACTATCTTTCATGGTTAATTATATCAGCAGAGGATTGCTTGGTCATAAAATAAGAAAGTCCGGCTTCGACAATTCAAAGAAAATAATTTGGTATTAAAGAAAGTCCTTGCTAATCAAGATCAATCTAAAAGAAAGTTCGCCTAGAATTGGGAAGGCCCTTTCATTGTCAAGGAAGTGTTGACGGGAGTAGCCCAAGAAATGTACGGCAAAGAATTTCCCCAGCTTATCAATCCAGACACCGTGAAAAGGTATTATGTCAGAAACCACTTGCAAGACAACATCCTAGTTTTGAAAAAAAAATTTAATCAAATCAATCAAGTCAATTCAGGTTTACAAACCAAAGTCAGGAACTACATAGACCTGATCTCCCCTCATCAATGGGAGTATGTAGGTAGCCAACTATGGTGCGTTCTAACCCCTACAAAAAGCACAAAACCCTTCAATGATAACAAGATACAACTCTTCAACAGCCTAAACCAAAAGTAAGAACTATGTAGACCTAATCTCCTTACATCAATGGGAGTACATAGGCAGCCATCTATGGTGCGGTCTAACCCCTATAAAAATCCAAAAACCCCTTCAACCAAGCTCAAACTCCAATGAATACTTTCCAACCTTTCAAGCCAAAGCTTGACCTATGTAAGACCTGATCTCTCATCCAGGGGAGTACGTAGGCAACCATCTATGGTGAGGTCGAACACTCAAAGAGGAAAGCCAAACCCTTTGCTTAAACCTTAACCACATCTAAGACCAGTCCCAAGACTCCAGAAACCATAAAGCCCAAAGATCAACGATCTATTCTAAAAAAATCCTAGGACATCTCAATGTCAATCCATTAGAGAGAAGTTCGGGACACATCAAGATAATAAGTCATAAAGAAAATAACAACTATCAAGCAAGTGACAAGGCATATCTAAAAGGGAAGTGAATCAAATTATATTTCCTTGCCATAAAATATTGTTTGATATATACAATGTATCATGTGGATGACAAAAATGGCTAACCTAGTCTATGCAGGAAAATGAAAGTTAGTCTATAAACCCATAGATAAATAGGTTAGCAAGTCCAACATGGCATCCCTCTCAGAAGATGGAGGTGCAGCTATAAGCTCCTGCCCTAGGGTATCTATGCGAACCAGAAGATCCACGACCATCTACATAGTGCTACCATGATCATCTATGAATGCACTCATATCTGCAATAATGCTAACAATATGAGATCTAAGTGCAGTACTATCAGTAGTGGATGCGTCTCGGGTAGCTCGAGCCTCATCCCGCTTAACAAAACTATCATTTTGAGTCGGTCGACCCTTATCTCGCTCAACAAAAGAAGCATCCCGGCTAGCTCGAGTGTCATCCCTCTCAGTAAAAGCAGCATCTCTACCAGAAAGAGTTGTCAACATCAGAGTCCTATCCTGATCTCTCTCAAATGTCATCAGATGTAATCTATGCTCCAAATACTCTACAGAAGGTAGAACTGCAGCAGTGGAAATGCTGGGGGAATCATAGACCAGAGCTGCTGTCAAACCAGCAAATAGCTCATCCTCGGTAGGAGAATCAGGGTCTTCCATAGGCTCCTCATCATTGGAATTAATACTCAGCTCTGAGTGAACAACCATAGCTGATGCAATATCTACCTCCAGCCATGCAGAATACTCTGAAGAGCGACCCGGATGACTAGTCAAAAAATTAGCCCTCTCTCGGCGAGTCCAACAATCATAAATCCTAGTCAAGTCATCTGCTGACAAAAGCCGAGCTGACAGTCGTTGGCCTAAAGCCCTGTTGGGTAAAATCTAATTACACACAGCAACCAAGTATACGTGATCAACAAGTAATATAATAGTAAGTAGAGTATCGTTCCCACAGAGACTTTAATAAGAAATTAACCCTCACAATTACCAATTTTCTATTAATCCTAATTTTATTAAACTAATCAATTTCTAGCTTGTAACTAAAAATATTAAAAATATTAAAATCATCAAACAATCAACAAACCCTAAAAACTGAATTTCAAATAAATATTGGAGAATTAGGCTTTCAACTTCACTCTAAGCATCACTCTAATTATTACACCTTTATTCCAGTTTAACTCACTATCCCAGTTTATTAATAAAGAGCACGTATGTAGAACTAGCCACATCTCGATGCACTAATACCATATTAACTTCAATCCACAAATTAGATAGAATCAAGTTAAACACCTTAATCAATTAACTCACTATATCTCTATGTGAATTACAATTAAAAAGGGTTTAAGTTCAAGTTCTTTATTCGATTACATGTGATGTCAAGCATATCTCTACCCTAACATTCATCAAGATTCTGTTCATTCACAAAATTTAAGAACACGTGTTATATTAACTAAGTCTAGACTCGTATTTCATCTCTCAAGTTCATACAAGTCCACAAAGAATCGTTGATCAGGTAATTCATAAATTCAAGCTCAAATTAATATAGATAAACTGGATAATAGCTTATTAAACTAAAGTCAAAGATTACATAGCCATCGTTCCATTTAAAGATCTGTCTTAAGCCTAAAAAGTATTTAGTTCATCATAAATGAAATAATAACTGAATAAATTAAAGATATCATCCTTCAATTACAAATATAAAACTAAAAAAGAAGAATAACGCAGAACACCCTTCACTTTAGCCTTAATCCGCAATTGATATGAAAGTTCTTCAAAATCTTCACTCCAAGATCCCGGCGGGGGTATAAGACCAAAACAAGCCCACCCCGGCGGGCCTAGCTCCTGTTCTACAAACTTGATTAAGCTCTAAATTTGCTAAAACTTTGATCCAATTGCTTCCTTTTTGATCACATACCACATCAACCAAACCTACACACAAAGTAACAAATAACAAGTAAAAACAAACATGAAAATAAGGAATTAACACCGATTAAGCTTGGATTAGGCATCGATTTGCGGGTATAAAACCCACTTATCAAAATCCTCCAAACTTAAAACGTGCTAGTCCTCGAGCACAAAATAACTAATATGCGATGCAATGAGATGTAATGTATCTAACTATATGTCAACGAATCCAACAGTATCACAAAATCATATTTATTCCTTCGGCCTCAGAAAAATCAAGCAAACGCTACAATACCTCATATCGAAATCACTCAATAACTTCTTATCAATTCTCGAATCTTAGACCGTCATCACCGATATAATGTGTGTATGTGATCAACATCTATGTTAACTGATACTAATTCAAATTCAATACATAACCAATCTCTTATTAGGAATCATACAGAATAAACTCAAAAATTTCAAAAACAGACGAGTTCCAACTAAAATCAAACATTTACCAAGATTAGGGGTCCGAATGGGTATTCATGCTTTCTCTTTTTTTTTCATTGACGGGGGTTCTTTGCCCTTATTTCCCGTCTTATTCAAAATATTTTTTTCTTTTGGTTTATATACACATAGCTATGCAATGTCTTATTCCCTTAGGCTTTTTAATGTTACCTTAACGAGCTTTCGACCAACGACTCCCGGACCATTAAGACCTTAGGGCGCTAGGTGTAAAGACAATCCCCTCGGGCTTACTTACTCAAGTAACAAAGGCCACAAAACTAGACAAGCACGCCACGGTGTTTATTCATATTTTTTTTAGATAAATACCCCAAATATTTCCCTAAACTTAGGTTCTTGCCTAATTCTTTGTCTTCACCGCCTATTCTTGTCATTCTATGATTTACACTAGCATTAATCTTTAGAAACTATTTATGTATCAATTTAAACTAATCAGTCGACACATTTGTTATTAACGTGCTACCCTTTTTATATCAGATTCAAACAAGCTCAAGATTCGATTCATAACTCAAAATCCCATCATAGTTCTAATACTGGGTACTGTATTTGTTTACTTAATCCCAATCTCATCATTGGCTACAATAAAAATGAACTATACTGACTGCTGGATATATGCAAAACAACACAATTCTAACTAAAGATTATATATATATATATATATATATATATATATATATATATATATATATATCAAACATAACTTAACAAAATGCAGAAATAACAAAACTATCCTAAACTAAACATGATTTAACAGATGCAAACCTAACTAATGACATTATACATGTAACATGAAATGCAAAATAAAAACTATAATCCCCCAAACTTAATAACTACAATGTCCTCATTGTATGAATAACGCAATAAAATGTGTGAGGACTTCCCTGTAATCGCCTAAGTCTGAGGTGGTGATGGTGGTTGATCTTCTTCTTCAGAGTCGCTTGGTGGGAACCTTGGCATAGGAGCTGGCTGCTGGTATGGAAATTGGGCAGTTGGATTGAAGCTCTGAAGCATCGCAATCAATGAAGCGAAAGACGTATTCATAGCTTCAAACATGTGGTCTTGCCTTGCTGCGAGTCCGTGCATCTCTCGACGTGCTTCCTTGTTGTTCTCATCCACTTGGCGCTGAAATGCAAGAAACTGAGGGCTAGATATGGCGTTAGATTGTGGTGTAGCCTCTATTTCTTGCTCTCCAGTGTAAGTGCTTTAGTCACCATGTAGTTGTAACGGTCGGCGGCGGCGGCACTTTTGAATTTACGGCGATCAAAGGTCCCCTTAGCGAGCCACATTCAATGAACTTATTCTCTAATAAGCACCTACATACTTGCTTTAGTGTCTCTACACAAATAATCATGAGATCAATCATCCTCATCCAATGAGCAAGCAACGTATGTACCAATTTATCCGGATTCACTAATCCCTAATTTAGTAATCCAATGATTGGGAACTATTTTAGTTTTAAGCTTTCTAAGAATTTAGATCTCATTAGAATGATCATCATCATTATTCTAAATGCATTGCTTAAAACTATGGGTTTATCACATAATATAAAATAGCATCATGTAGATAATTAAAAGCCTTTAATAAATTAATACTTTTTATTAATAAATGAATAAGATTGTTACAAAGTATATGCTTTATCATCAAACATGATTGACTTATGTGCATACTACTTTCAATCTCCCACTTGCACTAAAGCCAATCGCCATGGTATCTCATACACTTCTTCTCTAAGTGATGATTATCCTGCTGTTGGATAAGCTTTAGTTAATGGATATGTAATATTGTTCTTGAGAGTCCACTATCTCTATAGTGATTTCTCATCTTTCAATGATTCCTCTAACCAAATGAAAGTGCCACAACACATGTTTAGATCCAAGATGAGACTTAGGAAGTATTCCTAGTTCTGTAATAAACTTTTCATCCAAACAATCAACTTGCAGCTTCAATTATAGCTAGTTACTTTGTCTTTGTCACTAAACTAGCAACTATTTGCTGTTTGGAACCTTTTCAATTCACTGCACCGTCGTTCAAGGTAACGCTTTACCTTAAAGTGGATTTTCTGTCGTCTTGGTCTGTCTGAAAAAACTTAAGTCTGCTAAGCCCTCTAGTTTTAATTTAGACCCACCATGAATATGATCACATCCTTAGTGCCGGTTAAGTACTTTAAGATGTTTTTCACTGACTTATAGTGAACTTCTCCAGAATATGACTGATCAACATCAGGTCTCATATATTTCATTGCATACATGATAGTTACTCATACGATCTCTCTTTTTGGAGTCTTTGGGGACTATTAAGAGAGATACACTCCATGGCTCATCAACATGAGACATCTCTTGGAGTTTGTCATGCTAAACGACTTTAGCATCAAATGAATATACGTTCCTTGGGTTTAGCTTAGTATCCTTTTAAATCTATCTATATAGATTTGTATCCCCAATAACGATACTCTTCCCATATCATTCATGGAAGAATGTTTAGAAAACTTTATCTTTATTGATTCTAGCATTGGTATGTCATTCCTTATCCGTATTATATCAACATATAGTACTAAGAATGTCACGACGCTCCCACTGACCCTTTTGTACACACTAGGTACATTCATATTTTTGATAAAATCAAACTCTTTTGATTATCTTATCAAAACGAATGTTCCATTTTTTAGAAGCTTGCTTCAATCCATTTCTCTGAGTCTCTACAACTCTTACCTCATCGTATGTAATCGGATCATCATCTTCTATGATACGTACCTCATCATCATCATCCATGATGAATTCATACCTCCCAGGTATCTTCGGTACTATTCTAGATTTACGATTCGGTTATGGTACAAAACATCTACAGGTTCCTCTTATTTAACTTATAGTGATTTGTGGTTCTTGAATTCTTCAAGATCTATTATCCTCCAACATCTTTATCTTAGAAGGCAGCGTATTTCGCAACAAACACCTTTTGCTAAGTAGGATTATAGAACATATACGCTAAACTTACTTTAGGATGTCCCACAAATCGACACTTGTCAAATCTTGTCCCAAGCTTATCCTTTGAAACCTTTTCACATAAGTTGGACAACCCCTTATCTTAACATACTTAAGATTAGGAATCCTCCCTGTCCATAACTTTTATGGAGTCTTGGGGCTAGATTTTGAGGTTACCTTTTCGTAGATATGCAGCCATTTCTAGGGCATAACCCCAGAAGGATACTGGAATGTTAGTAAAATCATTATGAACCGTACCATGTCTAACAAGGTACAATTTTTCCTTTCAGATACATCAATCAATTATTATGTATCAGGAGGCATCCATTATGAGAAAATCATTTGAGATGATCTAGAAACTTATTGCACAAGTATTTATTCCTTGATCTAATCAAAGAATCTTAATACTTTGCCAATTTGTTTTACTTCTGAATTCTTTGAACCTTTCAAATAATTCATACTTGTATTTCAGCAAATACACACATTCAACTCTTTGAATAATCATTTCATTTTCTTATACTAGTTTATTCAATTTGCAAAATTATTTTCACCTAAGTCAAGTATACAAAATCCATTAAGTAATAATCCAGTTCTATACAAAATATTATTATTATAAATAGAACAACAATTGTTCTTAAATATAATATCAAAGATTTTATTGTCCAACAATAAAATAGAAATAGTGTTTCCAATGAGAACTAGAATACAATAACAACTTATTGACTTAATAGACTTGCCCGTAGGCAATACTAAACAATAAGTTCCTATGGCTAATGCAGCAACCTTTGTTTCATAAACATAGGATTACGTATCTTTTGTTTAGCTTTCTACTTCTGCTTGGTCCCTTCATAAATCTTTATTTATGATAACCAAAGTCGGTATTCAATACCCAAGTAGAACCTTGACTTAAAGAAAAATTTATTTCAATCATGAACAAAATTGTATTTGTAACCGAAACTTCACTAAGCTTCTTCTGGTTAGCCTCTGCAAAATGCTTCTTGTAGTTTATTTCCAGTGTCCAGACTTATTGCAGTGGAAGCAAACTCCTTTGCTATCCATATCAGTTTTGTTCTTATTATCCTTTATTTTTTTTTTCAATTTACCTTCTTTGAATCGTTCTTCTTTTTAGAAGATCCTTTGGCCCCTACCAGTAAGACATGGTCTTTCTTGGTTGGAAAGTGACTCTCAACATTTTTCAACATGTTAAGCAAATCAGCGAGGCTGATATCTAGCTTGTTCATATAAAAAATTCACAACAATTGTGAAAGGAGTCTGGGAGTGAGTGTAAGATCAAATATTGGCTCAACTCTCCATCCATGACAAAACTTGTTGTCCTAATTTGATCAATCAAATTGATAATGTTAAGGACTTTTATCTGTACGGTAGTGTCATCGGTCATTCTAGATCGGAAGAGCTCCTTAGATATCTTATATCTATCAGTCCTACTTTTCTCACCATTAACTACTTGATGTGGAGGAATACAGTAGGAGCATTCATAGTTTCATGCTGACGCTGAAGCTCGTTACTCATGGATGCGAGCATGATGCATTAAGCTAATTGTGCATCATCTTGCCACGTTCTAAAAGTAGCAATCTCTTCCTTAAAGGCATGGTCTGCAACCATTACAGGAGTAGGCGTATTAAGGACATAAGATAGCTTTTCAGCCATGAGAACTATTCTCAAATTCCTTAACCAATCCATTTAATTCGGTCCGATTAAATAGCATCTAATATGCTTCGCAGTGATAGTGATTTAAACATTGTAAAATTTTGTAAATGAATTTGTAATTAACAAACTTTTAGCATACATTCTTTTATTAATTACCAAAATAATTTAGGTCTTGTTTTAAATTGGTATCTCCCACTATTTTCTTCAAACTATATTACCCTCACTTATATAGTTCGACAAAATCTAATTAAAGATTTGCTAGTGAGAATAAGGATCCCATTTTAAATGTATATAGCCTTGTGGTGACACAACAAACTATATATAAATAAATAGGTAGACAACTCTTGTCAATTACATCAACTATGCAACTCCTTATATTTTGCCTCTTATATTATTTTGATCAAGTGGTGGCACATCCGAATCAAAATTATCCAAGTTAAGTCCAACCTAGCACTCCATATATTCAAAAAAGAAAAATATTGTCCTTGTGGTGACACAACAAAATAATATTGTTCAATTTTCTTTATAAGCATCAAATATGATAAAATTAACATCTCAAAGAATTAAGATAAGCCTTGTGGTGACACAACAAACTTATAATAATTAATTGATACTCTATTATTTTTATCATGCTAGAAGGCGACGTTCGATATTCCAAATATCTTTGAACGCTTAGGACTTAATATAAAAAAATTGAGGAGTTTGTTATGAATTTGTCTCATCTTGTTTAGCGTGCATGCACATATATATATAAAATATGCATCATATTAATTAACATACAAAGCATGTTTGCATAATATATAATAAATATAGTATAAGCACGCATATATAGAATACAATATTCTACCCGGATTGATTATGAACTTTTATTCTAGTTTGGTTCACTAGAGCCACCAAGTGAACCAAAAGGTCAAACCCTAGGGGTGCAAGAATTAATATTTAAATATAACTATTACATTTAAACTCGAGCTCCATTACAAACGGGTCTTCAAGCGCTCCTTGATCCTTGATCTCCAATTCTTCAAAATTAATTCTAACTATTCCTATTATAAAATTATTTAAAATAAATAGAAACATTGATCAGGAGTCAAGGAGAAATACATAGCAGGAAGATAGAATTTATATTAAGAAAAATTAGAGAAGACGAGGTATGCAAATCCCATTTAATAAAATTTATACATTCATGCATCCAACTAAAATAAAATCCAATCGCATTGGTCAATAGTTCATAATCAATCCCATTTATTATTATACACATAATCATATGCATCAATAAATAACATGCATCCCATGAATAATAAACATTCAATATATATATATATATATATATATATATATATATATATATATATATTGATATCATTTAATGGGCAAATTTAGTTAGTATAAAATCTAATTTTTAATCAAAATAAACTCTTTTATTTTAATCCAAATTTAAATCAAAATAAACCTCTTTTATTTTAATTTATCCAATTTTAAATAAAATAAATTATTTTATTTTATTCAAAATCTTTAATCAAAATAAACTTATTTATTTTAATTAATTATGGAATCCAATTCCAAGTTAAAAAAATAAACTCCTTTATTAAAGGAAATACGAATTCTCTTTCCTATTCACAAATAAACTCCTTTATTTTGAATAATATGAAATCTTATTCCATATCTAAATAAACTCCTTTATTTAAGGAAATACGGATTCTCTTTCCTATTCACAAATAAACTCCTTTATTTTGAATAATATGAAATCTTATTTCATATCTAAATAAACTCCTTTATTTAAGGAAACATGGACTTCAATTTTAACTTCAATTAGTTATCATGGAATCCAATTCCAACTCTAATTAGTTAGCATGAAATTCAATTTTAAAATTAAAATAAACTCTTTTATTTTAAAATTAAAATAAACCTTTTATTTTAATATTAAAATAAACTTTTTATTTTATTTTAATTATAAAATAATTAAGAAATACTATTTTTTAAAAAAAAAACTGATTTCGCGAACATGATTACGTTAATATATATATATATATATATATATATATATATATATATATATATATATATATAATATAACGTGAATCTTTCAGGATAAGTAACCACATGGAATCAGTTTATATATATTAGTAATCCGTGGTTTAAATGATTTCGTGGGTTTTTTTTTTTTAAATAAATTTTATACAACAAAATTATGCCCAATTAAATTGTTCTAAACACATATCAATATACATATCAAATTAAAACAATTAATAATTTACATAAAGGTTTGGCTCTGATGCCACTGTTAGGTTTGTAATATTCATGAACGCAATCAAATTGCAAAAAATAAGCGAAAACGTGAAAAATCAGAGTTTTAAAATTTTACAAGCCATATACTCGGATCATCCTTTATGCACAATTATTAATTAAACGAAAAGAAGAAGAACAAGAATCATACCATTGAAGATCCGAGCTTCCTCAGGTACAAGTTCACCTCCAATCCTTTTCGCGTTCAACTTGAATCCACCGGATTTGGTTCCTTCCTTTGATCAACGTTAGCCACCCAAGTGTTTGGCCTCTAGAGGTGATCCACCGAGAAAGAATAAAGATTCAAGAAGATGGGTGTTTGGCAAAACCCTAATTTTCTATCTCTATTAGAAAAGGAGCGTACTCTCCAATAATTAGAATTGCGTCTTTTGATATATGATATAAGACTCCCCTTATAAAGATATCAGGTAACCCTATTTAATTAAAAATAAGGTATTATTTATTTAATTAAACTCTTTTAATTAAATGGGCTTCTTAATCTTATTAGGGATAATTAATTAAACTCCTTTAACTAATTTTTCCTCCTAATCCTATTAGGAATAAGAGTACTTATATTAAATTAATTCCTAAACTCTTTTAGAAATTAAAATAATAATAATTGTAATAATATTAATAAGACTCCTCTTATTAATTTATATTTAATATTTTTAAAATATTAAATAATAAATATTAAGTTATTTAATTTATTCTATCACCATAGATTAAATTAAATATACTTAACATATTATTACGATTATGCCATTAACTTCTTAAATAATTATTCTTCCTTTTATGGTGTGACCCTTTTGGTTCTCCATATTAAACCGGTTGTGAATAAATCAATTAGAACAATTCTAATCTTATTTAAATAAATAAATTAAACAATTAATTTATTTAAATAAATAATATTTATTCTACAATAGGGATAAGTCTCCCTAGCGATCAACGACATTTCAGATAATATAGATTTCAACATTAATCATAAAAGAACCTTTGAGTAAATAGTTACCGTACAATTCAATCCTTCCACCATACAATGTCCCAATTAAATATAAGACATGGAATTACTGTCAAGTTTTATTTTATTTAATTATATGTATTTTGACTCTTAAATGCACAACTCCAAATAATGCAAATTAGAAACTCTTTTCTAATTTTATTCTACCTTGGCCAAGGACTACTGGGTTGTCATTTATCAAATCACATAGGACATTTCTCTTCTTTTACTAGAAGTGGTAGATTCTTTATTGATATCATACATTATCTCCATGTACAACTTATTATACCCAAGCATACCCTTTGATATACCCTAAGGGTCTTAAGGAATAAGTCAAAGTATAACTCATTATACACAAGATATTATGATGATCTCAAGTCCAAGGATCACTTGTACTATTATCACTACAGGAATTCCCATTGACAGGCAAGTAAAACTCTATTAGGTATTCCTTAGCGAGCCACGTTCAGTGAAATTATTCTCTAATAAGCACCTACATACTTGCTTTAGTGTCTCCACACAAATGATCATGAGATCAATCATCCTCATCTAATGAGCAAGCAACATATGTACCAAACTATCCGGATTCACTAATTCCCAATTTAGTAATCCAATAATTGGAAACTATTTTAGTTTTAAGCTTTCTAAGAATTTAGATCTCATTAAAATGATCATCATCATTATTCTAAATGCATTGCTTAAAACTATGGGTTTATCACATATTATAAAACAGCATCATGCAGATAATTAAAAGCCTTTAGTAAATTAATACTTTTATTAATAAATGAATAAGATTGTTACAAAGTATATGTTTTATCATCAAACATGATTGGCTTATGTGCATACTACTTTCATGAACTCCTTCTTTAAGAACCCTAATTCGTAGCTTTCTTAATTAGAATTGAATGTATGTGATGAACTTGGGTTGTGAGGGTGTGAATTTATAGAGATGGAGATATAAGATGTGAAGTAATGGAGTAAAGTAGTGGGAAAATGGGCAATGTAATGGAGAAGGCTGATGGAGTTACGGTTACCAAAATCGTGGGTATAATGGATGGGAGTTGTGATTGATGAAGAAGTAGTAGGAGTGGGCACAACATGTAACTGCCGAAACAAGGAAGATCCATTTTGTGTTCAGGACCCCCGCCCTGGCGGGTAGTAAGCCTTATAGGCCCGCCCCGGCGGGCATGCGCCCTAACTTCGTACTTGAGAGACCCCCACCCCGGCGGGGGGTTTGTGCTTTAAGATGCCCGCCCCGGCGGGCATGCTTCCTGTTAGTTGGCCTCTGATTTCCTTATTTCTTCCTTGCAATTCTAAACCATTAGCATATTAAGTACCTACGAATCATAAAACATAAATATGAGTAGAGATTGAGCATTTTAAGCATGGTAGATATTATCAAGAACAATATAACTTAATAACTACTTATTATATCCTAATTAATCTAAACTATAATCTAACTAGCATGACTAAAAAAATTTTGAAAAATCAAAAGACGATTGGGATGCCTCCCAATTAGCGTTTGATTTTAAGTCGTTTA
Source organism: Panax notoginseng (assembly GCA_016801055.1). NCBI lineage: Eukaryota > Viridiplantae > Streptophyta > Magnoliopsida > Apiales > Araliaceae > Panax > Panax notoginseng. Next base: position 183,418,501 of record CM029017.1, read on the forward strand.
GCTTGACTACTCCCTGTTTATGGTGCGTCGGTCAGTGTGATTGCGATGACGTCCCAATTGGACTCGCCACCCCAATAATGCTTCAATCGTTGACCGTTGACCTTAAAAGTCTCCAATGGGTTTCTACTATAGAGTTCGACGGCGCCATGTGGGAAAACTCTTTTGATGGTGAATGGTCCCGACCACCTTGATTTAAGCTTGCCTGGGAATAACCTCAACCGTGAGTTGAACAATAGGACTGATTTCCCCAGCTCGAACGTTCTTTGTATTATTTTCTTGGTGTGCCATTTCTTGACTTTTTCTTTGTACAACTTCGAGTTCTCGTAAGCTTGAAGTCGGAATTCATCGAGCTCATTTAGCTGAAGTAGTCTCTTTTCACCCACAGCTGCTTGATCGAAGTTCAATTTCTGAATTTCCCAGTAAGCCTTATGTTGTATCTTGACAGGTAGGTGACAAGCTTTCCCGTATAGTAATTGATATGGTGACATACCAATCGGTGTTTTATACGCAGTTCGATAGGCCCATAGTGCATCGTCCAACCTAAGAGACCAATCCTTTCTATTCGGGTTTACCACCTTTTCCAAGATTCTCTTCACCTCCCTGTTCGAAACCTCAGCTTGCCCACTGGTTTGGGGATGATATACTGTAGCTACCTTATGGTTGACCTCATACTTTGCCAAAAAAACAGTAAATGATCTGTTGCAGAAGTGACTACCCTCATCACTTATCATAGCTCTTGGCGTGCCAAATCTCGTAAAAATATTCTTCTGCAAGAATTTGAGTACCACTTTGGCATCATTAGTCGAGAGTGCCACGGCTTCAACCCATTTGGATACATAGTCTACTGCAAGCAATATATACTGATTACCGAATGATGATGGAAATGGCCCCATAAAATTAATGCCCCAAACGTCAAAAATTTCAACTTCCAAAATTGTTTGTAACGACATCTCATTCCTTTTCGATATGTTGCCCACCCTTTGACATCTATCACAAATTTTAACAAATTAATGGGCGACTTTAAATAATGTAGGCCAATAAAACCCGGCTTGAAGCACTTTTGCCGCTGTTCTCTCACTACCATAGTCTCCCCCATACGTAGATGAATGGCATTCATGTAGTATGTTCTTTACTTCACTGTGGGGCACACACCTTCTAATCATCTTGTTGGCGCACTATTTGAATAAGTAAGGCTCATTCCACATATACCATTTGACGTCATGAAGAAATTTCTTTTTCTGCTGTCGTGTAAGATCAGGGGGAAGATTGTTGCTCACTAGATAATTCGCAAAGTCTGTGTACCATGGAAATTCTGTATTGATCCCAAACAGCTTCGACTCATTGATTAAACACTTGTTCTCTTCCTTTTTATCCAGATTTTCCAGCCTAGACAAACGATCGGCCACTTGATTCTCCATCCCCTTTCTATCCTTTATTTCTAAATCAAATTCTTGTAAAAGGAGAATCCATCTGATAAGGCGTGGCTTAGCATCTTTTTTCAAAATTAAGTACCGAATAGCCGAGTGATCTGTATAAACTACTACCTTTGTCCCGATCAATTATGCCCGAAATTTATCGAACGCATACACCACTGTAATTCTTTTTCCGTAGTTGTGTAATTCATTTGAGTCTCCGTAAGTGTCTTACTCGCATAATATATGGCATAAAATACCTTATCTTGACATTGACCCAAAACAGACCCAACCGTATAGTCGCTCGCATCACATATTAACTCGAAGGGAATATTCTAATCCTGCGCGACGATTACGAGAGCTGTGGTCCATTTCTTCTTCAATAGCTCGAATGCCACTTTACACTCCTCATCAAACTTGAACACCAAATCCTTCTCTAAAAGACTGCACAAAGGTTTTGCAATTTTAGATAAGTCCTTTATGAATCTCCTATAGAATCCAGCATGTCCCAAAAAACTTCGAATTCCCTTAACTGAACTCGGTGGAGGAAGCTTTTCAATTGTTTCCAGCTTTGCTTTATCAACCTCTAATCCTTGAGCCGAGACCTTGTGCCCTAAAATTATGCCTTCTTCAACCATAAAGTGGCATTTTTCCCAATTAAGGATCAAATTTGTGTATGTGCATCTTTGTAAGACCATTACCAAATTCTCCAGACACGCATCAAAATCATCCCTATGGACAGAGAAGTCGTCCATGAAGACTTTCACATTTTTCTCCACCATGTCCGAGAATATGGCCATCATATACCTCTGGAAGGTCACGGGTGCATTACACAAGCCGAACGACATTCTCCTGAATGTGAATGTGTTGTATGGGCACGTGAAAGTAGTTTTCTCTTGATCTTCAGGAGCGATGATGATCTGATTATAACCCAAATATCTATCCAATAAGAAATAATACTCATGTCCCGCTAATCTGTCCAACATCTGATCGATAAAGGGCAAAGGAAAGTGATCTTTGCGGGTCGCCTTATTCAACTTCCTGTAGTCCATGCAAATCTTCCAACCAGTTACTGTTCTTGTCAGAATTAGCTCATTGTCATCATTCTGTACCATGGTCATTCCTCCATTTTTTGGCACACATTGCACCGGACTTACCCATTTACTGTCTGAAATTAGGTAGATGATACCCGCATCCAACCATTTCAGGATTTCTTTTTTCACTACTTCTTTCATGATTGGGTTGAGTCATCTCTGTTGCTCCACTGTCGGTCATGCATCCTCTTCCATCAGAATTTTGTGCATACAAAAGGATGGGTTGATTCCCTTGATATCCGCGATTGTCCATCCTATAGCTAATTTATAGTCCCTAAGCACTCTCAGCAACTTTTCTTCCTGCAATTTGTTAAGTGCAGCAGAAATAATAATAGGTAAAGAATTAGAATTTCCTAAATATGCATACCTAAGATGTTTAGGGAGTGGCTTAAGTTCAAGAGTCGGTGGCTCCTCTAAAGACGGTTTCATCCTTGTTGTGGCTTTTTCCTCCGTGTGCAATGGTTCAAAGGGTGCTCTAAATCTGCTAACTCGTGGCAGGGAGTCTAGCATCTGCAAGTAGTCCACAAATTTTGGATCATCTGATTCTTCATCTCCCAATAATGTCGTTTCCAATGGATCGTTAACCAAACTCTTTCCCATGTCTACGCTGATTATCTGATCAATGATATCCATCCTGAAACACTCTTCTTCATCCGTAGGGAATTTCATGGCCTTGAAAACATTAAATTTTACTTCTTGATCTTGGACCCTCATGGTTAGTTCTCCTTTTTGTACGTCGATGAGTTTCCTACCCGTTGCCAAAAATGGTCTCCCTAGAATAATTGGGATGTTCTTATCTTCCTCAAAATACAGAATTATAAAATCCGTGGGGAATATAAACTTGTCAACCTTTACCAATATGTCCTCCACAATGCCTCTCGGGTACGTGACTGACCTATCTGCCAACTACAATGAGATGTTCGTAGGCTTTGGCGCGGGCTAACCCAATTATGTATAAAATGATAGCGGCATAAGGTTCACACTTGCCCCCAAATCACACAAACATTTGTTGAACGCCATATTACCAATCGTGTACAGAATGGTGAAACTCCCTGGATCTTTCAACTTCGGTGGCAACTTTCGCTATAAAATCGCACTACACTCCTCTGTTAATGCCACTGTCTCGAAATCTTCCAACTTCTTTTTCCTGGACAAAATCCTTTTCATGAATTTTGCATAACTTGGCATCTACTCTAGGGCTTCTACGAACGGGATGTTAATCTGAAGTTTCTTAAAAACATCCAAAAATTTACAAACTGCTTATCTAATTTCTGCTTTTGAACTCTTTACTGAAAAGGTGGGGGAGGATAAACAATCGGTTCGTTAACTGGTTTGTTCTTTTCCACTTATTTTTCTTCCCCCGGTCTGTCCTCAACCACTTTATTCTCATTGTCTGTCTCAACTTCTTTTGCAACCGAATTTTCTATTTTCTGACCCTCAAGCTGTTTTCCACTTCGCAACATAATTGCCTGACATTGCTCGTGATTACCTTTCGGATATTTCTCTGTATCACTTGGTAATGTTCCTTGAGGTCTGTTATTCAATGCCAACGCTATCTGTCCCATCTGATTTTCTAAATTCTTGATGGCTATTGCTTGGTTTTTCATGGCTACCTCGTTGCTTGTTATATACTTTGATAGCAGCTCCTCTAAATTTGATTTCCTCTCTTGACGTTGAACTGGGTGTTAATTCTGAAATCCTGGGGGATGCGATGGTCGTGGAGCTTGCTGATTTTAATTATTATTCCGCGACAAATTCGGATGATTCCTATTCCCCTGATTATATGCATTTTGGTACATATTCTGTGGAATTCTGTTGTAGCTACTCAAAAATTGTACTGATTCTGGGTTGATTGCACATTGATCCGTAGGATGTTCACCCGCGCACAATTCACAAATAACTGCAACTTGCTGTGTCTGTACCCCTGACCAAACGTCAAACTTCTTAGAGAGTGCTGAAATCTGCACTATTATTGTCGTCACTCCATCTACCTCTAACACTTCAGCTACAGTAGGTTGTGTCATTCTTGCTGTGGGCCACTGAAAGTTGTTCACTGCCATTGTCTCTATCAACTGATACGCATCCTCATAATTCTTTGCCATGAAAGCTCCCCCCGACGTTGTATCAATACTGGTCCTGAGATTCCCATATAGTCTGATGTAAAATGTGTTCATCTGCAACCACTTAGGCAATCTATGATGTGGGCATTTTCTGAGCAATTCTTTGTATCTCTCCCATGCCTCGTACAATGACTCCCCATGTTGCTGATCAAACATGGTAATCTCGTTTCTCATCTTTGCAGTCTTGCTAGCGGGAAAAATTTAGCTAGAAACTTCTGAGCCAGGTCATCCCATGTCGTTATCGAACCCGATGGTAGTGAGTGCAACCAACTCTTCGCCTTGTCCCGCAGAGTGAATGGGAACAAGCAAAGTCTGACTGCTTCATCCGACACCCCATTGTATTTGAATGTGTCGCATATTTCCAGAAAGCTGATCAAATGCTCGTTAGGATCAGCATTTGTAAGTCCCTCAAACTGAACCGAGTTTTGGATCATCTGAATAGTCCCATGCTTAATCTCGAATGTATTCGCAGCTATAGCAGGCTTGGTGATACTCGACTGCAGATCAGTCACCTTGGGTGTAGCAAAGTCCCTCAACGCTTTCTGGTCTTCAGCAGCCATTGCTTCTTCTTTTTCAAAATTTTCGAAGTCGTTCCTTGTTTCCTTAATCCACTTACTTAGCCTTTGAAAGCATCTTTCAATGTCGTTCTCAAAAGGAAGCAAGTCTGGATTTTTGGATCGAGTTTGCATAAACCAACTTCAAAATCTTGAAATAAGACGAGCAAAACAAAAATAAAAATGTTTAAGTAAAACTGGACTAATTAAACTGATATTGCAAAATATTAAAATTTATACTAAAGTCCCCGGCAACAGCGCCAAAAACTTGTTGGGTAAAATCTAATTACGCGCAACACGCAAGTATACGTGGTCAATAAGTAATATAATAGTAAATAGAATATCGTTCCCACAGAGACTTTAAAAAGAAATTAACCCTCACAATTACCAATTTTCTATTAATCCTAATTTTATTAAACTAATAAATTTCCAGCTTGTAACTAAAAATATTAAAAATATTAAAATCACCAAACAATCAACAAACCCTAAAAACTAAATTTCAAACAAATATTGGAGAATTAGGCTTCCGACTTCACTATAAGCATCACTCTGATTATTACACCTTTATTCCAGTTTAACTCGATATCCCAGTTTATTAATCAAGAACACGTATGTAGAATTAGCCACCTCTCGATGCACTAATACTATATTAACTTCAATCCACAAATTAGATAGAATCAAATTAAACACCTTAATCAACTAACTCACTATATCTCTATGTGAATTACAATTAAAGAAGGTTTAAGTTCAAGTTCTTTATCCGATTACATGCGATGTCAAGCATATCTCTACCCTAACATTCATCAAGATTCTGTTCATTCACAAAATTCAAGAACACATGATATATTAACTAAGTCTAGACTCGTATTTCATCTCTCGAGTTCATACAAGTCCACAAAGAATCATTGATCAGGCAATTCATAAATTCAAGCTCAAATTAATATAGATAAACTGGATAATAGCTTATTAAACTAAAATCAAAGATTACATAATCATCGTTCCACTTAAAGATCCGTCTTAAGCCTAAAAAGTATTTAGTTCATCATAAATGAAATAATAACTGAATAAATTAAAGATATCATCCTTCAATTACAAATATAAAACTAAAGAAGAAGAATAACGCAGAACTCCCTTCACTTTAGCCTTAATCTGCAATTGATATGAAAGTTCTTCAAAATCTTCACTCCAATGCTCGCTATGAAAATCTGTCCTCAATCTCTGTTAATTGCTTTGCATCATGATGATCTTGTGTTTATGTTAATATATAATTACACACGAAATCTGCATGCAATCCTCTCTCCTTTAGAGTCCCAAAGCCATGCAATTACTAAAACTCAAGTCCCAGTAGTGTTGGCATCACATTAGGACAGCCCAGACTCGGCACCCCCCGCCCCGGCGGGGGTATTGGCTTGGTAAACGCCCTCCTCGGCTGGCCTCTCTCCTGTCAGTTGATGTTTAAGACCCCCCTGCCCCGGCGGGGGTATAAGACCAAAACAAGCCCACCCCAACGGGCCTAGCTCATGTCCTGCAGACTTGATTAAGCTCTAAATTTGGTAAAAACTTCGCTCCAATTGCTTCCTTTTTGATCACATACCACACCAACCAAACCTACACACAAAGTAACAAATAACAAGTAAAAACAAACATAAAAACAAGGAATTAACACCGATTAAGCTTGGATTAGGCATCGATTCGCGGGTATAAAATCCACTTATCATGCCCCGTCAAAGGGGTGAATATCCTGAAACTGATCAAACTGTCCCATGACAACCAGTGGATGATACGTAGTCAGCCCTCTCAAACCAGCTAAGGGTAGTTAGTCCATGCCAACTGCATGAGTAATAAAGTTATAAGGAGAGCTGAGTCTTAAACAAGGCAAGATAGCAAATGGATCCTCAATCCCTATCAGAAAATCTTACCAGGATGTTGCACCTGTACACTTAGCCGACTGAAATGAATAAGACATGGCTATCTCATGAGTAAAACAGTACCCATGACGTCTAAAGGTGCCAATCGGTCTTAAGTGTGTCATAAACCACACATACAACAAGACGGCACTGCCGCTAAAAAACCCCACAGGATTGGTATTGAAAAATGTGGCCGACCTCAAGTTCTCCGTCGATATCATGGGCAAGATGGTGTAACCCTCCCTGAGAGCACAAACTACCGTATTTAGGCCAATATCCAAATGGTCCATATACAACGGCATGTACAAAATAGGCCACGATGCATATCAAAAGAATATCTACGTGGGCAACATGCCACTCACCCTTAGTAATGGTGAAATCCCCAGAATATCGTAGATAGCTATCCAGTGACCCAAATCGGTCAATCAAAAAATCCAAGGACACCGCATGCCTTGACGTAATCTTGTCCATAACAACTCTGTGTCATAAGCCTGTCAGGGTCATAAACTGTCAGCTCATATCACCGACAGCCATCCTAGCACAAGGCCGGTCCAAGGGAAAATCAGTAAAATGCTCATACTCCTCTAACGTAGGAGTCAGTTGATGGATATCGAATCTAAAGACCTGTCTCTCTGATATCCCAACAAGATATCATGCTCTCTACAAAGCCCAACGGCACCTGGAACGTCAGGAGGGTCATAGAATGCCTCAATAACTAATCAACCGTCACCCGATCTGTGGGAGAAAAACTGACATACCAGGATCTCAAAGAAGAGGCTACCAATATGGCTGGGGATATGTTCAATCCGGGTAACAGTAGATGAAGACATCTGTAGACCCGTATTATAAGACCATCCAAGGGTCAATGCTAAACTCACCTCTGTGATTGCATATCCATGACATCACTACTACAAAATAGTAAATAGATAAACGCGTAAAAAACGTTGTAGAAGGTCTTACAGAAACGTCGTGGTTAAGGGTATCATCTATTTGACACCTTTATACAACGTTTTTAAAACGTTGTAGTTTGACACATTATACGTTTTTTTCTTAAAAAACGTTGTATATTTATTTTCCAGAAATCATTGGATGCTTGAAAACGTTGTAGATAGTATAATTCCACAACATTTTCTGGATTAAAATGTTGTAATTTGATAAATCATACAACATTTAGACACATTTATGCAATGTTTAGAAGGTGACATCTATTTAAAGCCAAAATGTATCAAACATTCAAAATAAATCAATTACAAATAATATTACTATCCATACATCTCAAATTCAAAATATACCAATTACAAAGAATATTAATACCATACAATACGTTTACATCCCAATAATACCAAACTATCCATACATCTCAAATTCACTTTTCAATATAATTACTACTATATTGAATTGTAAATTTGACTACATCCACAAAATATACCAAACTATCCATAAAATTAAACTACTACCTAATTAAACTATCCATAAAATATAATACTTCTAATGTACAAAAAACCCCAACCAAATTGCAAGCAAAAGCTTAAACAGGCTGTCTTGCTCTCCGCCAGAAGTTCTTCTGCAGCAAGGAAGCAACAGGCAAAAGTAATGTGGCAGGATGTTTCAATAGTAGATGTTTCAACATTATGATTGGCCCTCACCATTGTTTCCAAGTGAAATTCCTGCACAAGGTCCAATTATTCTTTTTATGTTTTCCCAACTGTTGTATATTTTTCTCAATAATATCTACCCAAACTAAAATTTACCTAAAATCTGTGGAGTACTTCTCGACAATGTTGGTAACGTTGGAGCTTCTAGAATCTGCAACAATCAGAAAAGCCAATTACTTCAAATATACGGACTTGCATAACTCAAGAAAGAGATTCTAAATATGAATACCTTTTTATTGATTGGACGAGCCTTAAACTTGGGAATTTTTGCCATCATTTCTTCCTCAAGTTCGGCAGAACTCTTAATCTTAACTGAACGAACTCTTTGAGATGTTTCAAGTTCAGGTTCCTTTGGCCTTGTCAATGTAAGTTTAGGCTTCCGCCGAATTACTGAACCAGCAGCAACCTAAAAATAAGACATGAACAACTTGAGGAAAATATTACATGGACCTATAAAAAATCAGATGCCAAACTTCTTTCATAATGAGATCACTTGCATGCGAAAGAGAACTGCTGGCACAAGATAGTGACATCTCCTTAGTGTTGGATTGAAACTTATTCATCATTTCTGCCATTGAAACAAATGGTGCCGCTGCTGGCTCCCGAGCATAAATCTTTTCATTAAAGAGAGGTTAATAGTCAACAACTGCTAAATACCAAACAATTGTTAGTTGAATAGAAAAATAGATTAAAAACATATCATCCATTAAGCAACTTGTAATATAGCTAAGCTCCAATCTCAATCGTTAGCTACAATGAATATTGCAACACAACATCCACAATATATAAAAAGTTCAATGACATAGTGAAGTCCAAGTTATTTAGTTCATGGAAACTAACCTATTATTTTGAAGTAGACCCTCCCAGATGGAGTTACAGAAATCATTACCCAGATTGCAAAATAAATCCAAGATTGTAGGTTCCCAAACCTTGACATCCAGAGTTATTGACCTCACCTGTAGATGGTTGAAAAACATAGCTCAATACCATAAACGCCCACATGCATTTCACAATTAGGAAATTTATTCTGCCACCGAGTAGAGTTTTTATTGGTTCCTTTTTAAGCATTGGAGCAGTAAGCACTAAGCACTGAAACGAATATACTTCAATAGCAAGTACACGGCTTAAATATATTCAATATCATCAACCTTACTGTATCAAGTTCAGCTATAGTGTGGTAGTTTAAGCTACAACAGCCACATATTCGATTGACTAGCTCAATACTACCAGGACTCTAGAAACATGAATGAGAGTCTTCAGAAATGGAATGAGAAACCAACTTACTTTCAAAAAATTCAGATATCAGGAATCTTGATATGTGTGCTCTAAAAATCTCGATTCTCCCATGTCTTTAATGTTACATTCATCATCAAATAAGAAGTTTGACATCGCAGTGAGATAAAGATATAAAGCATCTCTGTTTCATGCTGGGGTTGTTAAGGTTTGTTTGACAGTGTTTGGTGTAGAATTTCCTTGAAGTAAAAGAAGAAAGTAACAGAAGCAAGTTCAATCGGAAGATCTCAGTTGGGGAACCCTTGCACCTTTTACATTTGCTACCAATATAAATATAATCATCAACTCAATGAGCACCTGTCCATTGCCTCTTTATGGGTTGGTTTTCGTGAGCCAAGTTAGAAGTCCCTACTTTGTTTATCAAACTTGTGTTTCTATAGTACAAAATTTGGGCCACATTAAATAGAAAACAAGAAACTCAAAAGCAAGAAAAAAAATGGTTACATAATGTAATGTAAGCTAACCTTCTCACACTTTCAGGTTTGATGCTTTTGGCTTGTGATAATTTTAACTTATCAAGCAGATGTGTAATAGAACAGCAATAGATCAAACAAATACAAATATATAAACAGAAAGTCGGACAATAAAAATCATAATAAACATAGGATTCACTTATCAGCGATACTGCAAATGAGAATCGTACACTCAATTTATCTTGAGGCTTAATGAATTCATGAAATCTTTGATAAGAACCATTTTAACTTCAGGAATATGCAAACAAAGTAAACATATTTCAATTTACCAAACTTAATGCATTTTGAAAATTAGGGGGAACTAAAGAAAGCAATACTTTTTCCTCACTTGAAACAACAGGATGTTCAAAAGTTTCCTCACCCGAACACAATCAGTGGTCCCTTGCTAGAAATGTAACAACGGTTGCGCATTTTCCCCTTTCCAAGACAAGGGGAAGCTCCGGAACCGATTCGATGCGGTGTCCACGAGCCATAACCAAAGAGGGAAAGACGGATGCAGCTATGGCCGAGGCGACGGCGAATCGCTTCTGGTTAGTGTTGATCCTACTGTGCCATTTGGCCAGATCTTGGTAGGAGCAAACATAATTAAATAAAAAAAAATCATCTTGAAAAAAATAAACTGGAATGTCTAATTAAATAAATAATTAAATAAAAAAAATCATCTTTTAAATTTAATGTCTAATCAAAGAATAAACTGGAATCTTGAAATTACAATATCCTATTCCCTAGTGATTAAGAACTGGGATTGCTTCAAATTCTACAGTTCATGCATTACTTTTGAAAAGATGGAGCCTGTATAATTACACAAAAATAAATATACTCACCATTCTGAGAAGCTTGGGTCTCAGTTTCTTTGGGTAAGTCAATGGGAAAAATTTAAGCCTTCACTTCAAGGGTAAGTCAATGGGAAAAGGTCCCACCTAGCCAAAATAGTAAACTCTAACATCATTCCCGCCCATATAATGTAACACTAAGCAGACACCAAACTCAAATACCGGTGAAAGCCTTCTTTCCACCACCAGAAGACCCAGCTGGGATCACTTTCAACACATTGAATCTAACTGTCTTTGACAATGGAAAAATGGAACAAAATTATATATTTAGAATTCATAAAACCATTTTATACAATTTTATTGAATAGAATAACACAATTCTGGTCCTAACCTGCACTGGCCAACAATTACATGGTCTCCCTCTTTCACACGGAAGCAAGGAGATACGTGAGCTGGAATATTTGAATGTCTTTTCTCATACCTAAAAGAAAATTAAGTTAATATTCTCACATAGTCAAATGGATATATGGCAGCACATCACAGAGGATGAATAGTTCTCACCTCTGGTATTCCTTAACATAATGCAGGTAGTTACGGCGAACAATGATAGTTCTCATCATCTTGGCGCTGTGGCAAGTACCAGCAAGAATACGGCCCCTAATAGAAACATCTCCAGCAAATGGGCATTTCTTGTCAATGTAAGTCCCTGAAAACAGAGAGACAATAACCCATCATATAAGTTTGTCCTATAATTCTCAAGTTTCATTAATTTACTCGTAACAATTTAATCTCATTTAATAGGCCCTATATCCAAGCTTTCAATTATACTACAAGCAACTTCTAAACACAAACGATTCAAGAAAAAATGATCAACTGTTTTGCGATTATTAGATTTTTAGTGCACTGTACTTAATTATAACTATAGAATGAGAATAAACTTGTGGCACCTTAGTCCTAGGCAACTTTCATGATGGCTTGTAGTTAAAATTCTTAACTCAGATACACCGAAGAAACAGATAATTTTTTATAACATTCGGGCAGCAAATATTCCATTTCACATAAAAAAAAATTTAGTTCTTACCGAGAAGAACTTACAAGAGTGCATCAGAATCAAAATCCACAATAATTACTAAAAAAATTGAAGAAAAAAATAAAGCTGAACAAATTATTTGATAATAAAATGTGGTTAGTTCCAATCCATCATTCAAAATTAAAATGAGTATTGCAAAAGCCCCAAACCAACATTATCAAATCAAGCATTGTGGTAATGCTTGGTTGTCCCTAAAAACAACTGCTATATCCTTTTCAATATTGAAATCAGCTAAATACCATGTATTAAACAAATTTCTAACTTATCAAGTAAATCACAACAAATCTGAGCCTACTTTAAAATTGAAAAATTGAAATCACTTCATTTTTTGAAAAAGTGAAACACACCAAAATAGAAATTCATCCACACTAAGGAAAATTAGATCAAGTTCAACATAATCAGAAATTCATCCACACTAAGGAAAATTAGATCAAGTTCAACATAATCGTAATCAAATTCCACATATATTGAAAAAAATCTAACCTTCAATAGCCTCTCTGGGTGTCTTGAATCCTAATCCAACGCTCTTTGTGGAAACGATTGCCTCCTTTTCCTGGCCTCTTTCCTTTCCTGTCTTCTTTGAGCTGCCAAGAGATTGTGTCAAAAACCTCCATAGCTAACCCATCATTTCAATCATAGAGAGAGAAAATAGCTTTACATATGTAAGTATATATATCTTACCAAAGAAACACCTTGGGCTGCTTCAAAAACGCCTTTTCGGTCTGTATCACAAACAATTTCATGAATGAGATCTAACCCATAACCTTAATCGAAGAAAGAGAAACAGGAGAGAGAAATACGTGTTCGGCCATTATTGCAGGAGATTTGGGGAAGAAGGAACAAAATGGAGGCTGGGCAGGAACTCTATTGTGCAGCAAGAGAGTGCGGAGTTAAGAGAAATGATATATACATGAAAAACCTAAAATTCTTTTTCTGAATTTTGAACAATAAAGAAAAGAATAAAAAACTTAAATTATAACAGAAAAAAAAAAGAAAAGAATAAAAAATTTGAATTTTTTCTTTGTGTTGTTTCTGAGTTTTTAATAGAAAAGAATAGAAAATTTAAAATTGAGGACATGAGTTGTAATTTAAAATTTATTATATTAAAAATTAAAGATAATATGTGAATTATAAAAATATTACTTATTCTAATTTCTTTTCAGTCCAAATCAGGTCAATTTTGGACGAAAAACTTTGGCAAGAAAAGTGGTCAAGTTTTCTATCCATTTCTTTTCTTTTCCGTTTATTAAAAAACTCAGAAACATAAGAATTGGAAAGAAAACTTAAATTTTTCGTCCATTTCTTTTCTTTTCTGTCCATTTTAAAACTCAGAAACAGAGCGTAAAGAATAACTACGCTTCGCTCCGTGTTTTAATTTTAACTTTTCATTTAAGCGTGGTTTTTTGCTCCCGTATTTTTTACATACATAATTTTTTTTTAACCGTTATCTATTTAAAATCAAAAATTACCCTTATAAATAAATAATATTTTTTTATATGTATCTATAATGTTTTGTTAAAAAACGTTATAAAAAAAATACTACAATATTTTTTATAAATACATGCATCATGATAAATGATAATATGGTGTAGGGAATAGAAATCATTATACATACTTTCCTAAATACATCATCTATGTATACCACTTAAAATAAAAAGTACAGGAAAATGGGTCACAACCGCCCAATATCTAACAGAGACCTATTAAAAGATAAAACGAGAAATGGGTTACAATCGCCCAATATCTAACAGAGGCATATCAAAAAAGATAACGAGAAATCTATCAGAAGAAATATCAATGATGTCCACATCATCCAATCGATCCATCTGATGTAACTCCTCCTGAGTCACTGAATCTCTACCAGAAGGGATGTCAGGTCGATACAAAGGAGGATCTGCACCGGTAAACCTATCAGAATATGGGCAGCCTGAAGGGCTAGCGCCAAAGCTGGACGGATCAAAAGAATCTGCCTTTGATGGATCTCTGCCCAAATATCGGATGAAAAAATTTGCCCGGTCAATCTGCGTCAAATGAGTGGGCTCTTGAATGCAGGCAATGCAATTTATCATCATAACAGACCCAGGAACCATATCCCCCATAAACTGTGTGGCGTGGGTCTGAGCTCCAATGGTGTGAGGGAACCACCAGCGGTAGAAAGCCTCCTGAGTAAAAGGGCCCTCGAATAAAGTGAAGCCATACAAACCCATCAGGGGAATCTCGGTGATCGGCTGAGATAAAGGCCAATGTCACCTAGTAAGAGGAAAGAACGGAATGCGAATCTCCCATGTGGTGCTCCTAATAGCACGTTCTCCTAAATAAAGCTCCCAACCTCTATCAGTCAGGAGAGAAATCCGACGGGTGGATAATACATACTCGACCCCAATTAAAAAGCCAGCCTCAAAGCCTACTGTCAAATGGTTCTTAGAGTAGGAAACCCATGTGATGACATTGGCTATCAATAGCTCCAATTGCAAACGAGAATGGGTAAACCCCTCAGCTATAGGAACCTCTACAAGAGTGGAGTAATGCCATCACCATCCCCATGGATAGGTCTCCAGACCTAATGTAATAGCAGGACGAAGATAGGGAATCCTCTCATAAGCACAAAGCTAAAAATGCAAAGATCAAATATCTTTAGTCATGAAAACTAACAACCCGAGCGGGGGGAAATCAAAAGATAAAGAGAAAATACTCACTAGTAAAAATGGGTAAAAGTCTAGCCAAGCGTTCATCACACCCTCTGAGCATAGGCGTATCCCCCTAAGGAAGTAGACAAAGGTGTATGAGCCCCAATCAAAGTCTCTGATATGGTCCACCTCACGAGTGGTGCTAACTAAAGTGAAAGAAACCATCGAGGAGTTGTCCGCTAGGAAACAACCCCTGATGATGATCAGGAACAATCACCGAAGAATGCGATCTCTGACCCTTGAATTATCAAGCAAAGGCTCAGTCAATGACCCACTCATGGAATCTATACTCAAGGGCCCAGAACGAACGGTCCGATCCTTGAGGGCCGTGGTAGGAACTCCCAAAAGGGATCGAATGGTAGTCGGGGAAATGTCAACCACCAAAGGCACTAGCACCCTATAAACTCCAACCTAGTGATGAACCGTTAGTCCATCGATGTCATCATCACCTTATAATCCAACAAATGAAGAGACTGGATCTAGTGGAACCAGCGCTCAGACAAATCCCTTAGATAACCCCAGGGGCAGCGACGGGGAGGAATGGAAAAGAAAGCCTCAAAGCCCCATGAATGGACAATCTCCCGGTACTCTGAATTAAGGGTCTGGTACAAAGAATGAATGCTAAACCAGTTCCCTCTAGGCTGAGTAAAGCCAAGAACCTACATCAAATTGCAAATCAAAATTAAAACCCTTGCCCCAAAAGTGGGAAAAGAAAGATAGATACAACTATTACCTCGTTCGCATGAAGATAGATCGAGGGATGGCTACTCAAATTATCCAGAAGATCTGGAATCATCACGTTAATAGCTGGAAGCTCCCAGTAGGGAATGGAAGAAGAAATAGCAGGATCCACAATAGGAACATCCTCCTCATCGTCCACAACATCTGGCCTCTCAACCCGGATAGGGCGAATAACTGACTCAGTCAACCGGCGAGGGAGTAAATATACCCACGGGTAGCTGAGGGTTAACTCGCAGCAGCCGTGGGTCTACCTATGGGCACCTAGGGTGGTCCCCACCCCCTCCGGCTCAATCAATTTAAAGTTGCAACGGATTTCCCAGAAGCTGAAATATCAAATCAGGGAAAAAGGTACTACGTGATTGAGCGAAAAAGGCCTAAAATCCTGAATTCAGATGTCAAACTCCTGATCTACATGTAAGTTATTGGTATTAACCCGAATATGGGGTTCAGAGAGCCAATGATAGAGGTTATTGAAAACAACCATTGTCAAACATCAAAAAGGTCTGGTGTCATGAACCGTAGGTCTTGATTACGTCAAAATGTCCAGATTTGTCAAGGGTATAATTCGTAAGAAAGATATCCCTAGCAGAGATATCAGGTATCCCTGACATTGTAAACTGTTGGCGACAACTCCAACGTAGCATCGAGAATGATCAGATGGTGTAAGATGTTGAAAGCTACTTCAACGAAGGTCAGAATGGTTGACAGTGTAAAACGTTGGCGACAACTCTAGCATAGCATCGGGAATGGTTCGATAATGTAAGTAGCAGTTGAAAACTACTTCAACAAAGGTTAGCGTGTCTAATAGGGTAAACTATTGGCGACAACTTTAGCGTGGCATTGGGGAGGACTGACGATAGAATCTGTTATAAAAATTCCCAGCCGAGGCATCGCGAAGGTTTGGTGATTTTTAGACTGTTGTAAACTACTGTTCAAGTAGGCATCGAGGAAAGTCGGTGATGGTCAACCTTCATAAAACTACCATTTAAGTTATTATTATGAGGTTGTTGTGAAACCAAGCAGTAAAATTCTATCTCCAGCGGAGCTGTCAGCATCAACTTGATAGAAAGCTCAGGCAGTGGTGACAATCCCAACATGATGGTAGGAAGAATCTAATGATGGAAATCAAGGCTAGCTATCATAAGGATAAACATCAATAATCCCTAGAGAGTCACTCGCAAAAGAGAGGAACATCTTCGGCGTAAATAAAGTCAGAGAGCATATCTAAAGACAAAGAACGTTTACGACAACACCAACATTACATCAGGAAAGATCCAGTGATGAAAGCCTTATAAACTACCATTCGAGTAGATATCAAGGCGGTTTAGTAAAGACCATCATTGACAACTCCATCCCTAGCAGAAATGGTTGGAGCAGGCAATTATAAAATCCCGTTGGAAATAATTCCAACCAAGAACCTCCAGCATCCATAACATCACATCATGCTGCATTTGCATGTCGTCATTAAATCTTGTCATATTTCAAGTGTCTAGTAATCTTTATCATGTTCATTCTATTACATTGCATAAACATGATAAAGAGGGACATCTGTAGACACTCAAAATTTTACGTTCCTGTTACTAACCATGTAGGACGACAGAATCATTTTACATCTTCCAGAGACAACCCTGGAAGTTAAAAGATCAAATCCAAGCCCTGGAGATAACCCTGGGAGATCAAGTCAAGCCCTGAAGATAACCCCGAGAGATCAAGTCAAGCCCGAAGATAACCTTGGAAGATCAAGTCAAACCCCGACAACAACCCTGAGAGATCAAGTCAAACCCCGGAGACAACCCAGGGAGATCAAATCAAATCCAATAGACAACCTCGGGAGAAATCAAACCAACCTCAAAGACAACCCTGAGGACTGTCAATAGTCAACAATAGTCCAATCTCGGAGACAACCTTGAGAAAAGACGGCTACAACTGCATCAAGCTCGGAACTAATCCGGGAGGTGCAAAAGATGACTTGATGTTTTCCAGTGATTAACCTAAAGGTATGAACACTCTTGAGCGTCTGACTTCTCCACCCTTTGGCAAAGGAGGATTTGATGATTGTGCTTGGAAAGGCGAATAGTTTCTCCTTTGAATTGGCAAGTTTTGATTGTTTTTCTGATTTTGTCCTTGCAGTATCAAGGAGACATCCTCTTTTTTCTTCTTATGGACCCTACGGGGGTTGTTTCCAAAACTTCCAGATTGGATATGCTTAGCTACGTCTTTTAAAGCGGCGAGGTCTTGAATCTTCAAAGATTTTACCCCCATCTCTGCCATTTCTCCGTGCTTAATCATTTTTGAGAATGGTTTTTCTATACCTACTAGAACCCTCTCATAAAATAGAGCTTCTTGAATATCTGTGAAGGTCATCACCATCTCAGTCTCCGTCATAGATGAGATTACTTGAGCAGCCAGGTACCTTCATCTTTGGGCATACTCTCTGAATGACTCATTGACTTGCTTCTTGACTTTGGTAATCTGATACCTGTCTGGAGCCATATGAGTTTGAAAGCTGTATTGACTAAGGAAACCATGGGCTAACTCCTCCAAACTGTGAATTTTAGAGTTATCCAATCTGGTGTATCATGCTCTGGCTTCTCCAGTCAGACTCGTCTAAAATAGCTGTATTCTCAGCTTTTCATTCTCGGCATAGGATCCGAGCTCTCCAATAAACACTTTTAAGTGGGTTTAGGGATCTCCCAATCCATCATATTTTTCGAAATCGGGAGCTTTGAATTTTTCCGGATAATAAACCCCGGAGAAGATGCAAATGTCTGAATAGGAAACACTTCCATGTGTTCCAATCCCTTTCATGGACCGAATGGTCTCTTCAATTTGTAAAACCTTCTTCCGAATATCATCGGTGTCTTGATCTTCTTTAAGATGGGTGATTTTAGGGGTTTTGTTGGATTTCTCAATCTGAGACTCAGGTATTGGGACTTCTCTGTCTGGACCCTGAATTCCTCCATGTGCAACGGATTCTATTTGCATGGGTATTTATGGACCCTGAGTGGATTTGTTTAGTTCTTTCAGGATAACAGCCAACTCTGTTATTTGATTCCTCAATCCTTCGAACTCCTCGCGGAAAATAGGAGTAGGATCAGGTTGGGCACTTATAGCCATGCTTGACTGTGGGCTTAATGCCTTTTTGGACTTTGAACGAGTAACGGGATCAATCATTTCCCTACAAAAAGACTATGTAGTTTAGTCTAGGAAAACGTGGAAAGGTTACATGCTATGCAATGTGTCCATTTTTTAGGAGTGTTTTAATGTTCTCCTACAAAACGGATGTCAGTCGTTTTGATGACATGATAGCATGTCAGGTCTTGATATGAAAAAGGAATGCATATTTACATACTCCTTTATATTTTCCATTACATTAAGATTGACATGGAATTGAAATTACATGTAATTGAAAGGGGAAGGAATGAAGAGACTTCCTTACGCGTTTGGTTTATTAGAGGCAGACCTATCTTAGACTACTCTCACGGCTTTTTGATATGAATGTCCCCATATCATTACAATTTACTAGATGGGAAGTTAATCTGATTTTTCAACTAGAGCGAATCTGGGTGGTGCCTTTCCTGAGCCTCGTGGAATTAGTCTCCTTTGAGTCCAGTAATCAAACACCGACGGGTTAGTCTTCTGGTGGAGGAATCACACAACATACATTCACATACATCGCGTCTCACCGTATGGAAATGATGACATGTGTGAAGCACTAATATCACAGGCAGATATGGTGCGAAGCACTAAAGTACAGTAAATAAAGCATTAGTACACATACATTCAATGTAAATGCAGTATTCACAGATATGCAGATAAAAGTTTTGAAAAGCTTGAATAGCGGCTTAAGCTCTCTTACTGGATTCCCCAGCAGAGTTGCCACCTATCAACGTCGGGATTTTTATTTCTCCCTTTTTTGTGCTTGTCTTTTGGTGTTCTCATTTTAGATGAGTTTTGTTTGAAAAGGTTCGACATGATATGTCGATGATTTGACTGTTAGAGTCGCCAGTTCGTAATTTTAAATGGTTGCACCAACTCTACCGATAAAAGGTTTGCACAAAGACCAAATGGTTTTACACTGTTCAACTGGTCTTGGAAACCGAGATTCGTTAGGGTCCGAGTGTAAGACCCCAACTTATTAATGAATAAAATTAAATTTTCTCTAAATATTATTGTGAATAATAAGGTGTTAATTTGATATAATACTTTGGTTATGGGTGAAATGTGTAAATTTTGCAAAATAAACAAATGGTTATAAAATATTCATTTTGTCGGGAAATATTAGTTTTGTCGTGGAATATTCTTTCTGTCGAGGAATATTCGTACGACGGTGCAGCTATTTGTGGGCCCCATAACGAAAAGCGATTAGATGAAGAAAACGACAAGTATAAGTTATTTATAAATAACGGCGTAGTTGTTACCGTCAATACTGTTGGAATACCCGGTGGTTAAAATACAGTAGCACACGGTATTGCACCAATTATTGATCCTTACGTAAGAAGGCACTACTCAATAATTGTTACAGTAATTACTGTTCAATATTTTATTTTATTGATTCAATAATTGCTACGTTGATATTTTATATTATTGTTGTTTCAATAATTATCGCTGCACAGTATTTTCCATTATCAGATCAATAATTCATATTATTTGAATAATATTATTAGATAACATTATTGGCAATGTCTAGAAAGTTCTGTCTAAGGAGAGGTTTGGCCATCTAATTGAGTGCTAGTAAGGAGAAATCCTTATTGGAAAGCCCCCTCTTTCCTGGGAACGTCCTGGTTGTCATAATTGTGATTCTGTGATATTATTTGTGAATAATTAATTATTGATTTATATGATAAGAAAATATATTTTTTTTGTGGATATAAATGAGTGATATATTTTTGTGGTTATAAATGAAGGAATTAATGTTGAGTGGTTTATCAGTATTTTTGTCGAAATGGAGGTATTAAAAATCAAACCAGTGTTTTTGAGTTATATTGCGTGAGTTATAATTTTTAATCCGACCGTTGGATCATTGTGATTTTTGGATATGTTATATATATATATATATATATATATATATATATATAAGTTGAGTATATGTCCACAAATTTTGAACCGTTAAAAATGAACGTATGATTTGTTATGAATTTTAAGAGATGACTGATTCAGAAATTATTGAAGTTTCGAAATTTATCATTTTGGTGGAAAATTCTAGAATTGGTGGGCCCCACTATTGGTTGGTGAGAAATGTGCTGAAATTTTTATTTAAATGTGGTGGGTGGAAATAGTAGCAGGTAAAGCCATCAGGTTGCAGGTCAAGTCTGCTTCGGCGTGCTAACATTTTCCTATAAATAGAGGGCTAAGTTAGAATTGAAAATCACACCAGAATTCACAAGTTTTCTCTCTTTCTCTCTTTATATTCTCGAGCGTATTTTGTGAGTATTTTGATACTTTGAGAGTTGCTATTCAGCACAAGTTTCATTCAGTCTTATATATAATATTCTGATCAGAAGTACTATTCGTTTGAGGTAAGGGATGTTATTTTTTTTCCGCAAATGATATTACTTCTTTCAATATCATGCCGAAATATTGGTTTAAACTTTTTATCAAATTTGAAACTTTTTGTGTCGGGGTTACTATTCACGTATACGTTACTATTCACGTATACGGCACTATTCACGAATACGGCACTATTCACCGAAAAATAAAATTTTCTTCTTTTTGTTCAAGTTGTCTATTATGGTTACTATCTTTGATTGTATCCATATTTTGATCTTTATTTTTGAATTCTGCTTCAAAATTGGTTATTATGGAGTATTATTGAACTTGAATAAACTGTAATACGAATCCCTAATATTTGTTCTTTTATCTCACTGGATTCGTTCTCTTTAAAATATTTTTCATCATCCTCAGTCCTAAATGATGATACTACTGAATATCTTTGGCCTGTAGTGCAAAGATGAATGATTAACTGATGAATATCTTTGGCCCGTAGTGCAAAGATGAACATGTGTTGAGATGAACATGACCGACTGGTGTTACAAATGAATATCTTTGGCCTATAGTGCAAAGATGAATATTTGATTAAAGATGGTTATTGATTGATATTACAGGGATAAAATATCATTGATGGACTTTTAAATCTTAGAAGATAGTAGAATTCATTCTCTACTTGACTCTTCTAATGGTTTGCTGTTTCCGCTGCAGTTGTTGATCTAAAACTTGTTGTCTATTATATTTTATCAGATTTTTCTCTGTTAAAGACTAATGATAAGTTGTTGTTTATTATCTTAGTCATAATATTCTTTACTGGACTAGTTGAGCTCACCCTTTTCTTTTTTGTTCCATTTTTCTCAGGAGGCGAGAATATAGCGGGAACTAGTCGGGGTGTGGAGTGATGTTTCCAGTCAGTTGTGTTAGTAGTCCTCACTATTTTATAAAATAGTGTTTCAATAATTGTAATGAGAACTTATTTGAGTGTGGATATTGTCTAGAAGACAATATTTGTATTTAAACTCACAGTATTTGTGTTGTCGTATTTTGCACGACAATTATTATAATGAAGTAGTATTTGTTTCTGTACCATGCATTTGGCGACTCAGAATGGGTGATGTATACCTATTTTGGGGGCGTCACAGTTGGTATCAGAGATTAGGGATATGGTCTCTGGCGGAGATCGGGGAATAGAACTAGGAGGGGAGAGACGAGTAAATCATTCGCTAGTGTGTCCTACCTAAGCTTATTTGTTAGTTGGTCATAATATAGGGATATTATGTGATATGTTAATGTAACGACCCCAAAATAGGTTCATTCCACCCAACCCATTCTGAGTCGTCAAATACATGGTACAGAAAACAACTACAACTTTATTACAACAATTGTCGTGCAAAATACAACAACACATATGCTGTGAGTTTGGATACAAATATATACCAAATGTGACTCATGTTCCAACCGTGGATATCACCTCACAATAACACCTTACATAAAGGTATAGTCAAAAACTGTTTTAGAAATTAGAATCTTTGGGAAGTGCTCAAGGAAACCTTCGTACATGGGAGGCCACGCGTCTAGGTTATGATAGATATCATATGGCCACAGAATTATCCTTGGTTGACCCAATAGACCCCAAAGAAAAACGAGAAGATTACTATCATATTCTTCCCAATGGTAAGTCTTCTCTTGACATATCATTATCTCTACTGTCTCTAATTGAGAATTATACTTTAAACAAACACCAAGATTATATAGGTAGTGCTCGTATATATACTCAGCAAGTGGATGAGCACATCCCTGTCTTATGATGACACGAGGTTGTATGTCGTTAGACATCTTGTATGATAGTGGCAAACCACCCTTCCAACGTTGGGTACACCTTACCCTATTGGATTCACCAAATATAACTACTAAATGAACTTTTCTATACTGCTTCGGGAGAACATCCACAGCTAGAGACCACTGTTCTATTTCCCCGTTACCCTCGCTCGACCCAGCTACACTCTTATTACCTGAAAGGAATTGTGAAGCAAAAGGGTGAGCACAACTAGCCCAGTAAAGAATATCATGACTAAAGATAATTAAATTATCAGTAGCCTTCATCAATAATAAATCAGAGATTTAGAACATATGGTAAATGATAAAAATTTCAACCATATTTGCAGCGGAACGAGCAATCCATTAGAAGAGTCAAATAGACTATAAAGTCTATTATCTTCTCCATGTTAAAAATCCACCAACAATGTTTTATCCCTGTAACATCAATCAACAGTTCCTTTCCACAATCATATGAATAACTCATAATCATAATTGTGATTCTAAATTTTTCTTCGCACCCAGGACGAAGAATATTTTCATCACATGTCTTTACCTGAAACATCAAAGATCATGGTTATACCAAATCACAGTTCCTGTTCATAATCATACTAATAAATCCATCTTTGCACTACGACCAAAGATATTCAACAACAGTTTATCTTTGCACTACGGGCCAAAGATATTCATCAACAGACCATCTTTGCACTACAGGCCAAAGATATTCATCTACAATTCATCTTTGCACTACAGGCCAAAGATATTCCTCAACATGCAATCTTTGCACTACATGCCAAAGATATTCATCAACAGGCCATCTTTGCACTACATGCCAAAGATATTCATCAACAATTTATATTTGCACTACAGGCCAAATATATTCATATCTCAAAGAAATATATAATCATTTCAGAATTTATATAAACAATAATTATAACCATATTGATCAATTCACCTTTGCACTTAAGCTTAAGATATTCAATGGTCATGATCATACCAGTCACAATTCAACTTTGCACTACAGGCCAAAGAGAACCCTAGTCATGATCATACCAATAATCTACCCATCTTTACACTCCAGTGAAAGAGAATTTCAACATCAGGGTTATAAAAATGTTATATATGATGATAAAAATAATATGATCAACATATAGTTTTAATCTCAAGAGTAATATTCGTAACTCATGAATAGTAACCCCGACACAAAAGATAGAAATTCTACAATAAAATTCATACCAATATTTCGGTATAATGATATTGAAAGAATAACATTACTTAAATTTATAAACAATTTATTTTAATTGTTTACACTTTACTAATTAATGCATTTAATCATCATAAAATGCCAACTCTTACAATTTCATCA
This sequence comes from Panax notoginseng, assembly GCA_016801055.1. Lineage (NCBI taxonomy): Eukaryota > Viridiplantae > Streptophyta > Magnoliopsida > Apiales > Araliaceae > Panax > Panax notoginseng. The sequence continues at coordinate 183,442,968 of CM029017.1, forward strand.
TCAATAACCAAAACCCTCATCAAAAATCTGCATATACCTCATATAGGATTCTCAAGCCATAAAATCCTATTTTCCAATTTTCTTTCTTCACAAAACATATTTAATTCATTTACTCATAACTAGACCATTTTCATGAAAAATACCAAATCAGTTCCAAAAATATTTCTTTTCTGGGATTTAGCATAATATAGTCCCATAGTGAACATATATTTTTCTCAGAATTTTTAAAAGTCATTTACTATTTTTCATATGGCCAAAATAGCCGAATATTTAGACATTTATCAAAAATTGTACTTTTGTCTAAAAATTCTGAAATTTACAAAGTATACTTCTATCATATACATGTACTCCCAATAAAAATTTCATCAATTTTGGAGTTAACCACAAGAAATTATAAGCAGTTACTTTTAAAATAGTCTTTTCTCATAAAATTCATAACTCTCAATCTATACATCCAAAAATCACCATTTTTGGACACAATCAATAAAACTCATCAAAATATCATTTCAAATTTTTCCAGAATTTTTGAAGTTCAGAAAAAATTACGAAACTGAAAAACATAACAACCCTTAAAATCCCTTACTATCCCTTACTATCCCTTACCTCAAAAGAGCAGTACTTCTGATCGGTATAAGGCTGAAGGAAACTTGCACTGATGAATAGCAACTCACCAAGTATCTAAATACTCACAAAATACACTCAATAATCTAGAGAGAGAAAGAGAGAAAGCTTATGTTTCTGGTGTGATTTTCAATTCTAACTTAGCCCTCTATTTATAGGAAAATTTTGGTAGGTTTGACCTGCAACCTGATGGCTTTACCTGCTACTATTCCCACCCACCACATTTGAAATATAATTCAGCACATTTCTTCACCAACCACAAGTGGGGCCCACCAATTCTAGAATTTTCCACCAAAATGATAAACTCCGAAAATTCAACAATTTCTGAACCAGTCATCTCGTAAAATTCATAACAAATCATACATTCATTTTTAACGGTTCAAAATTTGTGGACATATACTCAACTTATATATGTATAACATATCCAAATATTACCACGATCCAACGGTCGGATTAAAAATTATAACCCCCGCAAAATATCTCAAAAACCCTGATTTTTAATACCTCCATTCCGACAAAAATACTGATAAAAACCTCAACATTAACTCCTTCATTTTAACCACAAAAATATATCCCTCATTTATATCCACATAAAATAAATATTTTCTTATCATATAAATCAATAATTAATTATTCACAAATAATATTACAGAATCACATTTATGACAACCAGGCCGTTCCCAGGAAAGAGGGGGCTTTCCAATAAGGATTTCTCCTTACTAGCGCGCAATTAGATGACCAAACCTCTCCTTAGACAGAACTTTCTAGACATTGCCAATAATGCTATCTAATAATACTATTCAAATAATATGAATTATTGATCTGATAATGGAAAATACTGTGCAGCAACAATTATTGAACAACAATAATATAAAATTTCAACGTAGCAATTATTGAATCAATAAAATAAAATATTGAACAGTAATTACTGTAACAATTATTGAGTAGTGCCTTCTTACGTAAGAATCAATAATTTCAAAAATACTGTGCAATACCGTGTGCTACTGTGCAATAACGCGTATTACTGTATTTTAACCACCGGGTATTTCAACAGTATTAACGATAACAACTACGCCGTTATTTGTAAAAACTCAAATTTGTCGTTTTTCTTCACCCGACAGTTATTCGTTATGGGGCCCACAAATAGCTGCGCCGTCGTACGAATATTCTCCGACAGAAAGAATATTCCACGACCAAACGAATATTCCCCGACAACAATGATTATTTTATAACCACTTGCTTATTTTGAAAAAAAAATTCATATTTCACCCATAACTTTAAACTTTTATCAATTTAACCATTTACTGAATAGTAATTATAAGAAAAATTGAATACTTTTATTTCATAAAATTCGGGGTCTTACAATCTCCCCTCCTTATGAAATTTCGTCCCCGAAATTTACGTACCTGGTATTTCGAAGAGTTGAGAATACCTTGCTTCCATTTCAGATTCTATCTCTCAGATCATCATGATTTCTCCATTGCTCATCTCCCATGATAACTTCATTTGGGTTCCTCATTTGTTGGGAAGTCATGACAACCGCCATCCCTCGAACTACTCGGCTTTGACTTGTCTGGAGCAGCATTTGGTGTCATCATTACCGTTGGAATATACCTTTCTATAGGACATATTCCTCCCTCAACTGCCTCTTCGTACTCCTCATTCATAATCTGAATCATCAATCTTCGATCCATATCGGATTCAGGTTGACCGCTATGTACAGGGTAATTCAAAACTCGATGTTGGGTTCTCCCAATTGCTTTCCAAAAAGAGAAATTCATATCATCTATTTTAGCCTTCTTAGATCGAACATCTCTTTCCACAATATCCACGTGTCGTGCGGCTTTTGCCCATGCATCACTTATTCTCACTCGTTCAATTTTTTCTTCTTTCAGCTCAGATTCCATTTTTATCATCTTATACTCTGCCAAAGAATGCTTCTGTTCAAGCATCACATATCGGGTAACACAAGCTTGAATTGTTGCATCCTTTTGTTCCACGACCGCCTGTCGTTCTTCTGCCTGTTCTTCTAACTCATGAATACGATTTTGAAATTCTACATTTTGATCATATAATACCTCTAATAAACTCTCCTCTGGTACTTCTTCTTCCTCTTCTTCCTCAGTCTCAGCTGTTACCTCTGCGACTATCTCGGGTGCAACTATCAATTCTTCACTCACCACATAGATATCTCTAATTTCTTCTTCGTCTGACATCACATTATCATGGTTAGTGATTAGAGGTATCCCCACAGTCTCATTCACTCCATTGTTAGCATTCTCAGCTGCCATTCTCAAATACTGCCATAAAATAAGGGTTAATTAAACAAATTAACATATCACATAATATCCCAATATTATGACTAACCAACAAATAAGCTTAGGTAGGACACACTAGCGAAGGATTTACGCATCTCTCCCCTCCTAGTTATATTCCCCGATCTCCACCAGAGATCATATCCCTAAGCTCTGATACCAACTGTAACGACCCCAAAATAGGTTCATTCCACCCAACCCATTCTGAGTCGTCAAATACATGGTACAGAAAACAACTACAACTTTATTACAACAATTGTCGTGCAAAATACAACAACACATATGCTGTGAGTTTGGATACAAATATATACCAAATGTGACTCATGTTCCAACCGTGGACATCACCTCACAATAACACCTTACATAAAGGTATAGTCAAAAACTGTTTTAGAAATTAGAATCTTTGGGAAGTGCTCAAGGAAACCTTCGTACATGGGAGGCCACGCGTCTAGGTTATGATAGATATCATATGGCCACAGAATTATCCTTGGTTGACCCAATAGACCCCAAAGAAAAACGAGAAGATTACTATCATATTCTTCCCAATGGTGAGTCTTCTCTTGACATATCATTATCTCTACTGTCTCTAATTGAGAATTATACTTTAAACAAACACCAAGATTATATAGGTAGTGCTCGTATATATACTCAGCAAGTGGATGAGCACATCCCTGTCTTATGATGACACGAGGTTGTATGTCGTTAGACATCTTGTATGATAGTGGCAAACCACCCTTCCAACGTTGGGTACACCTTACCCTATTGGATTCACCAAATATAACTACTAAATGAACTTTTCTATACTGCTTCGGGAGAACATCCACAGCTAGAGACCACTGTTCTATTTCCCCGTTACCCTCGCTCGACCCAGCTACACTCTTATTACCTGAAAGGAATTGTGAAGCAAAAGGGTGAGCACAACTAGCCCAGTAAAGAATATCATGACTAAAGATAATTAAATTATCAATAGCCTTCATCAATAATAAATCAGAGATTTAGAACATATGGTAAATGATAAAAATTTCAACCATAGTTGCAGCGGAACGAGCAATCCATTAGAAGAGTCAAATAGACTATAAAGTCTATTATCTTCTCCATGTTAAAAATCCACCAACAATGTTTTATCCCTGTAACATCAATCAACAGTTCCTTTCCACAATCATATGAATAACTCATAATCATAATTGTGATTCTAAATTTTTCTTCGCACCCAGGACGAAGAATATTTTCATCACATGTCTTTACCTGAAACATCAAAGATCATGGTTATACCAAATCACAGTTCCTGTTCATAATCATACTAATAAATCCATCTTTGCACTACGACCAAAGATATTCAACAACAGTTTATCTTTGCACTACGGGCCAAAGATATTCATCAACAGACCATCTTTGCACTACAGGCCAAAGATATTCATCTACAATTCATCTTTGCACTACAGGCCAAAGATATTCCTCAACATGCATCTTTGCACTACATGCCAAAGATATTCATCAACAGGCCATCTTTGCACTACATGCCAAAGATATTCATCAACAATTCATATTTGCACTACAGGCCAAATATATTCATATCTCAAAGAAATATATAATCATTTCAGAATTTATATAAACAATAATTATAACCATGTTGATCAATTCACCTTTGCACTTAAGCTTAAGATATTCAATGGTCATGATCATACCAGTCACAATTCAACTTTGCACTACAGGCCAAAGAGAACCCTAGTCATGATCATACCAATAATCTACCCATCTTTACACTCCAGTGAAAGAGAATTTCAACATCAGGGTTATAAAAATGTTATATATGATGATAAAAATAATATGATCAACATATAGTTTTAATCTCAAGAGTAATATTCGTAACTCATGAATAGTAACCCCGACACAAAAGATAGAAATTCTACAATAAAATTCATACCAATATTTCGGTATAATGATATTGAAAGAATAACATTACTTAAATTTATAAACAATTTATTTTAATTGTTTACACTTTACTAATTAATGCATTTAATCATCATAAAATGCCAACTCTTACAATTTCATCATCAATAACCAAAACCCTCATCAAAAATCTGCATATACCTCATATAGGATTCTCAAGCCATAAAATCCTATTTTCCAATTTTCTTTCTTCACAAAACATATTTAATTCATTTACTCATAACTAGACCATTTTCATGAAAAATACCAAATCAGTTCCAAAAATATTTCTTTTCTGGGATTTAGCATAATATAGTCCCATAGTGAACATATATTTTTCTCAGAATTTTTAAAAGTCATTTACTATTTTTCATATGGCCAAAATAGCCGAATATTTAGACATTTATCAAAAATTGTACTTTTGTCTAAAAATTCTGAAATTTACAGAGTATACTTCTATCATATACATGTACTCCCAATAAAAATTTCATCAATTTTGGAGTTAACCACAAGGAATTATAAGCAGTTACTTTTAAAATAGTCTTTTCTCATAAAATTCATAACTCTCAATCTATACATCCAAAAATCACCATTTTTGGACACAATCAATAAAACTCATCAAAATATCATTTCAAATTTTTCCAGAATTTTTGAAGTTCAGAAAAATTACGAAACTGAAAAACATAACAACCCTTAAAATCCCTTACTATCCCTTACTATCCCTTACCTCAAAAGAGCAGTACTTCTGATCGGTATAAGGCTGAAGGAAACTTGCACTGATGAATAGCAACTCACCAAGTATCTAAATACTCACAAAATACACTCAATAATCTAGAGAGAGAAAGAGAGAAAGCTTATGTTTCTGGTGTGATTTTCAATTCTAACTTAGCCCTCTATTTATAGGAAAATTTTGGTAGGTTTGACCTGCAACCTGATGGCTTTACCTGCTACTATTCCCACCCACCACATTTGAAATATAATTCAGCACATTTCTTCACCAACCACAAGTGGGGCCCACCAATTCTAGAATTTTCCACCAAAATGATAAACTCCGAAAATTCAACAATTTCTGAACCAGTCATCTCGTAAAATTCATAACAAATCATACGTTCATTTTTAACGGTTCAAAATTTGTGGACATATACTCAACTTATATATGTATAACATATCCAAAAATTACCACGATCCAACGGTCGGATTAAAAATTATAACCCCCGCAAAATATCTCAAAAACCCTGATTTTTAATACCTCCATTCCGACAAAAATACTGATAAAAACCTCAACATTAACTCCTTCATTTTTAACCACAAAAATATATCCCTCATTTATATCCACATAAAATAAATATTTTCTTATCATATAAATCAATAATTAATTATTCACAAATAATATTACAGAATCACATTTATGACAACCAGGCCGTTCCCAGGAAAGAGGGGGCTTTCCAATAAGGATTTCTCCTTACTAGCGCGCAATTAGATGACCAAACCTCTCCTTAGACAGAACTTTCTAGACATTGCCAATAATGCTATCTAATAATACTATTCAAATAATATGAATTATTGATCTGATAATGGAAAATACTGTGCAGCAACAATTATTGAACAACAATAATATAAAATTTCAACGTAGCAATTATTGAATCAATAAAATAAAATATTGAACAGTAATTACTGTAACAATTATTGAGTAGTGCCTTCTTACGTAAGAATCAATAATTTCAAAAATACTGTGCAATACCGTGTGCTACTGTGCAATAACGCGTATTACTGTATTTTAACCACCGGGTATTTCAACAGTATTAACGATAACAACTACGCCGTTATTTGTAAAAACTCAAATTTGTCGTTTTTCTTCACCCGACAGTTATTCGTTATGGGGCCCACAAATAGCTGCGCCGTCGTACGAATATTCTCCGACAGAAAGAATATTCCACGACCAAACGAATATTCCCCGACAACAATGATTATTTTATAACCACTTGCTTATTTTGAAAAAAAATTTCATATTTCACCCATAACTTTAAACTTTTATCAATTTAACCATTTACTGAATAGTAATTATAAGAAAAATTAAATACTTTTATTTCATAAAATTAGGGATCTTACAGTTAATTTGTTTAATTAACCCTTATTTTATGGCAGTATTTAGGAATGGCTGCTGAGAACGTTAATAATGGAGTGTTTGAGACCGTGGAAACACCTTTAGTTACCAATCAGGAGAATGTGCAACAGGCTGGCAATATTCCTCATGTAATTAACGTTACCGAGCAAACGATGAATGATGGAATGTTTAGGAGCTTTTTGCAGTTCATGCAAAATTAGACGAGGGAGACTCGGGTGCAGAATACGGGTGGAAATGATAACAATGCGCGGCTTGTCACAGTCAAGCAGTTTAAAGAGTTGGGACCACCAGAATTTAAGGAAAAGCCGGATCCGATCATGGCGAAAACGTGGGTCAAGCAAATTACCAAGATATTCGATGTCTTGGGATATACGGAGGAACAGATGGTTCCATTCGCCACCTTTATGTTCCGCGGTGAGGCAGACTACTGGTGAGAGTCTGTGAAGCGTACCCAGCCTGACGCACTCAACATGTCCTGGGAAACATTTCAAAAACTGTTTAATGACAAGTACTTTCCTGAAAGTATTTGTCATATGAAGGAGGTAAATTTTATTAGACTGGAACAAAATAACATGACGGTGTCCTAGTACGAGGCAAAATTTGCAGAGTTATCCAGGTTTGCACCTCATTTGGTCGAGAATGAGGAACGAATGACAAAGATGTTTCTGAGAGGTTTAAAACCCGAGATTCGGCAATATCTTATCTCTCATAAATTTTCTTTATATTCAGATGTTGTAAACAGGGCCCAATTATTAGAGCGAGATAATGAGTATATTCAACCGAGGGAACACAACCAAGGTAATACCGGTGGCAGAGGTCATCGGACCAATGAAAACCAGCAGGGAGAAAAATATTCGGACAAAAGTGGTAACCACTCTGGTGGAAATCGTGGCCGTGATAATAGAAGGAGCGAGTCGGGAGGAGATTTCAAGAAGAGAAGGTACAACAATGATAACGTGAAAACGTCAGCACAAACATCAACTGTTTCTAGGGGAGGAGAACGAGCACCGGTCGTTTGTTACAAATGTGGGAAAGAGGGACATATCAGCCCAAACTGCCCACAACAATCCAAGGTATGTTATAACTGTGGAAAGGAGGGTCATATAGCTCGAGAGTGTTCTGTAGCAAAACCAAGTTCAGCAGGGATGGTGACTCTAAAAGCTGTCCCGGATAAGTCGAAATCAGCGGTTCTTGGAAGAGCGTTTGTCGTGACTGGCCAAAACGCGAGAAACCCGTACGAGGTGATCACGGGTAAGCTAATCTTGAATTCTTACGAAGTTTATACTTTACTAGATACCGGTTCTATCCATTCTTTTATCTCTCCTGCTTGTGCTCAACGTTTAAACTTGACTCCGGAGAAATTAGACTTTGACTTATCTGTGGAGACTCCGTTAGGAGAAACTTTCATTACATTTACAGTTTATAAATCTTGCATGATCCAAGTTGGCACTATCACATTACCTGTTGACCTTATCTCTTTAAAGATACTTGCTTTTGATGTGATTTTAGGAATTGATTGGTTAACCACTCATCATGCCAAAATTGATTGTTTTCGTAAGGTTGTTAGTTTTCATATTCCTAACCAACCTGTCATACGAATTCAAACATAAACCATTAAAATCAATCACTGTCATATCAAGCCACAAAGCTATTCGTTTATTGAAAAACGGATGTCAAGCTTTCTTAGCCCATGTTATGGATTTGAACAAAGACAAGTCAGATTTGAATAATATTTCTATTGTTAGAGAATTTCCTGACGTATTTCCTGAAGAACTTCCTGGTCTACCCCCAGAACGTGAAGTTGAATTCTTTATTGACCTTGAACCCGGTACAAAGCCCATTTCTAAAACCCCATATCGAATGGCTCCTATTGAACTTCAGGAGTTAAAAGTCCAACTACAGGAGTTGTTGGACATCGGTTTTATTCGTCCTAGTACGTCTCCTTGGGGTGCTCCTGTTTTATTCGTAAAGAAGAAAGACGGGAGTATGCGACTTTGTATTGACTATCGAGAATTGAACCATGTCACCATCAAGAATAGGTATCCGCTACCTCGCATTGATGACCTGTTCGACCAGTTGCAAGGAGCACAATTCTTTTCAAAGATCGATCTTCGTTCTGGATATCATCAGCTGAAGATTAAAACTGAGGATATTCCAAAGACTGCCTTCAGAACTCGGTACGGGCATTATGAATTCTTAGTCATGTCTTTTGGATTGACTAATGCTCCTGCTGCCTTCATGGATATGATGAACCGTGTATTCAAAGAATATTTAGATCAGTTCGTTGTTGTCTTTATTGATGACATCCTCATCTATTCCAAAAGCCGTGAAGATCATGAGCGCCATTTGAAGCTGGTATTGCAAAGGCTTCGTGAAAATAAGCTATATGCCAAACTGAAGAAATGCGAGTTCTGGCTTGAGGAAGTAGCATTCCTTGGGCACGTGGTGTCAAAACATGGAGTATCTGTCGACCCGGCGAAGATTGAAGCCATACAAAGTTGGGAGCAACCGAAGTCGGTAACCGAAGTACGTAGCTTTCTGGGCTTAGCTGGTTATTATCGGAGATTTGTGGAAGGATTTTCTCGAATCGCTACTCCGTTAACTCAGCTGACTCGGAAAGATACAAAATTCGTATGGAGTGAGGAATGCGAGAAGAGTTTCCAAGAACTCAAGAGGAGACTCATTTCGGCACCTGTTCTGACAATACCATCTGGTTCGGATGGATTTGTTATCTACAGCGATGCTTCAGGCAAAGGGTTAGGATGTGTTCTCATGCAACATGGGAAAGTCATAGCCTATGCCTCACGACAACTCAAAGAATATGAGAGGAATTATCCTACTCATGATTTGGAGTTGGCAGCAGTCGTTTTTGCGTTGAAGATCTGGAGACACTACCTGTATGGGGAGAAAGTGGAGATCTATACAGATCATAAAAGCCTCAAATATTTCTTCACCCAAAAGGAACTCAACATGCGGCAACGACGTTGGCTTGAGCTGTTGAAAGATTACGATCATACCATCCAATATCATCCTGGAAAAGCAAACGTAGTAGCTGACGCATTGAGTAGAAGATCATATGCGGGTACGAGTGCAATGTTGTTAACACAAAGGCCCATTTTGTATGACTTGCAAAGGATGGAGATAGAGATGAAGGCTCCAAGTACCCACATGATGATATCAAATATACGAGTAGAACCGACTTTAATCGATAAAGTTAAAGCTGCTCAAGCTACGGACATGGAGCTGATGCGTATGAAGAAGAAAGTGCAAGAAGGTGCTATTCCAGAAGCAAGAATCGATGAAGAAGGAATACTTCGAGTCAACTCCAGACTTTGTGTTCCTAACGATTTTGACTTGAAGCATAGAATAATGATGGAGGCACACAACACACCGTTTGCAATCCATCCTGGGAGTACCAAAATGTATCACGATCTTCGACATACATTTTGGTGGAGCAATATGAAAAGAGAGATCGCGGAGTTTATCTCGAGATGTTTAACTTGTCAACGTGTAAAAGCGGAGCATCAAGTACCAAAGGGTCCATTGCAACCACTTGAGATTCCGAAATGGAAGTGGGAACACATTACTATGGATTTTGTTACAGGTCTTCCCAAGGTTTCTCAAGGCATAGATGCGATTTGGGTTATTGTTGATAGATTAACCAAGTCCGCTCATTTCTTGCCGATACGTGAGACTTATTCCCTTGAACGTCTTGCTAGTATGTACGTGAACGAGATTGTGAGATTGCATGGCATGCCAGTATCCATAGTTTCGGATCGTGACCCAAGATTCACTTCACGATTTTGGGTTAGCTTGCAGAAAGCTATGGGCACGGATTTACGATTCAGTTCAGCATACCATCCTCAAACGGACGGACAATCAGAGAGGACTATTCAAACTCTTGAAGATCTATTAAGACTTTGTGTCTTAGATCTCAAAGGGAGTTGGGATAAGTACCTACCATTGGTGGAATTCTCCTACAACAACAGTTATCAGGCGAGCATAGGTATGGCTCCATTTGAGGCGTTGTATGGAAGAAAATGTCGTTCTCCAGTATGCTGGGACGAGGTGGGTGAAGCAACATTGTTGGGACCAGAGTTGGTACGCATTACTACAGAGAAGATCCAAACGATTCGACAACGTATACAAACGGCACAGGATCGACAAAAGAGTTATGCGGATCTTCATCGGAAGGACGTGGAATTTAATATTGGGGATCATGTATTGTTACGTGTTGCACCATGGAAGGGAGTTACAAGATTTGGGAAGAGAGGAAAGCTCAATCCAAGATTTGTTGGTCCATTTGAGATTCTTGAGCGAATAGGAAATGTGGCATATAGACTCGCATTACCTCCAAGCATGTCTCGTGTTCATAATGTTTTTCACATATCTATGCTTCGTAAATATGTTAAAGACCCGAACCACATTATTGAGTTAGAACCAGACGAGATAGCTGAAGATTTAACGTACGAGGAGGTACCTGTTAAGATCTTGGATAGGAAAGAGCATGTCCTACGCACGAAGGTTATACCACAAGTTAAGGTTTTGTGGAGAAACCATGCTATTGAAGAAATGACCTGGGAGTTGGAATCAGAAATGAAAGCGAGGTATCCTCACCTTTTTGAAACATCAGGTACGTACGTCAATTTCGAGGACGAAATTTCATAAGGAGGGGAGGTTGTAAGACCCCAACTTATTAATGAATAAAATCAAATTTTCTCTAAATATTATTGTGAATAATAAGGGGTTAATTTGATATAATACTTTGGTTATGGGTGAAATGTGCAAATTTTACAAAATAAGCAAGTGGTTATAAAATATTCATTTTGTCGGGGAATATTCGTTTGGTCGTGGAATATTCTTGCTGTCGGGGAATATTCGTACGACGGCGCAGCCTTGTGTGGGCCCCATAACGGAAAGCGATTGGATGAAGAAAACGACAAGTATAAGTTGTTTATTAATAACGGCGTAGTTGTTACCGTTAATACTGTTGGAATACCGGTGGTTAAAATACAGTAATAACGCGTGGTTGCACAGTAGCACACGGATTGCACAGTATATTGAATTATTGATTCGTACGTAAGAAGGCACTACTCAATAATTGTTACAGTGATTACAGTTCAATATTTTATTTTATTGATTCAATAATTGCTGCATTGATATTTTATATTATTGTTGTTTCAATAATTGTTGCTGCACAGTATTTCCCATTATCAGATCAATAATTCATATTATTTGAATAATATTATTAGATAACATTATTGGCAATGTCTAGAAAGTTCTGTCTAAGGAGAGGTTTGGTCATCTAATTGCGCGCCAGTAAGGAGAAATCCTTATTGGAAAGCCCCCTCTTTCCTGGGAACGGCCTGGTTGTCATAAATGTGATTCTGTAATATTATTTGTGAATAATTAATTATTGATTCATATGATAAGGAAATATTTATTTTATGTGGATATAAATGAGGGATATATTTTTTTTAAAAATGAAGGAGTTAATGTTGAGGTTTTTATCATATTTTTGTCGGAATGGAGGTATTAAAAATCAGGGTTTTTGAGATATTTTGCGGGGGTTATAATTTTTAATCCGACCGTTGGATCGTGGTAATTTTTGGATATGTTATACATATATAAGTTGAGTATATGTCCACAAATTTTGAACCGTTAAAAATGAACGTATGATTTATTACGAATTTTACAAGATGACTGGTTCAGAAATTGTTGAATTTTCGGAGTTTATCATTTTGGTGGAAAATTCTAGAATTGGTGGGCCCCACTTGTGGTTGGTGAAGAAATGTGCTGAATTATATTTCAAATGTGGTGGGTGGGAATAGTAGCAGGTAAAGCCATCAGGTTGCAGGTCAAACCTACCAAAATTTTCCTATAAATAGAGGGCTAAGTTAGAATTGAAAATCACACCAGAAACAAGTTTTCTCTCTTTCTCTCTCTAGATTATTGAGTGTATTTTGTGAGTATTTAGATACTTTGAGAGTTTCTATTCATCAGAGCAAGTTTCTTTCAGCCTTATACCGGTATTCCGACCAGAAGTACTGATATTTTGAGGTAAGGGATATTATTTTCTTCTTAATGATATTATTTTCTTCAATATCATTATGCTGAAATATTGATATGAGTTTTTATCAAATTTGGAACTTTTTGTGTCGGGGGTTACTATTCACGTATACGGCACTATTCACGTATACGGCACTATTCACGAATACGGCACTATTCACCGAAAAATAAAATTTTCCCTTTTTGTCCAAGATGTCTATTATGGTTACTATCTTTGATTGTATCCATGTTTTGATCTTTATTTTTGAATTCTGCTTCACAATTGATTATTATGAAGTATTATTGATCTTGGATAAACTGTTATACGAATCCCTACTATTTGTCCTTCTGTCTCATTGGATTCGTTCTCTTTAAGATATTTTTCATCATCCTCAGTCCTAAATGATGATATTACTGAATATCTTTGGCCTGTAGTGCAAAGATGTATAATTACTTGATGAATATCTTTGGCCTGTAGTGCAAAGATGTATAATTACTTGATGAATATCTTTGGCCTGTAGTGCAAAGATGAACAGGTGTTGAGATGAACATGACCGACTGATGATACAAATGAATATCTTTGGCCTGTAGTGCAAAGATGAATATTTGGTTAAAGATGATTATTAATTGATGTTACAGGGATAAAATATTGATGATGGACTTTTAAATCTTAGAAGATAGTAGAATTCTTTCTCTACTTGACTCTTCTAATGGTTTGCTGTTTCCGCTGCAGTTGTTGATCTAAAACTTGTTGTCGATTATATTTTATCAGATTTTTCCCTGTTGAAGACTAACGATAATTTGTTGTATATTATCTTAGTCATAATATTCTTTACTGGGCTAGTTGAGCTCACCCTTTTCCTTTTTGTTCCATTTTTCTTCTCAGGAGGTGAGAACATAGCAGGATCTAGTCGGGGTATGGAGTGATGGTTCTAGAAAGATGTATTAGCAGTCCTCACTATTTCTGTAAAATAGTGTTTGAATAATTGTAATGAGGATTTATTTGAGTGTGGATATTGTCTAGAAGACAATATTTGTATTTAAACTCACAGTATGTGTTGTCGTATTTTGCACGACAATTGTATTATTGAAGTTGTAGTTTGCTTTCTGTACCATGTATTTGGCGACTCAGAATGGGTGTTGTATACCTATTCTGGGGGCGTCACAGTGATTCTGTAATATTATTTGTGTATAATTAATTATTGATTTATATGATGAGGAAAATATTAATTTTATGTGGATATAGATGGAAAAAATTTTTAATGTGACAATTGTTGAAAATTAATAATTTATCTTTTTCTGATAAAATAATTCATTTAAATATATTATTTTAATAATATATTGATGGTGATATTTTTACAATGAATGTGGGATATATGAGTATATGAGGAGAAAGAGTATTTTTGTGGCATTAAATGATTAACACATGTTTTGTGTGTTGGTGGACACAATTCTTGACCGAAAATTTATTATTGACTGTAAAATCGCCCGTTTATGAATTTCGATTAATTTTTGTTTGGAATTTGGAAAAACTTTCTTCTGCAAAGTTGTAGAGAATTGAATTTCCTATAAAAACTAGCGAGATTCAAATTTTCTGATAAAAGGGCTATTTATTATGAATTATTGAAGTTCTGAAGTTCCGAAATAATTAATTTTTGAAAGTTTTATTTATTATTTTGAAGAAAAACATTTTTTGGCATTTAAGTGGGCTAACATGTGATATAAATGGGCTGAGATCAGATGTCTAGAGGTGGGCTAAGGAAAATTTGATAAATATATTATTATTATATTAAATTTTCTGCTTTGGTGTTCTAAGCATTTTCCTATAAATAGGGTGCTTAGGTTAGAATTAAAAATCACACAAGAAACACAAGTTTCTCTCTATTTCTCTCTCTATATCGAGCGTATTCTTGTGAGTATTTGATACTTTGAGTGTTGCTATACGGTGCAAGTTTCCTTCAGCACTATATCTAGTATTCCAGTCAGAAGTACCGTCTTTCCGAGGTAAGGGATGTTATTTCTTCTTAAATGATATTATTTTTTTCAATATCATTATGCCGAAGTATTGATCTGAATTTTTATCAAATTTGGAACTTTTCATGTCGGGGTTACTATTCACGAGTTACTATTCACGAGTTACTATTCACGAGTTACTCTATTCACCGAGAAATGAAATTTTCTTCTTTTCGTCCAAAATATCTATTCTGGATACTAGCTTTGATTGTATCCATGTTTTGATCATTCTTGAATTTTACTCCACTATGATTATTTATGAGGTATTTTTGGACATGGAATAGCTGAAATACGAATCCTTAATATTTATTATTTTGTTTCACTGGATTCGTTTCCTTAAAAATATTTTTCATCATCCTCAGTCTTAAATGATGATATAACTGAATATCTTTGGCCTGTAGTGCAAAGATGAATGATTTCTGATGAATATCTTTGGCCCGTAGTGCAAAGATGAACATGTGTTGAGGTGAACATGACCAACTGATGAATATCTTTGGCCTGTAGTGCAAAGATGACTATTTGATTCAAGATATTTATTGATTGATATTACAGGGATAAAATGTTGATGATGAGCTTTTAAATTCATAGATAATCGTAGATTTCATTCTCTACGTAACTTTTCTATGAATTATTATTTTTCGCTGCGAATATTGATTTAAAATTTGTTGTCTATTGTATTCTATTAAATTTTTCCCTGTTGAAGACTAACGATAATTTGTTGTATATTATCTTAGTCATAATATTCTTTACTGGGCTAGTTGAGCTCACCCTTTTCCTTGTTGTTCCATTTTCTTCTCAGGAGGCGAGAATGTAGCAAGTACTAGTCGGGGTATGGAATGAAGGTTCTAGAAAGTTGTTTTAGTAGTCCTCACCATTTTTTTTGTAAAGTATTGTACCAATAATTGTAATGAGGACTTATTTGAGTGTGGATATTGTCTAGATGACAATATTTGTATTTACACTCATAGTTTTTATGTTGTATTAATAAAGTTATAGTTGTTTCTGTACCATGTTATTGACGACTCAGAATGGGTGTTGTATACCTATTTTGGGGGCGTCACAGTTGGTATCAGAGCTTAGGGATATGATCTCTGGCAGAGATCGGGGAATAGAACTAAGAGGGGAGAGACGAGTAAATCCTTCGCTAGTGTGTCCTACCTAAGCTTATTTGCTGGTCGGTCTTAATATAGGGATATTATCTGATTTGTTAATTTGTTAAATTAACCCTTGTTTTATGGCAGTATTTGAGAATGTCGACTGAGAATGTTAACAGTGGAGTAAATGAAACTGTGGAGACACCTGTACTCACCAACGAGGAGAACGTGCAACAGGCTGGCAATGTTCCTCCTGTGAACAACACCAATGAGCAGACGATGAACGATGAGATGTTTAGAAGCTTTTTGCGGTTCATGCAAAACCAGACGAAGGAGATTCCTGTTCAAAATATAGGAAGAAACAATGGCAACGCACAGCTGGTCACAGCCAAGCAGTTCAAAGAGTTGGGACCACCAGAATTCTGGGGAAAACCGGATCCGATTAAGGCGGAGACATGGTTCAAGCAAATTACCAAGATATTTGATGTCTTGGGATGCACGGAGGAACAGAAGGTTCCATTCGCCACCTTTTTTTTCCGTGGCGAGGCAGACTACTTGTGGGAATCTGTGAAGCGTACCCATCCAGCTGCACTCAACATGTCTTGGGAGATATTTCAGAAGCTATTCAATGATAAGTACTTTCCTGAAAGTATTCGTCATATGAAGGAGGTAGAGTTTATTAGACTGGAGCAGAATAACATGACGGTGTCCCAGTACGAGGCGAAGTTTGCAGAGTTGTCCAGGTTTGCACCTCATTTGGTGGAGAATGAGGAACGTATGACACGGATATTTCTGAGAGGTTTGAAACCCGGCATACGTCAATATCTCATTTCTCATAAATTTTCTCTCTATTCAGATGTTGTCAACAGGGCTCAATTGTTGGAGCGAGATAACGAGTACGGTCAACCGAGGGACCACAACCAGGATCATATCGGTGACAACAGTCATCAGATCAATGATAACCAGCGGAGAAAGAAAAGTACAGACAAGAACGGCAACCACTCTGGTGGTAATCGTGGCTATGAAAATAGAAGAAGCGAGTCGGGAGGAGATTTTAAAAAGAGGAGATTCAAAAATGATAATACGAAGACGTCAGCACCAGCAGCAACTGGTTCCAAGGGAGGAGAACGGCCACCAGTCATATGCTATAAATGTGGAAAAGAGGGACATATCAGCCCAAACTGTCCACAACAGTTCAAGGTATGCTATAATTGTGGAAAGGAAGGACATATCGCTCGAGATTGTACGATAGCGAAACCAAGTTCAGCGGGGATGGTGACTCAAAAGGCTTTCCCAGAAAAGTCAAAGTCAACGGTTCCTGGAAGAGCGTTTGTCGTGACTGGTCAACATGCGAGGAACCCAAACGAGGTGATCACAGGTAAGCTAATCATAAATTCATGTGAAGTTTATACCTTACTAGATACCGGTGCTACCCATTCATTTATTTCTCCTGCTTGTGCTCAACGTTTAAACTTGACTCCGGAGAAATTAGACTTTGATTTATCTGTGGAGACTCCGTTAGGGGAAACTTTCATCACATCCACTGTTTATAAATCTTGTTTGATCCAAGTTGGCACCATCACCTTACCTGTTGACCTTATCTCTTTAAAGATACTTGCATTTGACGTGATTTTAGGAATTGATTGGTTAACTACTCATCATGCCAAAATTGATTGTTTTCGTAAGGTGATTAGTTTTCATATTCCTAATCAAGCTGTTGTTCGAATTCAAGCAACAAAGCCATTAAAATCAATCACTGTCATATCAAGTCATAAAGCCATTCGTTTATTGAAAAACGGATGTCAAGCTTTCTTAGCCCATGTTATGGATTTGAATAAAGACACGTCAAATTTGAATAATATTCCTGTTGTTAGTAACTTTCCTGACGTATTTCCTGAAGAACTTCCCGGTCTACCCCCAGAACGTGAAGTTGAATTCTTCATTGATCTTGAATCTGGTACAAAGCCCATTTCTAAAATCCCATATCGAATGGCTCCTATTGAACTTCAAGAGTTAAAAGTCCAACTACAAGAGTTGTTGGACATCGGTTTCATTCGTCCTAGTACATCTCCTTGGGGTGCTCCTGTTTTATTTGTAAAGAAGAAAGACGGGAGTATGCGACTTTGTATCGATTATCGGGAATTAAACCATGTCACTATCAAGAATAGGTATCCGCTACCTCGTATTGATGACCTGTTTGACCAGTTACAAGGAGCACAATTCTTTTCAAAAATCGATCTTCGTTCTGGATATCATCAGCTGAAGGTTAAAACTGAGGATATTCCGAAGACTGCCTTTAGAACTCGGTACGGGCATTATGAATTCTTAGTCATGTCTTTTGGATTGACTAATGCTCCTACGGCTTTCATGGATATGATGAACCGAGTATTCAAGGATTATTTGGATCAGTTCGTTGTTGTCTTTATTGATGACATCCTCATATATTCCAAAAGCCGTGAAGATCATGAACACCATTTGAAGCTGGTACTCCAAAGGCTGCGTGAAAACAAGTTATATGCTAAGTTGAAGAAATGCGAGTTCTGGCTTGAGGAAGTAGCATTCCTAGGGCACGTGGTGTCGAAACATGGAGTATCTGTAGACCCGGCGAAGATTGAAGCAATACAAAGCTGGGAGCAACTGAAGACGGTGACCGATGTACGTAGTTTTCTGGGCTTAGCTGGTTATTATCGGAGATTCGTAGAAGGGTTTTCTCGAATTGCTACCCCGTTAACTCAGCTGACTCGGAAAGATATCAAATTCGTATGGAGCGAAGAATGCGAGAAGAGTTTCAAAGAACTTAAGAGGAGACTCATTTCGGCACCTGTTCTGACAATACCATCTGGTTCGGATGGATTTGTTATCTACAGCGATGCTTCAGGTAAAGGGTTAGGATGTGTTCTCATGCAACGTGGGAAAGTCATAGCCTATGCCTCGCGACAACTTAAAGAATATGAGAGGAATTATCCTACTCATGATCTAGAGTTGGCAGCAGTCGTTTTCGCGCTAAAGATCTGGATGCACTATCTATATGGGGAGAAAGTGGAGATATATTCAGACCATAAAAGCCTCAAATATTTCTTCACTCAAAAAGAACTCAACATACGGCAACGACGGCGGCTCGAGCTGTTAAAAGATTACGACCACACTATTCAATACCATCCTGGAAAAGCAAACGTGGTAGCTGACGCGTTGAGTAGAAGATCATATGCAGGAACGAGTGCGATGATGTCAAGTATACATGTAGAACCAACTTTAATCGATAAAGTTAAAGTTGCTCAAGCTACAGACCCGGAGCTGATGCGGATGAAGAAGAAAGTGCAAGAAGGTGCTATTCCAGAAGCAAGAATCGATGAAGAAGGAATACTTCGAGTCCACTCCAGACTTTGTGTTCCTAACGATTCTGATTTAAAGTACAAGATCATGATGGAGGCACACAATACACCATTTGCAATCCATCCTGGAAGTACTAAAATGTATCGTGATCTTCGACATACATTTTGGTGGAACAATATGAAGAGAGAGATTGCAAAGTTTATCTCGAGGTGTTTAACTTGTCAACGTGTAAAGGCGGAGCATCAAGTACCAAAGGGTCCATTGCAACCACTTGAGATTCCGAAATGGAAGTGGGAACACATTACCATGGATTTCGTTACGGGTCTTCCCACGGTTTCTCAAGGCATAAATGCTATTTGGGTTATAGTTGATAGATTAACCAAGTCTGCTCATTTCTTGCCGATACGGGAGACTTATTCCCTTGAACGTCTTGCTAGTATGTACGTGAATGAGATTGTAAGGTTGCATGGCATGCCAGTATCCATAGTTTCGGATCGTGACGCAAGATTCACTTCAAGATTTTGGGTTAGCTTGCAAAAAGCTATGGGCACGGATTTACGGTTCAGTTCGGCATACCATCCTCAAACGGACGGGCAATCAGAGAGGACTATTCAAACTCTTGAAGATCTATTAAGACTTTGTGTCCTAGATTTCAAAGGAAGTTGGGATAAGTACCTACCATTGGTGGAATTCTCCTACAACAACAGTTATCAGGTAAGTATAGGTGTGGCTCCCTTTGAAGCATTGTATGGACGAAAGTGTCGCTCTCTAGTATGTTGGGATGAGGTGGGAGAAGCAACGTTGTTGGGACCAGAGTTGGTACGAATGACTACAGAGAAGATCCAAACGATTCGACAACGTATACAAACGGCACAGGATCGACAAAAGAGTTATGTGGATCTTCATGGAAAGGACGTGGAATTTAACATTGGGGATCATGTATTATTACGTGTAGCTCCATGGAAATGAGTTACAAGATTTGGGAAGAGAGGAAAGCTCAATCCATGATTTATTGGTCCATTTCAGATTCTTGACCGAGTAGGAAATGTGGCCTATAGACTTGCGTTACCTCCAAGTATGTCTCGTGTTCATAATGTTTTTAATATATCTGTGCTTCGTAAATATGTGAAAGACCCGAACCATGTTATTGAGTTAGAACCGGATGAGATAGCTGAAGACTTAACGTATGAGGAGGTACCTGTCAAGATCATGGATAAGAAGGAGCATGTCCTACGCACGAAGGTCATACCACAAGTTAAAGTTTTGTGGAGAAACCATGCTATTGAGGAAATGACCTGGGAGTTGGAAACGGAAATGAAAGCGAGGTATCCTCATCTTTTCGAAATACCAGGACGTATGTCAATTTCGAGGACGAAATTTCATAAGGAGGAGAGGTTGTAAGACCCCAAATTATTAATAAATGAAATTTAATTTCCTCTATTTATTATTCTGAAATAGTAAGGGTTGATTTGATTAATGTGGTTAGTTATGGGTAAATGCGTAAATATTTTAAATAAGCAAGTGGTTATAAAACTTCATTGTTGTCGGGGAATATTTGTTTGGTCGTGGAATATTCTTGTTGTCGGGGAATATTCGTACGACGGCGCAGCCTTGTGTGGGCCCCATAACAGAAAGCGATTGGATGAAGAAAACGACAAAAATAAGTTGTTTATAAATAACGGCATAGTTGTTACCGTTAATACTGTTGGAATACCCGGTGGTTAAAACACAGTAATACGCGTTGTTGCACAGTAGCACACGGTATTGCACCAATTATTGATTCTTACGTAAGAAGGCACTACTCAATAATTGTTACAGTAATTACTGTTCAATATTATATTTTATTGATTCAATAATTGCTGCGTTGATATTTTATATTACTGTTGTTTCAATAATTGTCACTACGCAGTATTTTTCATTATCGGAGCAATAATTCATATTATCTGAATAATATTATTAGATAACATTATTGGCAATGTCTAGATAGTTCTGTCTAAGGAGAGGTTTGGTCATCTAATTGCGCGCCAGTAAGGAGAAATCCTTATTGGAAAGCCCCCTCTTTC
The DNA here is from genome assembly GCA_016801055.1 of Panax notoginseng. Lineage (NCBI taxonomy): Eukaryota > Viridiplantae > Streptophyta > Magnoliopsida > Apiales > Araliaceae > Panax > Panax notoginseng. Next base: position 183,464,509 of record CM029017.1, read on the forward strand.
CTGGGAACGGCCTGGTTGCCAGTACTGTGATTCTGTAATATTATTTGTGTATAATTAATTATTGATTTATATGATGAGAAAAATATTGATTTTATGTGGATATAGATGGAGAAAATTTTTAATGTGACAATTGTTGAAAATTAATATTTTATCTTTTTCTGATAAAATAATTCATTTAAATATATTATTTTAATAATATATTGATGGTGATATTTTTACAATGAATATGGGATATATGAGTATATGAGGAGAAAGAGTATTTTTGTGGCATTAAATGATTAACACATGTTTTGTGTGTTGATGGACATAATTCTTGACCGAAAATTTATTATTGACTGTAAAATCGCCCGTTTATAAATTTCGATTAATTTTTGTTTGGAATTTGGGAAAACTTTCTTCTGCAAAGTTGTAGAGAATTGAATTTCCTATAAAAACTCGCGAGATTCGAATTTTCTGATAAAAGGGCTATTTATTATGAATTATTGATGTTCTGAAGTTCCGAAATAATTGATTTTTGGAAGTTTTATTTATTATTTTGAAGAAAAACGTTTTTTGACATTTAAGTGGGCTAACATGTGATATAAATGGGCTGAGATCAGATGTCTAGAGGTGGGCTAAGGAAAATTTGATAAATATATTATTATTATATTAAATTTTCTGCTTTGGTGTTCTAAGCATTTTCCTATAAATAGGGTGCTTAGGTTAGAATTGAAAATCACACCAGAAACACAAGTTTCTCTCTATTTCTCTCTCTATATCGAGCGTATTCTTGTGAGTATTTGATACTTTGAGTGTTGCTATACGGTGCAAGTTTCCTTCAGCACTATATCTAGTATTCCAGTCAGAAGTACCGTCTTTCCGAGGTAAGGGATGTTATTTCTTCTTAAATGATATTATTTTCTTCAATATCATTATGCCGAAGTATTGATCTGAATTTTTATCAAATTTAGAACTTTTCATGTCGGGGTTACTATTCATGAGTTACTATTCACGAGTTACTATTCACGAGTTACTATTCACGAGTTACTATTCACCGAAAAATGAAATTTTCTGCTTTTCGTCCAAAATATCTATTTTGGATACTAGCTTTGATTGTATCCATATTTTGATCATTCTTGAATTTTACTCCACTATGATTATTTATGAGGTATTTTTGGACATGGAATAGCTGAAATACGAATCCTTAATATTTATTATTTTGTTTCACTGGATTCGTTTCCTTAAAAATATTTTTCATCATCCTCAGTCTTAAATGATGATATAACTGAATATCTTTGGCCTGTAGTGCAAAGATGAATGATTTCCGATGAATATCTTTGGCCCGTAGTGCAAAGATGAACAGGTGTTGAGGTGAACAAGACCAACTGATGAATATCTTTGGCCTGTAGTGCAAAGATGACTATTTGATTCAAGATATTTATTGATTGATATTACAGGGATAAAATGTTGATGATGGGCTTTTAAATTCATAGATAATCGTAGATTTCATTCTCTACGTAACTTTTCTATGAATTATTATTTTCCGCTGCGAATATTGATTTAAAATTTGTTGTCTATTGTATTCTATTAAATTTTTCCCTGTTGAAGACTAACGATAATTTGTTGTATATTATCTTAGTCATAATATTCTTTACTGGGCTAGTTGAGCTCACCCTTTTCCTTGTTATTCCATTTTTTTCTCAGGAGGCGAGAATGTAGCAAGTACTAGTCGGGGTATGGAATGAAGGTACTAGGAAGTTGTTTTAGTAGTCCTCACCATTTTTTTTGTAAAGTATTGTACCAATAATTGTAATGAGGACTTATTTGAGTGTGGATATTGTCTAGATGACAATATTTGTATTTACACTCATAGTTTTTATGTTGTATTAATAAAGTTGTAGTTGTTTCTGTACCATGTTATTGACGACTCAGAATGGGTGTTGTATACCTATTTTGGGGGCGTCACATTCAGGGCTCCAGCTTTGAAACCTAGAGTTTCTATCGAGGTAATGTCGGTTAGTTAAGAAATGATATCCTTGGGTTTCCAACCAGGATAAGGGTTAGGAAAGAATTAGCAAGGAATCAAATGCCCAATTCAAATTCTCAGCCAGACAGGGAAGGCCGGACTAGGCTACTCCTCTAGGTCCAGTCACAGGAACCCGCACAAGTACACAACAGTTCCTTCATCTATAATTCTATTGCCTAAACCTACAGATGCATATTTTGTACGGCCTCAAAGGAAAATCCATGTCTCCGTGACAGGTATGCTATTTCCTAAGCCCAGACCACCTAATGGGAAAGAAGTCTTAATTCCAGACCCAGATATTTAGGGAAGGAATCAAAGGCGCAAACAACACATAAAAAGACGGTTGTCAAAGATGCACGTCCTGATATAAATAGAGGGTATAAACAGGGATATCCGAGATGATGACTGTCCAGACGTCATAGTCATCATTCAAGAAGAGGAGGATGATAATCGCCCCTTAATCATAGCTGTCCACCAGGACTTGACCCTCGACAATTGGAGCAGTACTCCTTGCATTTGCCGAAAAGGGTAACAAGGGCAAAAAATCCCTCTGCCCTATAGATAGCAATAACTCTTACTTTTGTTGCATAGTATTAGTAATTGTTTTTGTCTTGCCATGCTAACACTCTGTATGATCAAACAACTTCATATACTAAGTAAAAACATTTTATTTTAGGACTCCAGAGTTAGATTTGTCTAAACTTGCTAATGGAGTGCTAATTCTTCACAATGACTGCAACTTTGATGTAAAGTTAAACTCTGACTTGATGGAGATTGAGCAAGATGACTATGAGGTGCCTGAGGAGATCAAAGAATGGGTCGAAGACAAACCTAAGCCAAACCTTGATTAAACCACCTCTTTCAACCTTGGAACCTTAGAAAACCCCAAACAAATCCAAATTGGCCCAGACCTTACCCCAAGCCAAATGAATGACATGGTTGCTCTATTGATCCAATTCCAGGATGTGTTTGCATGGTCTCATGAAGACATGATCGGTTTGTTAACTGACATTGTCATTCATCGCCTACCCATTAAAGAGGGATTCAAGTCAGTCAAACAGAAGCTTGGGCGATTAAAACCTGAGTGGAGCTTGAAAGTCAAGGAAGAAATTGTGAAACAATTTTAAGCCGGCATCATCATGGTATCAACATATCCTGAGTGGCTATCAAACATTGTTCTCGTACCTAAAACTGGAGGGAAGGTGAGAGTATGCGTGGATTACATGGATTTGAACAAATTTTATCTCAAAGATAACTTTCCAGTGCCATTTATGAAAGTAGTATGCACACAAGCCAATTATGTTTGATGATAAAGCATATACTTTGTAACAATCTTATTCATTTATTAATAAAAAATATTAATTTATTAAAGGCTTTTAATTATCTACATGATGATGCTTTATAATATGTGATAAACCCATAGTTTTAAGCAATGCTTTTAGAATAATGATGATGATCATTCTAATGAGATCTAAATTCTTAGAAAGCTTAAAACTAAAAAAGTTTCCAATCGTTGGATTACTAAATTGGGGATTAGTGAATCTGGATAGATTGGTACATACGTTGTTTGTTCATTGGATGAGGATGATTGATCTCATGATTATTTGTGTGGAGACACTAAAGCAAGTATGTAGGTGGTTATTAGAGAATAAGTTCACTGAACGTGGCTCGCTAAGGAATACCTAATGGAGTTTTACTTGCCTGTCAATAGGAGTTCCTGTAGTGAAAATAATACAAGTGATCCTTGGACTTGAGATCATCATAGTATCTCGTGTATGATGAGTTATTCTTTGACTTATTCCTTAAGGCCCTTAGGGTATATCAGAGGGTATGCTTGGGTATAATAAGTTGTACATGGAGATACTGTATGATCAATAAAGAATCTACCGCTTCTAGTAAAAGAAGAGAAATGTCCTATGTGATTCGATAAATGACAACTCAGTAGTCATTGGCCAAGGCAGAATGAAATTAGAAAGGAGTTTCTAATTTGTATTATTTGGAGTTATGCATTTAAGAGTTGAAATACATATAATTAAATAAATTAAGACTTGACAGTAATTTCATGTCTTATATTTAATTGGGAACATTGTATGGTGGAAGGATTGAATTGTACGGTAACTATTTACTCAAAGGTTCTTTTATGATTAATGTTAAAATCTATATTATCTAAAGAGTCGTTGATCGCTAGGGAGGCTTATCCCTATTGTAGAATAAATATTATTTATTTAAATAAATTAATAGTTTAATTTATTTATTTAAATAAGCTTATAATTATTCTAATTGATTTATTCACAACCGGTTTAATATGGAGAACCTAAAGGGTCACACCATAAAAGGAATGATAATTATTTAAGAAGTTAATGACATAATCGTAATAATAAGTTAAGTATATTTCATTTAATCTATTATGATAGAATAAATTAAATAGCTTAATATTTATTATTTAATATTTTAGAAATATTAAATATAAATTAATAAGAGGAGTCTTATTATTATTATTACTATTATTTTATTATTTAATTCCGAAAGGAGTTTGGGAATTAATTAATAAAAGTACTCTCAAATATCCTAATAGGATTAGGAGGCAAATTAAATAAAAGAGTTTAATTAATTATCTCTAATAAGATGAATGAGCTTAATTAATTAAATAATACCCTATTTTCTAATTAGATTAGAAGGGTTAACTGATATTTTTATAAGAGGAGTCTTATATAAGATATCAATATACGTAATTCCAATTATTGGAGAGTACACTCTTTTTCTATGAGAAATAGAAAAATTAGGGTTTGCCAAACACCCATCTTCTTGAATCTTTCTTCTTCCTTAGTGAATCACCTCTAGAGGCCAAACACTTGGGTGACTAACGTTGATCAAAGGAAGGAACCAAACCCGGTGGATTCAAGTTGAACGCAAAAAGGATTAGAGGTGAACTTGTACCTGAGGAAGCTCGAATCTTCAAGAGTATGATTTTTGTTCTTTATCTTTTCGTTTAATTAATAATTGTGCATAAAGGATGATTCGGGTATATGGTTTGTAAAATTTTAAAACTCTATTTTATCACATTTTCGCTTACTTTGTGCAATTTGATTGCGTTCATGAATATTACAAACCTAATAGTGGCATCAGAGCCAAACCTTTATGCGAATTATTAATTATTTTAATTTGATATGTATGTTGATATGTGTTTAGAACAATTTAATTGGGCATAATTTTGTTGTATAAAATTTATTTATAAAAAAAATCGCGAAACAGTTTTTCCATGATTTGTGTGGCCACATATTACTATATATATATATATATATATATATATATATATATATATATATATATACACACACACACACCGGATCCGGTCCGGGAGTCCGGATTTTCTTAAAATCCGGACCTTTTTTTTTTTTGCTTTTTTTTTTCAAAACAACTAAAAAAAAATATTTAATATTTTATGAAACTGAAATTTTTTCATAATATAATGTTTTGGGTGTGTTTTGAATACCTATACCAAAAAGTGGTGGTACAGTCTGCACAGACTGTACCACCATATTTTGTTATACGTACCCAAATCACGCCCAAAACACTTTATTATGAAAAAATTTCAATTCCATAAATTTTTTTTTTTTAGTTGTTTCAAAAAAAAAAGCAAAAATAAAAATAAAAATAAAGGTCCGGATTTTATAGAGTCCGGGATCCCGGACTGGATCCGGACTCTATATATATATATATATATATATATATATATATATATATATATAGTTTTCTTAATTATTTTATAATTAAAATAAAAGTTTAGTTTAATCTTAAAATAAAAAGTTTGTTTTAATTTTACAATTAAATTTCATGCTAACTAATTAGAGTTGGAATTAGATTCCATGATAACTAATTGGAGTTGAAATTGGATTCCATGATTACTAATTGGAATTGAAATTGAATTCCATATTTTCTTAAATAAAGGAGTTTATTTATATATGAAATAAGATTTCATATTATTTAAAATAAAGGAGTTTATTTGTGAATAGGAAAGAGAATCTGTGTTTCCTTAAATAAAGGAGTTTATTTAGATATGGAATAAGATTTCATATTATTCAAAATAAAGGAGTTTATTTGTGAATAGGAAAAAGAATTCGTGTTTTCTTAAATAAATGAGTTTATTTAGATATGTAATAAGATTTCATATTATCCAAAATAAAGGAGATTATTTTGACTTGAAATTGGATTCCATAATTAATTAAAATAAATGAGTTTATTTTGATTAAAGAATTTGATTAAAATAAAATAGTTTATTTTATTCAAAATTGGATAAATTAAAATAAAAGAGGTTTATTTTGATTTAAATTTGGATTAAAATAAAAGAGTTTATTTTGATTCAAAATTAGATTTTATGCTAACTAAATTTGCCCATTAAATGATATTAATATATATACTGAATGTTTATTATTCATGTGATGAATGTTATTTATTGATGCATATGGTGATGTGTATGATAATTAATGGGATTGATTATGGACTATTGACCAGTGTGATTGAATTTTATTTTAGTTGGATGCATTAATGTATGGGTTTTATTAAATGGGGTCTGCGTACCTCGTCTTCTCTAATTTTTCTTAATGTAAATTCTATCTCCCTCCTATGTACTTCCCCTTGACTTCTGATCAAGGTTTCAATTTATTTTAAATAGTTTTGTAATAGGAATATTTAGAATTAATTTTGAGGAATTAGAGATCAAGGAGCAAGGAGCGCTTGAAGACCTGTTTGTAATGGAGCCCGAGTTTAAATATAATAGTTATATTTAAATATTTAATTCTTGCATCCTAGATTTGACATTTTGGTTCACTTGATGGCTCTAGTGAACCAAACTAGAATAAAGTCCATAATTAATCCGGGTAGAATATAGTATTCTATATGTGCATGCTTATACTATATATATATATATATCTATATATATATATATATATATATATATATATATATATTATACATTATGCAAACATGCTTCGCATGTTTATTAATATGACGCGTATTTTATATATATATGTGTATGCGCGCTAAACAAGATAAGACAAATTAATAACAAACTCTCAAATTTTTTATATTAAGTCATAAACGTTCAAAGATATTTGGAATATTGAACGTCGCCTTCTAGCATGATGTTGCCTCCTTTTTAGATCTAACAAAAGGACTCTAACTCATGCAAGCATACATGGATCAACAAGTAATATAGAGTAAGTAAAGTATCGATCCACAGAGAAAGGTTTCAAAATTAAATTATTATGCATCAACTATATCACTATTTTTATATGCTTAAACGAACGCTATAATTTTTCAATTAATCTAACTCAAATAATGACCATAAGAAAAATAATAGAATAATAAATCAAATTTGGAAATAATGGGATTCTAACTTCAATTCATATTTCATCTAAATAATACCCTCATGCAAGATCATTCATGTATCAAGGAAAATTAGCCAAGAGCACAAAACTAGACATAACCATTTTTTAATGCATTATGACCTGCTTACATAACCTCCACATGCAATAGAAATCATGTAATCATCAATAAAACCAACATCACTATATTTCTATGTGACTTTGCAATAATACTGATTTGAAGCATAAGCTCTTATATCACTACACACGGTGAAACAGTATATTTCTATCTGGTTCACGAAATATAAAGCTAAATAATTCAGCCTCATAAACGCATGCTATCATGATTACAACCATACTCACTTGTCATTTTTCAATTTCATATACGTACATAAAATGAATGGTGATCAGACATTCATGCAATCAATTCAATCATAATAGAATTTCCATGATAACAACACAATCAAGCATTCAGGCCATTAATATTACACTACATATCAATATCCGTCAGAATCCCATAATGGAGTTTAGTTCATCGCTGAACCGAAAGCCATTATGGGATTGAAGAAACACATGGAAAATAAATAAAAACAATTGAGAGAGAAGATAGAATTGATCAAACCAAATTGCAGATTATATTCCAAAACATTGTTCTAATCTCCAATGATTTCCAGCAAAATAAAAGTAATTCGTAGTCAACGATTTAATTCTGAAGAATAAATATAGAATATTAAGTCTATGCTTGGATCCTCGTTGGAATTTTTTCAAAGCGTAGAACCCTAGTTCTCTATTATGAAAAACTGATAAAACAAGATATGATCGCGTCTGGTACCGACCAGAGTAGTTTATACCAACTCAAACATTTCAAATTTTAAAATTACAATAAAGTCAACAACTGCAGTAGATGACGCGCGCGGCCGCTCACGATCCCCATACTAAACAGGCGCGGGCGCGCGTACATGCAAATTAAGCTTTTCCGGTTGATGGCGCGGGCACACATGTTCCAGCTTATACAGCTGCGCGGCTACTGCAATCTGCATTAATGTGTTCTGCTATTGCTGCTTCCTTATCATGCTGCTAATGATCTTTTGACATGCTACTATTGCTTCTTTGTCCATCAATGCTCAGTTTCTTTTCCCCACTCGACCCTCGTGTCATGCCTTCACTGATCTCATGCCACCTATCAACGCCAAGCTATGCCATTTCCTACACTTTTACACCAGAGGAGTTCTCAGTACATGCAATGCAAAATAACACGAAATGCACTAAAAACACACTAAAATGTACTTGACATGGGCATAGTTCTCGTGAATTGATATCCAATAAGTAGGTATAAAACCTACTTATCAAATACCCCCGAACTTGAACTATTACTTGCCCTCAAGCAATGCATACGACATAAAACACTAAAAATGCAACTACATGCTATGCAACTAGATTATGATGCAAATGAGTCTCACATTCTCCAGCTATAACAGAATTTCAGTCCAAACTTCCTCAGCGAATTATCCAGATTCGAGAGTACAAATTCAAACCAAACTATAGGCATAATATCATACACTCAAATAATTCATATATGCTATAGAGATGCTGTGTGTGTGTTGTGTTCACCAAAACTTGATTAAAGCAAGAATACACATGCTAAACTGCTCAAAACAGAAAATTACAGTCTAAATCAAGATTCACGTATACTCATGCAACAAAAACTATTCTAACTTATCAAAACAAATTAAGGTTCAACAATGGGTTTAAACTGCTTTATTTCTATTCATGAGGGTGATTTTAGCTCTTTTCCGCGGTGTTTATTATTATTTTTTCACATGACTGTGCAATGCCTTATTCCATTAGGCTAACAATGCTACCCCTTAGCGAGCATTTAACCAACGACTCCCAGACCATAAAAGACCTTAGGGCGTTAGGTGTTAAGACACCCCTACGGACGTACTTACTCAAGTATCAAAGGCCCCGATGTGACGCCCCCAAAATTAGGTATACATCACCCACCTTGGGTCGTCAGATACACGATACAGAATATAAATACAACTTACTAATATAACTGTCGTGTACAATACGACAAAACATAACTGTGAGTTTGAATACAATTATTGTCTACTAGAGACTATACAAACTCAAAAGGAGTCCTCATTACAATTATTGTCACACTATTTAATAGAATAGTGAAGACTACTAATACTATCATCTGGTCCATCACTCCGTTTCCCGACTCGTCCCAGCTATATTCTCATTTCCTGAAGAGAACAGTAAAAGAAAGGGTGAGCTCAACTAGCCCAGTAAGAAATATTATGACTAAGATAATGCAGAATAAATTATCATTAGCCTTCAACAGTGTTAAACTGATAAAATATAACGAACATCAAATTTAACTGCAGCGGAACGAGCAATCCATTAAAAGAGTCAAGTAGAGAATAAAATCTACTATCTTCTATGATTTAAAAGGTTTTTCAACACTGTTATCGCTGGGACTCAGCTTAATAAAATAATCCACATCATTGAATCACCCCTGCACTACGGCCAAGGATATTCGTATATTCATTAATGGTCATGATCATGCCAACAACTGTCCATCAATGCACTACGGGCCAATGAGGACTTTTACCACATCATTAGTAATATTACGGTCATGATTATACCGAATAATCCCTGGTCATAATCATACCAAGTCCATCTATGCACTACAGGCCACAGATAACTTTCAACATTTTATAAACATGAGGATGATGACAATGATATAAGAATTCAATAAAACAAGTTCAAGAATTAATTTATCCAAGAATTAACAACGTCCAAATTGTCAACATGATACTGCTTTGTGGAGTAAAATTTAAGAATGCTTAGAAGAATATTTTCATAAAAAGATACTGGATGAACCGCAATTATCAAGGATATTCCACTAATTTCATGGAGTATAGAAGTTAAAACTTAACCAACTGGGTATCATAAAGAATGGAATAACAAAAGAAATCACCCGACATGCGATAGACCGCACAGACAAGTTATTCCAACAGAATAATAAATAATGGAACCAGGTCCGGCGTAAACGCACAGACAGGATATTCCGACAGAATAATAAATAATGGAACCAGGTCCGGTGTAAAACACACAGACAGGATGTTCCAACAGAATAATAATAAAAACGGAACCAGATCCGGTGTAAAACACACAGACATGATGTTCCAACAGAATAATAACAAGACGGAACCAGGTCTAGTGTAAAATACACAGACAAGATTTTCCAACAGAATAACAGAAGAATGTCACCAAGTATAGGGTAGACCGCATATACAGGTTATTCCAACAGAATAATAAGAAATGGAATAACAACAGTTCTCTTCATGAATAAGAAAGAATAACACCCCTTACCGTTTTAAAGAAGAACTGAAATAAGGAAGTAGTTAAGTAGTAGAATACTTTTTTTTTCTCTCTCTCTATAGTTTCTCTCTCTAGAGTTCAGTGAATTCGTAAGAAATAATGAAGGAATGAGCTGCTATTTATATAAAAATGGAATGCATAGTAACTAATCCATGAACGGTCCAGATTGATTACTTTAATTTGACGGTCCATATTTAAAGAAAAATCTTTTAAATAAAATATAATATATTCTATTAATAGAATAACTTTAATAAAGTATTCTGTTTTATATAAAAAGATGTTTCTGTTTTATTACGTTAATAATACGAATAAAACAAAACTTCATTATCGCTAAATAATTCATATTATTAACTGACAATAATTGAATCAAACTGAGTGACTTCTCACATAAGCATTAATAATCAATACCGTGTGCTACTATGCAACCACACGTATTACTGTACTTTTACTACCGAGTAGTTCAACAGTATCAATGGTAAAACTTCCGCTGTTATTTTTAATAAAATATTTTTATCGTTTTCTCAATCCGACAATAATTCCGTTGTGGGGTCCACCAATGATTGTGCCGTTATGCGAATATTCCCTGTTAAAACGAATATTCCCCGACCAATCAAATATTATATAACAACTTGCGTACTTTGCAAAATTTATAAATATTACCCACAACTATTACATTATATCAAATTAACTCCATAATATTCAAAAATGATATTTATAGAAAATTCATCTTTATTTATAAAAGTTGGGGTCTTACACCCGAAATAAGACTAGCCACGTTATTGTTTTCTCTTTTTTTTATAGCATACCCATGTGTCCCCAAAACTTGATTATCAATGTTTTTCATAGTCTAAGTTCATTTTCCACATAATTCTATTTTTAAAACCACATTTCCTATCAAGCAATACAACACATAACTCTTATGCCTACAAGCATTAGTGAACACGTCTGTGCAAACCGAAAGCATCTAAACAGCATCCATGGATTACATCATGTAAAATTTTATATCTAAGTTTATGTTATCCAAAATACTCACAATCCTTCAAAATTCACTTTCATCATAAGCTAGACATAACTTCCATAAAGCTAGAAATGCGAGACATGCAACTAAACATATAACTAACACATATAATACTACTAAAAACATAAAAATTTACTGCAATTATTAACTAACACATAAAAATGTAAAATTTAAACTAATCATGCAAACACTACATGCAACTACCCTACTACCCAATACCCCCAGACTTAAAATATTCATTGTCTCAATGAATGAAGGTAAAGGGTCAGAAGAACTCTCCTACTGATCAGCTACACCACCCTCTTCGGGTGGTGAATCTGGTGGTGGAAATGGCACGTCAGTCCCAAATTGTGGCCACTCAAGTATAGTCCCCTGCTATGCAAATGCCTCCGCTAATGATCTTGTCAAACCCGTAGCAAACGCTGTAAAATTATCGTACATAGCGTCGACCTTCTGCTCTAACCTTCGGAGCTGTCGATCCCCAGTAACAGCAGTTGCTTGGGTTGGCGTTCCTGCTTCATTTGACTTGGAGGGCTGTGATGAAGGTGTAGACAAAGCAGGACACAAAATAAAATCCTTTCCTCTTGGATGTGGTGTACCCCCTTGCCAATCTTCAAATCTTTCAATTGTAGCATGCGTAATGTCTTGGCTCGGGAACTGCAACTGCTCATCCGTCCACCTAATTCCTGCCTTGGCACACAAATGCGTCACTATTGAAGCATGTGGAATACTCCCTGCAGTACTTCCCCGCATATATCTCTTCATATTCTGATTCATCAAGTGACCCACGTCGATATATTTTCCAATAATGATTCCCCATAATATAATTGCTCGTTCCACTGTAATTTCATACTGGTGAGAAGATGGCATAAGTTTGGCACACACAAAGAGATTCTAGGCTTTTGCATAACGATTGAGAGTGGAAGCCGAAAATGTCTAGGGGTGATTCGTGCCAGGAGTGCATGTCCACTGGGTCCCTAGAATACACGGATCAGTGATATCAACGTCCAAATTTGCTTCCAAATGTTCTGCCTCCACCCAATTTGTTCGTCCAGCCGGAGGGTCATGCAAATGGAACACTTGACGAATAGCTCTCGGTCTGTAGTCCACTTCAATCCCACGAACAAAAGAAAACCCATTCATTGTTTCCCGCGCATTAGCATAGAACTCCCGCACAACAGCCATAGGTGAAGCCACTGGCGTAGCACACACACACACACACACACACACACACACACACACACACACACCATGCCAGCACCTTTCTCTAATCATTTGCACTAACTGTCCGTCCTGTGTGTCGGGCTTGAACCCTCGCTCGCGAACAAACGACTTCCCCATAATTTGGTAGTAATCTATTTGAGCATCCAAGTTGAGAAACTTTGACAAATCAACATTATCTCCACTTTGACTGCTTGAAGATGATGATTCAGGGGTGCGAGATCGAGCACGCTTCGGACCCATTTGAGACTGAATGAAGAGAAGATGACTTGCCTGGTAAAATCGTGAGTGATAACTGATGACTGAATACCCCCAAACTTATGTTGCACAAACCCACTAAAACCCTAGTTTTTATCAGTGTAGCTATCAATCGTGGGTATGAGATCTGATGCGACAATCACGTAGTGGAGAAGAGAGTTATGGCTTCAATCTGTAACTAATTAGAGATGAGGAGGCGTGCATGTAATGGAGAGCAAGGAATAGACTCTCTGTTATTACGCATGAGTGGGAGATATAGGTTAAAACACGTCTCTAAAACCCCCCAAAAAAATATCAACTTTCGGTTCCAGGCGCGGTCGCGCGTCTTTTCTATGGAGATGTGGCGCGGGCGCGCGAATGGATTTTTTCTATTGGACAGACATGAAGCGTGGGCGCGTGATTTTTTATAGCAATTCACTGCGCGGTCGCGCGTCCCTGTTTCCTGCGCTGCCAACTTGCCTTTCCAATACTTCAATACAGTAATGAATTCAGTCCAATATACCTACACCGACATCATTAAACACTGTCAATGCATGGATTATTGAATAAGCATGAGTGTCTATTTTAACACCATAACTTCTATGCTATGCACAAATATAATTAGATCCACATTCAGCTACTAAGGTATTTATGCAAAGCTATTAAACTATCACAACTACACATGAAACTGAACTATCGAAAAACACACTAAACAGAATAAATAAACAGTAGAGATAGAAAAAATGGGTTTCCTCCCATCAAGCGCTAAGTTATAGTCAATTAGCTTGACTGTCTCTGAATCTCATGTCGAAGAAAGAATTGAGGTGACTTTTTGTCTGTCAGCCTCGCCACCAAAGTAATGCTTCAGCCGCTGTCCATTCACTTTAAATGGCTTGTCCGGGAACTTATCAAACACTTCTATTGCACCATGTGGGAAGACAGTCTTCACTGTAAATAGCCTTGACCATCTTGATTTTAGCTTCTTAGGAAAAAGTTTAAGTCTGGAGTTAAAAAGCAACACTCTTTGTCCCGGCTCAAATGTTCTCTCTATGATCTTGCGATCATGCCATTTCTTCACCTTCTCCTTGTACAGCTTTGAGTTTTTATACGCCTGTAATCAGAATTCGTCCAACTCATTAAGTTGGAGTAGGCGTTTCTCTCCTACCGCTTTTAAATCAAAATTTAGCTTCCAAATCGCCCAATAGGCCTTATGCTCTAGCTCCATCGAAAGATGATATGCTTTGCCATAAACTAGCTAAAAAGGTGACATGCCTAACAGAGTCTTGTATGCAGTCCTGTATGCCCAAACAGCATCATCAAGCTTTAAGGACCAGTCTTTTCTAGTAGGGTTCACAACTTTTTCAAGAATTCTTTTAACTTCCCGATTTGACACTTCTGCTTGGCCATTCGTTTGTGGATGATACGCTGTAGCAATGCGATGATTCACCCCATACTTAGCCAACAAAGCTGTGAACTGCCTATTGCAAAAATGACTGCCTTCATCACTAATGATGGCCCTTGGAGTCCCAAACCTCGTGAAGATACTTCTTTGTAAAAACCTGAGGACTAATTTGGCATCATTTGTTAGAAGAGCTGCCACTTCTACCCATTTCGACACATAATCCACTGCTAGCAAGATATATAGATCCCCACATGAAGAAACGAAAGGGCCCATGAAATTAATCTCCCACACATCAAAGATTTCCACTTCGAGGATCGTATTCAATGGCATTTCATTTCTTTTTGAAATGTTCCCAACTCTCTGACATCTGTCACATCTCTAGACAAAACTGTACGCATCCTTGAAAATTATCGGCCAGTAGAATCCTACTTGTAGCACTCTAGCCGCTGTTCGCTCTCCACCA
Source organism: Panax notoginseng (assembly GCA_016801055.1). Lineage (NCBI taxonomy): Eukaryota > Viridiplantae > Streptophyta > Magnoliopsida > Apiales > Araliaceae > Panax > Panax notoginseng. The sequence goes on from CM029017.1 coordinate 183,479,608, forward strand.
TAGTGACCCCCATACACCAAAGCATGACAATCCTGCAGAATCTCCTCGATCTCACTATATGGGATACACCTTCTTATCATCTGATCAGCATATTGTTTGAACAAATATGGCTCATCCCATATAAACCATTTAACATCATGCAAGAATTTCTTCTTTTGATGACCCACTAAGTCAGAAGGTACCATCTTACTCACCAAGTAGTTCGCATAGTCTGCAAACCATGGCACTTCCCCTTTCACCATAAACAACTGTTCATCTGGAAAGGATTCATTAATTATAACTTTATCGTTTACCTCCCTTTCTGGATTCTCTAGTCGAGATAAGTGGTCCACCACTTGGTTCTCAGTGCCCTTTCTGTACTTGATCTCTAAATCAAATTCTACAACAATAATATCCATCTGATCAAACGGGGCTTTGCATCCTTCTTTGCCACTAAGTATCGAATTGTTGCGTGATCCGTATACACTATCACCTTCGTACCAATCAGATACGCTCTGAATTTATCAAAAGCATACACAACTGTCAGTAATTTTTTCTCTGTAGTGGTATAGTTCAACTGCGCATCTGTAAGGGTTTTGCTGGCATAATAGAGCACATGAAAAATCTTTTCCTTTCTCTGACCCAAAACAGCCCCCACAACATAATCACTGGCATCACACATTAATTCGAATGGTAAATCCCAATCTGGTGCAGTAATAACTGGTGCTGAAGTTAGTTTCCCCTTCAAGTGTTCAAATGCCAACACGCAAGCTTCATCAAAATTGAACTGTGCATCCTTCTCCAATAGACTGTAAAGTGGTTTAGTTATCTTGGAGAAGTCTTTTATGAATATGCGGTAAAAGCCTGCATGTCCAAGAAAACTGCGAACACATTTTACTGAGGTAGGTGGCGGCAAATTCTCAATAGTTTCTAGTTTAGCCCTGTCCACCTCGGGTCCCTTCTTCAAAACCTTGTGTCCCAGAATTATTCCTTCTTGTACTATAAAATGACACTTTTCCCAATTCAGTACTAAGTTTGTTTCAACACACCTTCTAAAGATCATCACCAAATTCTCAAGACATAAATCAAAAGAATCCCCAAATACCGAGAAATCATCCATGAATACCTCCACATTCTGTTCCACCATATTCGAAAAAATTGCCATCATGCATCTCTGAAAGGTGGCTGGAGCATTGAACAACACTAAAGACATCATTCTGAAAGCAAAAGTGTCGTATGGACATGTGAAGGTTGTCTTTTCCTGGTCCTTTGGAGCTATCACAATTTGATTGTAGCCTGAATAACCGTCCAAAAGGCAATAATACTCATGACCCGCCAGTCTATCCAACATCTGATCGATAAATGGTAGTGGGAAGTGATCTTTCCTTGTGGCTTTGTTAAGCCTGCGATAGTCCATGCAGACTCTCCACCCCGTCACTGTTCGTGTTGGAATCAACTCATTATTTTCATTGGACACCATGGTCATACCACCCTTCTTCGGTACACATTGCATTGGGCTCACCCATGTACTATCTGAAATAGGATAGATTATGCCTGCATCCAGCCATTTCAATACTTCTTTCTTGACCACTTCTTTCATTATCGGATTAAGTCTTCTTTGTTGCTCCACCGCAATCATCTTCTAGCAGAATCTTATGCATGCAAAACGAAGGGCTGATCCCTTTTATGTCTGCTATAGTCCATCCAATAGCCGACTTGAACTCTCTAAGAACTCATAACAGTTTTTCTTCCTGAAAAGATGTTAGTGCAGAAGAAATAATCATAGGTAGCTTTGAATCTTTATTTAAAAATGCATACCGTAAATGATCTAGAAGTGGTTTCAATTCAAGTTCTGGAGGTGTCTCAAGAGATGGCTTCAATTTTACTGACGTCTCTCCAGCTTTCTACAATGGCTCAACATGTGTTTTGAATTTTCTAAATTGTGGAGTAGTATTAAGAAATTGCATAAGTTCTTCAAATTCCTAATCCTCTAGTTCTGAATTTTTAGCAATAACACTTCTCAACGGTTAATGACCCATCAAACTCTTTACTTCATCATTTAAGATTTGATCCACCAAATTAACCCGAAAGCATTCCTCTTCATCTGTCGGAAACTTCATCGCCTTGAATACGTTAAAGGTAACCTCCTGATCATGAACACACATAGTGAGTTCCCCTTTCTGCACGTCTATTAAGGTCCTTCCTGTGGCTAAGAATGGTCTCCCCAGTATGATTGATATATTCTTATCTTCTTCATAATCTAAAATGATGAAATCAGCCGGAAAGATGAATTTATCCACTTTTACCAGTACATCTTCATCAATTCCCCATGGATAGGTCAGCTAGCTACAAAGAAATATTTATCGGCCTTGGATCCAATAATCCTAACTGGTTGAATACTGACAAGGGCATCAAATTTATGCTTGCCCCAAGATCACACAGACATTTACTGAAGCTTATCTTTCTGATCGTACATGAAATTATGAAATTGCCCGGATCCTTCAGCTTTGGAGGTAGTTTACGCTGAAGCACTGCATTGCATTCCTCTGTCAAGGCCACTGTCTCAAATTCTTCTAATCTCCTCTTCCTTGACAATATACCCTTCATGAACTTTGCATAACTTGGCATCTATTCCAATGCCTCAGCAAAAGGTATGTTAATCTGCAATTTTTTGAAGACCTCCAAGAACTTGTTGAACTGCTTATCTTCCCTCTACTTATTTAATCTCTATGGATACGGAACCGGAGGGTGAACTCTTGGTATTCGATTTTCGGGCTTCTCCATTGAACCTGCTTTATTATCCTTTTCCTGTTGTTGTCAAGAACCTTCCTTGTTTTCTTTCTTTTCAGCCAAAATTTCTGCCTCGCGTGGCCGCGCATCCTCCCCTTGTAAACATGGCGCGGGCGCGCCTGGTTGATTTCCTGCACACTACTTCCTAGACCTAAATATGATTGCCTGACATTGTTCCTTCCCTTCTATTCTTGGATTTGTCTCTGTGGTACTTGGCAATGAACCCTAGGACCTGTTGTTAAGCATGCTCGTCATCTGACCCATTTGAGTTTCCAGATTTTTAATAGCCACTGCTTGGCTTTTAATCATCACCTCTGTATTTGCCATGTACTTCATCATCATCTCCTCCATCTCTGATTTCTTTTCTTGCTGAGGTGCAACTGGAGTATGATGTTGTTGTTGAGAAAATCCAAGTGGATAAGGTGGTCTTGGTGCAAACTGTTGCTGAGCTGACTGTGACTAAAATTGATTATTCGGTTGAAACTAACTCTGTTGATTTCCTTGATTATTTGACCAACTGAAGTTTGGATGGTTGCAGTTGTTGGAGTTGTATGTGTTCTGAAATTGTCCCTGATCCTTCCTATAATTGCTCACATACTGTACAGACTCCGAGCTGATAGCACATTGATCCGTTGAATGTGACCCCACATAAATCTCACACACAAAGGCAACTGTCTTCGCCTTGGTCTCTGTCAACGAATAAATTCTCTTCGCTATGGATGCCATCTGTGCTGACAATTGTGTGATAGCATCCACTTCTAACAAACCTGTAACTCTGGGCTGTGGCATCCTGGCTGTAGGGTTTTGAAAGTCATTAGCTGCCATTTGTTCCCGGCAACGGCACCAAAAACTTGTCGCCTCCTTTTTAGATCTAACAAAAGGACTTTAACTCATGCAAGCATACATGGGTCAATAAGTAATACAGATTAAGTAAAGTATCGATCCACAGAGAAAGGTTTCAAAATTAAATTATTATGCATCAACTATCACTATTTTTATATGCTTAAATGAAAGCTATAATTTTTCAATTAATCTAACTCAAATAATGACCATAAGAAAAATAATAGAATAATAAATCAAATTTGGAAATAATGAGATTCTAACTTCAATTCATATTTCATCTAAATAATACCCTCATGCAAGATCATTCATGTATCAAGGAAAATTAGTCAAGAGCACAAAACTAGACATAACCATTTTCAATGCATTATGACCAGCTTACATAACCTCCACATGCAATAGAAATCATGTAATCATCAATAAAACCAACATCACTATATTTCTATGTGACTTTGCAATAATATTGATTTGAAGGATAAGCTCTTATATCACTACACACGGTGTAACAGTATATTTCTATCTGGTTCACGAAATATAAAGCTAAATAATTCAGCCTCATAAACGCATACTATCATGATTACAACCATGCTCACATGTCATTTTTCAATTTCATATAAGTACATAAAATGAATGGTGATCAGACATTCATGCAATAAATTCAATCATAATAGAATTTCCATGATAACAACACACTCAAGCATTCAGGCCATTAATATTAGACTACATATCAATATCCGTCAGAATCCCATAATGGAGTTTAGTTCATCGCTGAACCGAAAGCCATTATGGAATTGAAACAACACATGGAAAATAAATAAAAATAATTTAAGAGAGAAGATAGAATTAATCAAACCAAATTGCAGATTATATTCCAAAACGTTGTTCTAATCTCCAATGATTTCCAGCAAAATAAAAGTAATTTGTAGTCAACGATTTAATTCTCAAGAAGAAGTATAGAATATTAAATCTATGCTTGGATCCTCGTTGGAATTTTTTCAAAGCGTAGAACCCTAGTTCTCTATTATGAAAAACTGATAAAACATGAGATGATCGCGTATGGTACCAACCAGAGTAGTTTATACCAACTCAAACACTTCAAATTTTAAAATTATAATAAAGTGAACAACTGCAGTCGATGACCCGCGCGATCCCCATACTAAACAGGCGCGGGCGCGCATACATGCATATTAAGCTTTCTCGGTTGATGGCGCGGGCGCGCATGTTCCAGCTTATACAACTCCGTGGCTCCTGTAATCTGCATTCTTGTGTTCTTCTATTCTTGTTTCCTTAGCACTACTTCCAGACAACTGCACATAGACCTACACACACATTCAGATAAATGTTTAAAATGAAAAGTAGCGATCACCGTGTTACCACAGATGTCGGGGGGTGCCTAACACCTTCCCCTCGCATAATCAATCCCCCGGACCCCAATGAATCTCGGTTTCACAGACCAATTACGCAGTATCACATCACTCAATCTTTGTGTAAATATTTTCTCGGTTGAGTTGGTGCAACCATTTAACAATACCAACTGGCGACTCTTACAATCAAATCGTTGACATATACATGTCGGACCTTTTCACAACTTGTTTTTTCAAATAAATCTCACCTAACATGAGAACACCAAAAGATAAGAACAGAAAAGGGACAAATAAAAATCCCGACATCGACATATTCAATGACGAACTGAAAGTGTGACCCAATATGGCAACTCAAACCAAATGGGCGAGTGTGTCCAATTATGAGTCTTCCTGTACCCGATTGCTCTCAATTTACTTTGCTCCTTCCCTGGAAAAGAAAATTTCTGATCGGTCAGTCAGCCCAAGACCTCACTGCCCAACAGTCGACCAACAACCCCCTTCTTCTCTGTCTTTCTATTGAACTATGTAGACATCTTTCTGTAATTATGATCAAGAGGCAAGAATCTACGAGCAGTTCCAAAGAAACTATATTTTTGCCCATGCTACAACTGATTGCCTTGCATATCCCCCAAACACACTGGGCTTCAGCTGCAATTGAAGTGTCAATTGTATGAACACCCCTAGATGAACTAGGTTTATCGATTTCTCGGGTGGTTTCCCATTGCATGGTTTTTTCTTTTAAGTCTTCTAAAAATCCCAAGCCTTTTCCTCATCATTATTCAGAAAATCCTCTTGACATAGTGACTCCAATAATGTTTTAGTGGGATAATCTAAACCTTCATAGGCAATTTGGCATAACCGCTATTCCTCAATTCTATGATGTGGGCACTGGGATAACAAATTTTTAAATCTATCAAAATATTTTCAAAATGACTCTTTTTTAAGTTGGCAAAATTGATGAATTGCAATCCTAATTTTAACAGTTTCAAGATTTGGAAAATATTTTTTAAGAAATGTAACAACGAATCCCTCCCAAGTTGATATGAAATTATTTGGTAGGCTATATAACCACTTTTTAGCATTATCCTTTAAAGAAAATGTGATAAATCTTAGCCTAATTGAGTCATCAGACAATTATTTAATTTTCATTAAAACACAAACTTCCTCAAATTTCTGAGTGAATAAGTATGGATCTTCTACATCAGTGAACCTTGGTAACATATTTATAAAATGCGGTTTATGTTCAAAATCATTACCAGTTACCGGTAGTAGACTTATGCATGAAGGTTGGGCAGAGCGGGAAGGATAACATCTATCCATTAAAGAAACAGTTTGTGCGACCTCCATTTTTCTTAAAGTGAGATCTTTTGAAGAAAAATCCAAAAAATTAGGTGTTCTTATTAATCGAGATGTTTTGTCCCTAATTCACACTTTTTACATGCACTATTTAACATATAAGAAGATAAACACACAAAAAACAAATAAGAGAAAATAGTAATAAAAAATAAAAAAAATTACTTCTAAAGTCAACCTAAATAAAATCTAGACAGCTCCTAACTGTTCCAAGTTACACCGCAAGGTCCACCAAATTCAAAATTAATTATATCGCTATTCATGAGAAAAGATACCTAGGAATCAAAATCCACCAAATATATTAACATAATAAATAATTTTTTATTTTCTAAATTAATTCCAAAATTATTTTCCCTTCTGTGACGCCCCCAAATTCAGGTACTTGAAACCCGAACTTGGTGCTTCACGATACCATTTCTATGAGCGAAATAATGCTAATAATAATAACAATAATATAAATATCAAACTTAATTTACATATATCAAAGTTTAAATCCCAGGTACACGACCTTTAAACATTCATTACATCATAGATAATAAGTATCATTGCCTTAATAAACTTTAACTATTACACAAAATATCATAAAACTCATTAGAACAGCTTTCCTTTCCCATTGTTCTTGCCTGAACCTTCTGGTTGATTATACTTAGCTGAAAAACATTTAAATTTAAATAAAAAATGAGCATTTTGATTGCCCAGCAAGTAATAACAACAATATATATTAGCTGAAAGAATTAAATATTTTCTTTGAATGACACTTCTACAACGAATCAACAATTATGAAGTAAGCTGAACCAATAATAACAACATATCACTTCTATATGAAATTTTTGAAACTACGCACTGACTATAACTGGAGATCGGTCAACAGACTATGAACATTATTTTCTATTTTCAAAAAGGTATACAGAAATTCATCTGCAGACCGTCATAACTTACAGGCACGGGGGTGATCACCCCGTTATGCCTCGTATTGATCAATACTATATGCAAGAATGATATTATCATTCATCTTATCCACCTCAGGTGCACAAAAGTTTTCCCATGTTCGGGATGTTCATACTTAGTCGAGAATCCGAACCAAAATAATCTGGTTGGATACAATAAAGTTCTATCTTGCTCAACAATATTTTTAAGTTTATGTCTAGCCAAATTAAATAGCTTAGACGGCTTTTAAGTCAACGTATACATACTCAAAATCGATAAGTATGTATCAACATGTGATTAAATACAATAATTATTCAAGTTGGGACACTTGTATAACCATATTTAGAAACTAACGAACAGAATAAATATCTGGATTATGCACTAATACTGTGTTGATAAACAATGATCGGATAATTTAAGAACTTGTATGAATATGAATAATTGGATACATAATCAATAACAATAGAGTTAATAATCTGACACAATAATATGATTATGAAACTTTCTTACCCATGTCCATTGCATAAAGTAAATGCAAAGTTAGGATACTTGCGTGAGCTACTGCTTACAATAACGTAACTTAGTTTTATCTTTTATACCTAAACTTATCATTAATAAGATCATTCGTTCGATTAGAATAACATATCATATAGCATAGTACTGTTATTTACAGTCAACACATAACCTAATCGCATTGTCACATAGTTATATCAATCATTGACTCACAAGCACATACGTATCTAGTCCAATTATCTAAGTTCGGATCAATTTTTGAAATATTTCGGTGTGCTAACGACTTTACCGGGTAATTATCGAGTCTAAAACTCCATTCAGTAATTCAATAACTATAAATATCAGTCATATTATTTTTAAATGACTTATAATAATTTTTTAAAATAATTATTATAATTTATCATGGTTTTTTAAACATCGAAATCATTATTAAATGATTTAAATATTAACTAATTATATTATCATTAATATTTAATTAATATTAAATTATTAATGAAACCGTTACAAAAATATTAAAGTTATTTATAATAACTCAAAATATTTTTAAAACATTTTTATTAGCCTTAAATGATTTTTAAATCAAAAAAAATCATTTTTAAATAATTTATCAGTAATATTTAAGCATTCATGTTTTATTTATCAAAATATTAAAAGTCATTAATTATAACTTAAAATATTTTTAATTCATTTATTTCCTTTTTAAATGATTTTTAAATCAATAAAACTATTATTTATTTATTTATTCAATATAATTATTAAATAAATCAAATACCATTAATATAAAATTATTAATAAAATTTACCTTTAAATATCAAAAGTTATATTTTATAACTTAAAATATTTTTAAATTATTTATTTTCATTTAAAATGATTTTTATAATATTAAAATCATTTTTAATCAATTTATTTAATATAATTACCAAATAAATCTAATATCATTAATGTTTAATAATTAATGAAACTTATCTTAAAATATTAAAAGTTATGTTTTATGACTTAAAATATTATTAAATACCTTATTATCATTTAAATTTTTTTTTAATATAATAATATCATTTTTAATTATTTTATTTAATGCATTTATTAAATAAATAAAATATCAATAATAACCAATTAAATATTAATATTTATGAAAAATATGTCAAATTATTAAAAGTTAAATTTTATAACTTTAAATAATTTTTAAAACTATTTTTAGAATTTTTTATAATCAATTTCTATTTATAATTGATTTTTGGAAAATAAATTAATTAAAATTACAAAGTCTGTCGCTATAGTCTTTAGCGACAGAAAGTGTAGTCTAATGTGTTCTTGAGCCTTCATAGACAGTTTCTAGGTACCAACTTTGACCATGATTAATTTATGGTGTAAAGTGTTTCTTGGCTAGCTATAACTTTGATCTTGTAGTACTGATATAATATTACAGGTGTAAATTAATATCTGGGTCAAATCATAACACATGAGCCAGATATAAAGCTTTGAAATCACTGTCAGATGTGTTCATCATATTTCTAGGCTGCCCAGAAAATCTGGTCATGGCCGGTCAACGCTTTTCATGGCCTTAAATTATGAAATCTGTTCATGTTATGGGTGGTCTAGACGTCGGGCTATGAAGAGAAACTAGCATAGAACATGATTCGAGCACTAGTCAAGTCAAAAAAATCATCAAAGAACAAGATCTAAGGCTTTGAACAAGATGTCAGATGTAAGACCCCAACTTATTAATGAATAAAATCAAATTTTCTCTAAATATTATTGTGAATAATAAGGTGTTAATTTGATATAATACTTTGGTTATGGGTGAAATGTGCAAATTTTGCAAAATAAGCAAGTGGTTATAAAATATTCATTTTGTCGGGTAATATTCGTTTGGTCGTGGAATATTCTTGCTGTCGGGGAATATTCGTACGACGGCGCAACCTTGTGTGGGCTCCATAACGGAAGGCGATTGGATGAATAAAACGACAAGTATAAGTTGTTTATAAATAACGGCGTAGTTGTTACCGTTAATACTGTTGGAATACCCGGTGGTTAAAATACAGTAGCACACGGTATTGCACCAATTATTGATCCTTACGTAAGAAGGCACTACTCAATAATTGTTACAGTAATTACTGTTTAATATTTTATTTTATTGATTCAATAATTGCTACGTTGATATTTTATATTATTGTTGTTTCAATAATTGTCGTTGCACAGTATTTTCTATTATCAGATCAATAATTCATATTATTTGAATAATATTATTAGATAACATTATTGGCAATGTCTAGAAAGTTCTGTCTAAGGAGAGGTTTGGTCATCTAATTACGCGTCAGTAAGGAGAAATCTTTATTGGAAAGCCCCCTCTTTCCTGGGAACGGCCTGGTTATCATAATTGTGATTCTGTGATATTATTTGTGAATAATTAATTATTGATTTATATGATAAGAAAATATTTATTTTTTTTGTGGTTATAAATGAGGGATATATTTTTGTGGTTATAAATGAAGGAATTAATGCTGAGTTGTTTTATCAGTATTTTTGTCGGAATGGAGGTATTAAAAATCAAACTAGTGTTTTTGAGTTATATTGCGTGAGTTATAATTTTTAATCTGACCGTTGGATCATTGTGATTTTTGGATATGTTATACATATATAAGTTGAGTATATGTCCACAAATTTTGAACCGTTGAAATTGAACGTATGATTTGATATGAATTTTAAGAGATGACTGGTTCAGAAATTGTTAAAGTTTCGAAATTTATCATTTTGGTGGAAAATTTTAGAATTGGTGGGCCCCACTTTTGGTTGGTGAGAAATGTGCTGAAATTTTTATTCAAATGTGGTGGGTGGGAATAATAGCAGGTAAAGCCATCAGGTTACAGGTCAAGTCTGCTTCGACGTGCTAACATTTTCCTATAAATAGATGGCTAAGTTAGAATTGAAAATCACACCAGAATTCATAAGTTTTCTCTCTTTCTCTCTCTATATTCTCGAGCGTATTTTGTGAGTATTTTGATACTTTGAGAGTTGCTATTCAGCACAAGTTTCATTCAGCCTCATATACGATATTCTGATCAGAAGTACTGTTTGTTTGAGGTAAGGGATGTTATTTTTTTTTTGTAAATGATATTACTTCTTTCAATATCATGTCGAAATATTGGTTTGAACTTTTTATCAAATTTGAAACTTTTTGTGTCGGGGTTACTATTCACGTATACGACACTATTCACGAATATGACACTATTCACCAAAAAATTAAAATTTTTCTTTTTATCCAAGATGTCTATTATGGTCACTATATTTGATTGTATCCATATTTTGATCTTTATTTTTGAATTCTCCTTCACAATTGGTTATTATAGAGTATTATTGCACTTGGATAAACTATAATACGAATCCCTAATATTTGTCATTCTGTCTCATTGGATTCGTTTTCTTTAAGATAATTTTTCATCATCCTCAGTCCTAAATGATGATATTACTGAATATCTTTGGCCTATAGTGCAAAGATGAATGATTAACTGATGAATATCTTTGGCCGTAGTGCAAAGACGAACGGGTGTTGAGATGAACATGACCGACTGGTGTTACAAATGAATATCTTTGGCCTGTAGTGCAAAGATGAATATTTGATTAAAGATGGTTATTGATTGATGTTACAGAGATAAAATATCGTTGATGGACTTTCAAATCTTAGAAGATAGTAGAATTCATTCTCTACTTAACTCTTCTAATGGTTTGCTATTTCTGCTGCAGTTGTTGATCTAAAACTTGTTGTCTATTATATTTTATCAGATTTTTCACTGTTGAAGACTAATGATAAGTTGTTGTTTATTATCTTAGTCATAGTATTCTTTTACTGGGCTAGTTGAGCTCACCCTTTTCTTTTTTGTTCCATTTTTCTCAGGTGGCGAGAATATAGCGGGAACTAGTCAGGGTGTGGAGTGATGTTTCCAGTCAGTTGTGTTAGCAGTCCTCACTATTTTGTAAAATAGTGTTTCAATAATTGTAATGAGGACTTATTTGAGTGTGGATATTGTCTAGAAGACAATATTTGTATTTAAACTCACAGTATTTGTGTTGTCGTATTTTGCACGACAATTATTATAATGAAGTTGTATTTGTTTCTGTACCATGTATTTGGCGACTCAGAATGGGTGATGTATACCTATTTTGAGGGCGTCACATCAGAGCTGTTCTTCATTTTTTGGGTTACCCAGAAATGAAGAACAGTTCGACTGACAATATTTGGGTTTCCACTACTTGTTGTACTTGCATTATTTTTGTGATATAAGGGTTCCAGCTTGTGGCCAACATATAACTGAACAGATCTATTACATCATATACATATAACCACAGCACAACAAGAAGATATAAGCTGGTCAACCCATGTCAGAACACATGTTCTGGATTTTCTGAAAATTCCAGAAAACAGTTTCGTGATCTTCCCAGCTAGTTTGACCATGCTATGAGTTCAACCTACTTGATGTTTTAGTGATCAAAAGGCATTATCTTGAAGTTCATATAACATACTGCAATTCTATTACAACAACATATACAAAACATATAAAACCTGTAAGATCAGAGCCCATACATTTCTTGTCAGGCGTTTCTGGGTAACAATCTGGGTTACCCAGATCAGTGTGGTCATGGCCGGTCAACGTGGTTTGACCACTCATATCTTTCGATCTGGGCAAGATCTGACCTTGATTCAAGTTCTAGAACAGAGATAGCATAGCATACTACATGTTTAAATCTTTAAACAACAAAAATACATAACATACAAAGATTTACAGGGTCTGACATTCGGTTGTCAGACACAAAAAAAATATTTTCCAATATTTTGAAATCTTCAAATTCGTGCACTTAGATGTTATGGATCTACAAGATATCAACCAGATCATCAATGTACACCATAAACAACATGTTTTAACATTAAATCATAACATCTAACATACAAATTAAGATCAGATTTGCAATTAGGGTTTATACCTTCTATGAACAAAATCTTAAATATGGCTTCTTGATATGTTATGGGTGATCTATGATCTTGATGTGGGACTGAAATACTTATGAATTTCGTAGGGTTAGATAGAGAGAGACTTGGTTGGGTGTTTGGAGAGAAATGAGACAAAATATGAGACTTTCTCTCTCTTGATCTATATGTATATTGATATGTAATGAATTTGGCTGAGATTTGCTGCTGATTTGTAAAGATTTTGGTACATGGGCATATCTAGGGTTAGTAACTTGGCAAGATTTTGCTAGCAATAATTCAAGAATGGGACAAAAAGGGTATAGTGGTCATTTATCTTTTAATTTTAATGGTATTCTTATCCAAGGTACTTAAATCTAGGGTTTAATCACTAGATTTTAAACCTTAAGGTTCCTTAAGATTTCCCAAATAAGTCCTAGGGTTTGAAAAATTAAAACTCAAGTGTAATAAAATTTTAATTAAAACACACTAATTAAAATTATGGTTTTTAATTGAAAATTAGGGTTTAAATAATTAGGGTTCCTTAATATCGTTAGGATTCCCAAATTAACAATTTAATTTACGAAAATAATAATTAGGGTTTCTAATTTTAGCAATTAGGGTTCCTAATTAGCAAATTAGGATTTCTAATTTTAATTAGGGTTTTCAAATATTAATTAGGGTTTTCCTAATTAACAGAAATTCTATAATATGCAACATAATTTCTGACCGATCTTAAACTCCAGTTTTGAGTTTCTAATTATGGTTTATGACAGTAATACTAGGGTTTGTCGTGATACACCATAATTGACTAACCATTATCAGTCTACACATATACTATATATATTTATAACATTGAAAACTAATATTATATTTAATATAATATTATTATTCTCATTCATTGCTCAAAATTCAAAATTAGGGTTTGAATTCCATATTTGATTTATTTTTCATATATAACATTATTAATTAAGTTAAAAATAATTAACTTAAATAATCTGAACTAAAATTCATATAATAAAATAATAAAATAATATAATAATTCCAATAATCATTTCATATATTATTTAAATAATATAAAAATTATATTTTCATAGAAAATAAAATAATAAAGACAGTTTTACTATAAAATTAATTATTATAAGTATATACTTTATAATGATCAAAATTCTAAAATAAAATTATTTAAAATTATTCATGTAATAAATAAATTTTATTTATCACATAAATATATACACATTACTTGGCACATATTCCTTTCTTTAAAATTAAAAAAAATTTATATGCAAAATTTCTCATTTATTTATATAGAAAATATTGGGTTATTACACCTTCCCTGTAAAAATAATGATTCATGTATGGGGAAACATAAGTTATGAAAAATTCACAGATTAATTATAACTTATCAAAACCTCGCAATTAATATAAGAATCATATGCAATTTATGCGAACAAAAATATGAAAGCGAAAATAATTAGGCATTAATTTCAGAATGGAAAGAAAATATTATTATGAAATACCTAATGTCATCATCATCCTAGGTATTAGAAAATTAGCTAGTCATGAAATTAAAAACAAAAACAAATAATATTAGTACTACTATTTGCATGAAATAAGAACAATAATGAAGAAGAAAATTTCTATTATATCAATAAAAGAAAGTTACAAATAGTCCCTGACAGTAGTACCACACATAATTGAAATAAGAGAAAAGACAAAAGTTCTAAATATTTTACTCCCTTCTACACCAGCGAAAAACCAAGGAAGAGAAAATAACAAGTGGTGCCCTTTCCCTCTAAAATAAGAGGCCTATTTAGGTTCCTTGAACTTGGACACTTTTGTTACTTTTTTTCCTCTTCTTTCCTTCTTGACTTCTATAAGACCCCAACTTTTTATGAATAAAAATTTAATTTTCTCTAAATGTTATTTTGAATAATAAGGTGTTGATTTGATATAATGCTATAGTTATGGATGATATGTGCAAATTTTGCAAAGTAAGCAAGTTGTCATAAAATATTCGTTTGGTCGATGAATATTTTTTGTCGAGAAATATTCGTATGAAGGAACAATCATTGGTGGACCCTACAACGGAATGACTGCCGAATATAAAAAGCGACAAAAATAACCTTTTCATAAAATAATGACAAGACCTTTACCGTTAAAACTGTTGAAATACCCGGTGATAAAAGTACAATAATAAGCGTTGTTGCATAGTAGCACACGGTATTGTACGATATCTCTAATTATTGATACTTACGTAAGAAGTCACTCAGTTCATTTAATAATTGCCACAGTAGTTGCTGCATAGTATCTCATAGTATTGATTCAAGTATTATCACGGTATCATCTGCATAATATTTTACATTATTAAATCAATAATTGAGACGACACAGTTATTCATATTATTATTTGTATTATTGACAATATCTAGAAAGTTCTGTAGAGGAAAGGGGTTAGGTTATTTAATTGCGCCCCAATAAGGAGAAATCCTTATCGGAAAGCCCCCTCTTTCCTGAGAATGATCTTGTTGTCAATATTGTGAGTTATAATATTATTGATGAATAATTGTTGAAAGATTAAAATGTGTTTATTAAAGATAATTGATTTGTGGTAAATATTTATTCATTTTTTGATACAAATAGGGGTTTGTTATTAAGTATTTGTTGTAAGTTTAGCTTATTACATGGACCCCCACATGCTCAATTTTCAAAATCGACGGTAGAAAGTTGTCTCAGTTTTATTTTATTATTATTATAATAGTAAAAAAATAGAAAACTTTTTATATAAAACAGAATACATTTTATAATATATATAAAGTTATTTGTTTTATTAGATTATAATTAGAATATATTATATTTTATATAAAGTTTTTGTTTTATTAAAATATTTTATTGCACAGTGATGAATAGTAAAATCAAATTTTTACCGAATTCGTCCGTGAACTTCGCCTGTGAATTTTTTTCTGTGCGTCCGTGATTATATTTAAATAGTGCCCTGCCATTCTCCTATAAATAGGATGCTTAGTTAAGAAATAAAAATCACACCATAATCAGAGAATTCTTCTTCTATAATATTGTGTATATTTCTTTTTAGTATAAGGATACTTTGAGTGTAGCAAATAGTGCAAGTTTTCCTCAAGAATATCTGTTGGGTAAAATCTATATGCGCAAAACACGCAAGTATATGTGGTCAACAAGTAATATAGTAATGAATAAAGTATCGTTCTCACGGAGACAAAGTAGCAATAAATTTAACTTCACAATTATTAATCTCCTATTAATCCTAATTCTATTAAACTATTCAATTCAATGGTTTAAAATTATAGAAACTAAATTAATAAATAAATAAACTATCACAAAACAATCACAAATATCAAAATCCAGAATTTTAAACAAATAATGGAGAATTAGACTTATGATTTCACCCTAAGCTTCACTCTGATTTTCACACTTTTATTCCAATTTAACTCACCATCCCAGTTTATTAACCAAGAACACGAATGTAGTACTAGCCACCTCTCGGTGCACTAATATCGTATTAACTTAAATCCATAATTTAGATAGAAACAAGTTAAACGCCTTAATTAACCAACTCACTATATCTCTATGTGAACTGAAATTAAAGAAGGTTTAAGATTAAGTTCTCTATCCGATTACATGCGATGTCAAGCATATCTCTACCTTAATATTAATCAAAAATCTGCTAATCACAAAATTTATGAACACATGCAATATTAACTAAGTCTAGATTTGAATATCCTCTCTCGATTCCATACAAATCCACAAAGAACTGTTGATCAGACAATTCATAAATTCACGCTCAAATTAACATAGATAAACTGGAAATACTTTATTGAACTAGAAATCAAAGCTACAAAATCATTGTTTCACCTAAGGATCCATTATAAGCCTAAAAAGTGAATTAGTTCATAATGAATGAAATAAAAACTGAATAATCTAAAGAAAACATCCTTGCAATTACAAATAAAGACTAAAGAGAAGAATAGTGATGAACACCCCTCACGTAGCCTAGAATTGCAATCGTCACGAAAATCTCTTCAGAATACTCCTCTTATGCTCACTGTGAAATTCTCGAAGAAAAATTCATATTATGCCCTCTGTGTGTTTTATAATTTTGTTGTTAATTGAGTAATATCCCTCCAACCCGCAAGTCCCCGTCGAATTCTCTGCTAAATAGAGTCCATAATCTATTCAAATGCCAGAAACCAACTCCCATCAAAGTTCAGCAAGCAGTAGGAGTCTTCTCCAACTGAGACCCCCCGCCGCGGCGGGGGTGCATGCCTTATATAAGCCTGCCCCGGCGGGTACCCTTTCTGTCAAGTCCTAATGGAGACCCCCCACCCCGGTGAGGGTATATAGTACAAATAAGCCCGCCTCGGCGGGCATGTAATCTGTTAGATACTTTGCTGAACTTCAGGTCTTCTTCCCAATTCGCATCGTTTGACTCCAAATCATCCTAATCGACTCCAAATATGCGTTAAACGTCACAACAATTATCCTACACATGAAATAACATAATACAAGTATAAACAAACATGAACACAAGAAATTAGCAACAAATAAGCATGAAATGGACATTAATTCGCGTATATAAAATCCACTTATCAAAATCCCCCAAACTTAAACCGTGCTAGTCCTTGAGCACAAAACAACTACATGCTATGCAATGCAATGAGATGAAATGAATATTATCTAACTTATATGCTTTCGAATCCATCAATATCGCAGAATCAAAATTATCTTAACGGCCTCAGCGAAAACAAGCAACTATACAATATAACACACCAAAACCAATCTATAATTCCGTTTAATCCTCAAATCTTAAACCATCATCACTGGTATAATGTGCGTGTGTGATCAACATCCATGATAACTGCTACGGATTCAAATTCAACACATAATCAATCTCTTAGAAGGAATCATACAGTGCAAACTTAAAAATTTCAAACATATACAGCTCCAACTAAAACTACACAATTACCAATCTCAGGGGTTCATGCAGGGTACTTATACATTATTAATATATATATATATATATATATATATATATATATATATATATATATATATATATTCTCTTTTTTTTTCTTTGGGAACTTTTTGCTCTTTTCCCATTTTATTCATTCTTATATATATATATATATATATATATATATATATATATATATATATAGACATGACTGTGCAATGTCTCATCCCATTAAGCTGACAGTGCTACCCCTTAGCAAGCTTTCAACCAACGACTCCCAGACCATAAAAGACCTTAGGGCGCTAGGTGTAAAGACAATCCCCTCGGGCGTACTTGCTCAAGTAACAAAGACCCCGAAACAAGACTAGTCACGCTATATACAATTTTTTTATTTTTTTTAGATAAAGCTTATATACCCCACATATAAATCCCCCAAACTTAGGTTTTTGCTTAATTTTTTTGCCTTTACTGTCTATCCTTGTCATTTTCTCATTTACTCTAGCATTATCCTTTAGATATTATTTATATATCAATTTGAACTGACCAGTTAACAAAGATGTTATTAGCGTGCTAACCTTCTTTATACTAGTTTCAAACAAGTGCAAGATTCGATTCATAACAAAAATTATATCACAGTTCTAATAATCAATACTGTATTGGTTAACTTATTCTCAATCTCATCATTAGCCCACAAATAACATGAACTACAACATTGCTGGACTTATTAAAAATTTTTTTCTTATAGCAAAATGCACTATTTACAAAACTAATTACTATGCAATGACAATAATAACCTAAACTTGTAAGACCCCGGATTTTATGAAATAAAAGTATTCAATTTTTCTTATAATTACAATTCAGTAAATGGTTAAATTGATAAAAAGTTAAAGTTATGGATGAAATGTGAAAATTTTTCAAAATAAACAAGTGGTTATAAAATAATCATTGTTGTCGGGGAATATTCGTTGGTCGTGGAATATTCTTTCTGCGGGGGAATATTCGTACGACGACGCATCTATTTGTGGGCCCCATAACGAAAAACGGTCGGATGAAGATAACGACAAAAATTGAGTTTTTATAATTAACGGCGTAGTTGTTACCGTTAACACTGTTGGAATACCCGGTGGTTAAAATACAGTAATACGCGTTATTACATAGTAGCACACGGTATTGCACAGTATTTTTGAAATTATTGATTCTTAAGTAAGAAGGCACTACTCAATAATTGTTATAGTAATTACTGTTCAGTATTTTATTTTATTGATTCAATAATTATTGCGTTGATATTTTATATTACTGTTGTTTCAATAATTGTCACTACACAGTATTTTCCATTATCGAAGCAATAATTCATATTATCTGAATAATATTGTTAGATAACATTATTGTCAATGTCTAAAAAGTTCTGTCTAAGGAGAGGTTTGGTCACCTAATTGCGCGCCAGTAAGGAAAAATCCTTATTGGAAAGACCCCACTTTCCTGGGAACGGCCTGGTTGCCAGTACTGTGATTCTGTAATATTATTTGTGAATAATTAATTTTTAATTTATATGATGAGGAAAATATTGATTTTATGTGGATATAGATGGAGAAAATTTTTAAAGTGACAATTGTTGAAAATCGATATTTTATCTTCTCTGATAAAATAATATTTTATTATATTATTATAATATAATAATGATGATATTTTTTACAATGAATGTGGGATATATGAATATATGAGGACAAAGAGTATTTTGTTGGATTAAATGATTAACACATGTTTTGTGTGTCGGTGGACCCCATTACTTGACTAAAATTTGATTATAGCTTGTAAAATCGCTCGTTTGTGGATTTCGGTTAATTTCTGTTTGGAATTTAGAAATACTTTCTTCTGCAAAGTTGTAGAGAATTAAATTTCTTATAACAATCGCGAGATTCGAATTTTCTGCTAAAATGGTTATTTATTATGAATTATAGAAGTTCCGAAGTTCCGAAATAATTGATTTTTGAAAGTTTTAATTATTTATTTTATGAAAAACGTTTTTTCTTACTTTTTCTAGAAGGTTAGCATGTGTAAATTGCTGAAATTGATGAGTTTTGTAGATTGTGTCCAAAAATGGCGATTTTTGGATGTATAGATTAGGAGTTATGAATTTTATGAGAAAAGACTATTTTAAAAGTAACCACTCATAATTCCTTGTGGTTAACTCCAAAATTGATAAAATTTTTATTGGGAGTACCTTTATATAATATCAGTGTACTCTGTGAATTTCAAAACTTTTGGATAAAAGTATAATTTATGATAAATGTCTAAATATTCAGAGGTTTTGGCCATATGAAAAATGGTAAATGAATTTTAAAAATTCTAAGAAAAATATATGTTCAATATGGGACTATATTATGCGAAATTCCAAAAAAGAAATATTTTTAGAACTGATTTGGTATTTTTTTATGAAAATAGTGTAGTTATGAGTAAATGAATTAAATATGTTATGTGAAGTAAGAAAATTGAAAAATGTGATTTTATGGCTTGAGAATCATACATGAGTTATATGCAGATTTTCGATGAGGGTTTTGATTATTGGTGATGAAATCTTATGAATTTGGCATTTTAGGATGATTAAATGCATTATTTAGTAAATTGTAAACAATTAAAATATATTTGTTTATAAGTTTAAGAAATGTTATTTCAATATCATTATACCGAAATATTAGTATGGATTTTATTGTAGAATTTTTACCTTTTTGTGTCGAATTTACTATTCACGAGTTACTATTCATGAATTATTATTCATGAGTTACTATTCACGAGTTACTATTCATGAGTTACTATTCACGAGTTACTATTCATGGTAAAATTGGTTTCTTTTTCTAACCAAATTATAGTTGATTTATGAATATTATTACTCTGGAGATTAATACTATGTATTGATTATATTGATTTTATTATCATATATAACATTTTTATAACCCTGATGTTGAAATTCTCTTTTACTGGAGTGTAAAGGTGGGTAGATTATTGGTATGATCATGACTATAGGTTCTTTTTGGCCAGTAGTGCAAAGTTGAATTGTTGACTGGTATGATCATGACCATTGAATTTATAATTGAATATATTTAGCTTAAGTGCAAAGGTGAATTGATCAACATGGTTATAATTATTGTTTATATAAATTCTGAAATGATTATGTATTTCTTTAATATATGAATATCTTTGGCCTGTAGTGCAAAGATGACCTGTTGTTGAATATCTTTGGCCTGTAGTGCAAAGATGAACTGTTGATGAATATCTTTGGCCCGTAGTGCGAAGATAAATTTATTAGTCAATTTCTGTTTGGAATTTGAAAATACTTTCTTCTGCAAAGTTGTTGAGAATTAAATTTTCTATGTAAATTCGAGAGATTCGAATTTTCTGATAAAATGGCTATTTATTATGAATTATAGAAGTTCCGAAGTTCTTAAATAATTGATTTTTGGAAGTTTTAATTATTTATTTTATGAAAAATGTTTTTTCTTACTTTTTCTAGAAGGTTAGCATGTGTGAATTGCTGAAATTCAGATTCAAGAGGTGGGCTTGACAATTATATAAATATATTATTATTTTATTAAATTTTCTGCTTTGGTGTTCTAAGTATTTTTCTATAAATAGGGTGCTTAGGTTAGAATTGAAAATCACACCAGAAACTGAAGTTTTCTCTCTATTTCTCTCTCTATATTATCGAGTGTATTCTTGTGAGTATTTTGATATCTTTAGTGTTGCTATACGGTACAAGTTCGTTCAGCGTTATTCCAGTCAGGAGTACTGCTCTTTTGAGGTAAGGGATATTGTCGTTAGTATGTAAGAGTTATTATGTTTTTTAATTTCGAAATTCTTCTGAACCTTCAAAAATTCTGGAAAAATTTGAAATGATATTTTGATGAGTTTTGTAGATTGTGTCCAAAAATGGCGATTTTTGGATGTATAGATTAGAGTAATGGATTTTATGAGAAAAGACTATTTTAAAAGTAACCGCTCATAACTCCTTGTGGTTAACTCCAAAATTGATAAAATTTTTATTGGGAGTACATTTATATAATATCAGTGTACTCTGTGAATTTCAAAACTTTTGGATAAAAGTACAATTTATGATAAATATCTAAATATTCGGAGGTTTTGGCCATATGAAAAATGGTAAATAAATTTTAAAAATTCTAAGAAAAATATATGTTCAATATGGGACTATATTATGCTAAATCCCAGAAAATAAATATTTTTAGAACTGATTTGGTATTTTTCATGAAAATAGTCTAGTTATGAGTAAATGAATTAAATATGTTATGTGAAGTAAGAAAATTGAAAAATGTGATTTTATGGCTTGAGAATCATACATGAGTTATATGCAGATTTTCGATGAGGGTTTTGGTTATTGGTGATGAAATCTTATGAGTTTGGCATTTTAGGATGATTAAATGCATTATTTAATAAAGTGTAAACAATTAAAATAAATTGTTTATAAGTTTAAGAAATGTTATTTCAATATCATTATACCAAAATATTGGTATGGATTTTATTGTGGAATTTCTACCTTTTTGTGTCAGATTTATTATTCACGAGTTACTATTCATGAATTATTATTCACGAGTTACTATTCACGAGTTACTATTCATGACAAAATTGGTTTCTTTTTCTAACCAAATTATAGTTGATTTATGAATATTACTCTGGAGATTAAAACTATGTATTGATTATATTGATTCTATTATCATATATAACATTTTTATAACCCTGATGTTGAAATTCTCTTTCACTGGAGTGTAAAGGTGGGTAGATTATTGGTATGATCATGACTATAGGTTCCTTTTGGCCAGTAGTGCAAAGTTGAATTGTTGACTGGTATGATCATGACCATTGAATTTATAATTGAATATATTTAGCTTAAGTGCAAAGGTGAATTGATCAACATGGTTATAATTATTGTTTATATAAATTCTGAAATGATTATGTATTTCTTTGAGATATGAATATCTTTGGCCTGTAGTACAAAGATGACCTGTTGTTGAATATCTTTGGCCGGTAGTGCAAAGATGAACTGTTGATGAATATCTTTGGCCCGTAGTGCAAAGATGAATTTATTAGTATGATTATGAACAGGAACTGTGATTTGGTATAACCATGATTTTTGATGTTTCAGGTAAAGACATGTGATAAAAATTATCTTCGTCCTGAATGCGAAAAGGAATTTAGAACTACAATTATGATTATGATGTATTCACATGATTGTGGACAGGAACTGTTGATTGATGTTACAGGGTTAAAACATTGTTGGTGGACTTTTAACATGGAGAAGATAATAGACTTTATGGTCTATTTGACTATTCTAATGGATTGCTCGTTCTGCTGGAACTATGGTTGAATAGTTTTATCATCTACCATATGTTTTAAATCTCTGATTTATTACTGTTGAAGACTATTGATAATTTATTTATTTTTTATCATGATATTCTTTACTGAGCTAGTTGTGCTCACCCTTTTGCTTCACAATTCCTTTCAGGTAATAAAAGTGTAGCTGGGTCAAGCAAGGGATAACAGGAGAATAGAACGGTGGTCTATAGATGTTGAGGGTGAGGCGAATTTAACTTGGAAGGGCGTTTTGCCACTATTATACAAGATGTCTAATGACATACAACCTTGTGTCATCATAAGACAAGGATGTGCTCATCCACTTGCTGAGTATATATACGAGCACTACCTATATAATCTTGGAGTTTGGTTGAAGTATAATTCTCAATTAGAGATGGTAGAGATAATGATATGTCAAGAGAAGACACACCATTGGGAAGAATATGATAGTAATCTTTTCATTTTTCTTTGGGGTCTATTGGGTCAACCAAGGATAATTTTGTGGCCATATGATAACTATAATAACCTAGACGCATGGCCTCCCATGTACGAAGGTTTCCTTGAGCACTTCCCAAATATTCTAATTTCTAAAACAGTTTTTGACTATACCTTTATGTGAGGTATCATTGTGAGGTGCTGTCCACGATTGGGACATGAGTCACATTTGGTATATATTTGTATCCAAACTCACAGCATATGTGTTGGTGTATTTTGCACGATAATTGTTGTAATAAAGTTGTAGTTATTTTTTGTACCATGTATTTGGCGACTCAGAATAGGTTGGATGGAATGGACCTGTTTTGGAGTTGTCACAGTTGGTATCAGAGCTTAGGGATATGGTCTCTGGCGGAGATTGGAGAATAGAACTAGGAGGGGAGAGATGAGTAAATCCTTCGCTAGTGTGTCCTACCTAAGCTTATTTATTGGTCAGTCATAAAATCGGAATATTATGTGATATATTAATTTGTTCAATTAACCTTTGTTTTGAAGCTGTATTCTAGAATGATATCTAAAATACAGGAGATGAGCAATGGAGAAATCATGATAACCTGGGAGATAGAATCTGAAATGAAAGCAATGTATTCTCAACTTTTTGAAATACTAGGTACGTAAATTTCAGGGACGAAATTTCATAAGGAGGGAAGATTGTAAGACTCCGAATTTTATGAAATAAAAGTATTCAATTTTTCTTATAATTACAATTCAGTAAATGGTTAAATTGATAAAAAGTTAAAATTATGGGTGAAATGTAAAAAATTTTCAAAATAAACAAGTGGTTATAAAATAATCATTGTTGTCGGGGAATATTCGTTGGTCGTGGAATATTCTTTCTGTGGGGGAATATTCGTACGACGACGCAGCTATTTGTGGTCCCCATAACGAAAAACGGTCGGATGAAGATAACGACAAAAATTGAGTTTTTATAATTAACGGCGTAGTTGTTACTGTTAACACTGTTGGAATACCCGGTGGTTAAAATACAGTAATACGCGTTATTGCATAGTAGCACACGGTATTGCACAATATTTTTGAAATTATTGATTCTTACGTAAGAAGGCACTACTCAATAATTGTTACAGTAATTACTGTTCAGTATTTTATTTTATTGATTCAATAATTGCTGCGTTGATATTTTATATTACTGTTGTTGTCACTACACAGTATTTTCCATTATCGAAGCAATAATTCATATTATCTGAATAATATTATTAGATAACATTATTGGCAATGTCTAAAAAGTTCTGTCTAAGGAGATGTTTGGTCACCTAATTACGCGCCAGTAAGGAAAAATCCTTATTGGAAAGCTCTCTCTTTCTTGGGAACGGCCTGGTTGCCAGTACTGTGATTCTGTAATGTTATTTGTGAATAATTAATTATTGATTTATATGATGAGAAAAATATTGATTTTATGTGGATATAGATGGAGAAAATTTTAAAGTGACAATTGTTGAAAATTGATATTTTATCATCTCTGATAAAATAATATTTTTTATATTATTATAATATAATAATGATGATATTTTTTACAATGAATGAGCGATATATGAATATATGTGGAGAAAGAGTATTTTTGTTGGATTAAATGATTAACACATGTTTTGTGTGTCGGTGGACCCAATTACTTGACTGAAATTTGATTATAGCTTGTAAAATCGCCCGTTTGTGGATTTCGGTTAATTTCTGTTTGAAATTTGAAAATACTTTCTTCTGCAAAGTTGTTGAGAATTAAATTTCCTATAAAAATTCGAGAGATTCAAATTTTCTGATAAAATAGCTATTTATTATGAATTATAGAAGTTCCGAAGTTCTGAAATAATTGATTTTTGGAAGTTTTAATTATTTATTTTATGAAAAACGTTTTTTCTTACTTTTTCTAGAAGGTTAGCATGTGTGAATTACTGAAATTCAGATTCAAGAGGCGGGCTTGACAATTATATAAATATATTATTATTTTATTAAATTTTCTGCTTTGGTGTTCTAAGTATTTTTCTATAAATAGGGTGCTTAGGTTAGAATTGAAAATCACACCAGAAACTGAAGTTTTCTCTCTATTTCTCTCTCTATATTATCGAGTGTATTCTTGTGAGTATTTTGATATCTTGAGTGTTGCTATACGGTGCAAGTTCGTTCAGCGTTATTCCAGTCAGGAGTACTGCTCTTTTGAGGTAAGGGATATTGTCGTTAGTATGTAAGGGTTATTATGTTTTTCAATTTCAAAATTCTTCTGAACCTTCAAAAATTCTGGAAAAATTTGAAATGATATTTTGATGAGTTTTGCAGAATGTGTCCAAAAATGGCGATTTTTGGATGTATAGATTAGGAGTTATGGATTTTATGAGAAAAGATTATTTTAAAAGTAACCGCTCATAACTCCTTGTGGTTAACTCCAAAATTGATAAAATTTTTATTGGGAGTACATTTATATAATATCAGTGTACTCTGTGAATTTCAAAACTTTTGGATAAAAGTACAATTTATGATAAATATCTAAATATTCGGAGGTTTTGGCCATATGAAAAATGGTAAATAAATTTTAAAAATTCTAAGAAAAATATATGTTCAATATGGGACTATATTATGCTAAATCCCAGAAAAGAAATATTTTTAGAACTGATTTGGTATTTTTCATGAAAATAGTCTAGTTATGAGTAAATGAATTAAATATGTTATGTGAAGTAAGAAAATTGAAAAATGTGATTTTATGGCTTGAGAATCATACATGAGTTATATGCAGATTTTCGATGAGGGTTTTGGTTATTGGTGATGAAATCTTATGAGTTTGGCATTTTAGGATGATTAAATGCATTATTTAGTAAAGTGTAAACAATTAAAATAAATTATTTATAAGTTTAAGAAATGTTATTTCAATATCATTATATCGAAATATTGGTATGGATGTTATTGTGGAATTTCTACCTTTTTGTGTCAGATTTATTATTCACGAGTTACTATTCATGAATTACTATTTACGAGTTACTATTCACGAGTTACTATTCATGGGTTACTATTCATTAGTTACTATTCATGACAAAATTATTTTCTTTTTCTAACCAAATTATAGTTGATTTATAAATATTACTCTGGAGATTAATACTATGTATTGATTATATTGATTTTATTATCATATATAACATTTTTATAACCCTGATATTGAAATTCTCTTTCACTGGAGTGTAAAGGTGGGTAGATTATTGGTATGATCATGACTATAGGTTCTCTTTGGTCAGTAGTGCAAAGTTGAATTGTTGACTGGTATGATCATGACCATTGAATTTATAATTGAATATATTTAGCTTAAGTGCAAAGGTGAATTAATCAACATGGTTATAATTATTATTTATATAAATTTTGAAATGATTATGTATTTCTTTGAGATATGAATATCTTTGGCCTGTAGTGCAAAGATGACCTGTTGTTGAATATCTTTGGCCTGTAGTGCAAAGATTAACTGTTGATGAATATCTTTGGCCCATAGTGCAAAGATGAATTTATTAGTATGATTATGAACAGGAACTGTGATTTGGTATAACCATGATTTTTGATGTTTCAGGTAAAGACAGGTGATAAAAATTATCTTCGTCCTGAATGCGAAAAGGAATTTAGAACTACAATTATGATTATGATTTATTTACATGATTGTGAACAGGAACTGTTGATTGATGTTACAGGGTTAAAACATTGTTGGTGGACTTTTAACATGAAGAAGATAATAGACTTTATGGTCTATTTGACTCTTCTAATGGATTGCTTGTTCTACTGTAACTATGGTTGAAAAGTTTTATCATCTACCATATGTTCTAAATCTCTGATTTATTACTGTTGAAGGCTATTGATAATTTATTTATCTTTTGTCATGATATTCTTTACTGAGCTAGTTGTGCTCACCCTTTTGCTTCACAATTCCTTTCAGGTAATAAAAGTGTAGCTGGGTCAAGCAAGGGATAACAGGGGAATAGAACGGTGGTCTACAGATGTTGAGGGTGAGGTGAATTTAACTTGGAAGGGCGTTTTGCCACTATTATACAAGATGTCTAATGACATACAACCTTGTGTCATCATAAGACAAGGATGTGCTCATCCACTTGCTGAGTATATATACGAGCACTACCTATATAATCTTGGAGTTTGGTTGAAGTATAATTCTCAATTAGAGATGGTAGAGATAATGATATGTCAAGAGAAGACACACCATTGGGAAGAATATGATAGTAATCTTTTCATTTTTCTTTGGGGTCTATTGGGTCAACCAAGGATAATTCTGTGGCCATATGATAACTATAATAACCTAGACGCATGGCCTCCCATGTACGAAGGTTTCCTTGAGCACTTCCCAAAGATTCTAATTTCTAAAACAGTTTTTGACTATACCTTTATGTAAGGTATCATTGTGAGGTGCTGTCCACGATTGGGACATGAGTCACATTTGGTATATATTTGTATCCAAACTCACAGCATATGTGTTGGTGTATTTTGCACGATAATTGTTGTAATAAAGTTGTAGTTATTTTCTGTACCATGTATTTGGCGACTCAGAATAGGTTGGATGGAATGGACCTGTTTTGGGGTTGTCACAGTTGGTATCAGAGCTTAGGGATATGGTCTCTGGCGGATATTGGAGAATAGAACTAGGAGGGGAGAGATGAGTAAATCCTTCGCTAGTGTGTCCTACCTAAGCTTATTTATTGGTCCGTCATAATATCGGGATATTATGTAATATGTTAATTTGTTCAATTAACCTTTGTTTTGAAGCTGTATTCTAGAATGATATCTAAAATACAGGAGATGAGCAATGGAAAAATCATGATGACCTGAGAGATAGAATCTGAAATGAAAGCAAGGTATTCTCAACTTTTTGAAATACCAGGTACGTAAATTTCGGGGACGAAATTTCATAAGGAGGGGAGATTGTAAGACCCCGAATTTTATGAAATAAAAGTATTCAATTTTTCTTATAATTACAATTTAGTAAATGGTTAAATTGATAAAAAGTTAAAGTTATGGGTGAAATGTGAAAATTTTTCAAAATAAACAAGTGGTTATAAAATAATCATTGTTGTCGAGGAATATTCGTTGGTCGTGGAATATTCTTTCTGCGGGGGAATATTCGTACGACGGCGCAGCTATTTGTGGTCCCCATAACGAAAAATGGTCGGATGAAGATAACGACAAAAATTTAGTTTTTATAATTAACGGCGTAGTTGTTACTGTTAACACTGTTGGAATACCCGGTGGTTAAAATACAGTAATACGCGTTATTGCATAGTAGCACACGGTATTGCACAATATTTTTGAAATTATTGATTCTTACGTAAGAAGGCACTACTCAATAATTGTTACAGTAATTACTGTTCAGTATTTTATTTTATTGATTCAATAATTGCTGCGTTGATATTTTATATTACTGTTGTTTCAATAATTGTCACTACATAGTATTTTCCATTATCGAAGCAATAATTCATATTATCTGAATAATATTATTAGATAACATTATTGGCAATGTCTAAAAAGTTCTGTCTAAGGAGATGTTTGGTCACCTAATTGCGCGCCAGTAAGAAAAAATCCTTATTGGAAAGCTCTCTCTTTCTTGGGAACGGCCTGGTTGCCAGTACTGTGATTCTGTAATATTATTTGTGAATAATTAATTATTAATTTATATGACGAGGAAAATATTAATTTTATGTGGATATAGATGGAAATTTTTTTTAAAGTGACAATTGTTTAAAATCGATATTTTATCTTCTCTGATAAAATAATATTTTATTATATTATTATAATATAATAATGATAATATTTTTTACAATGAATGTGGGATATATGAATATATGAGGAGAAAGAATATTTTTGTTGGATTAAATGATTAAAACATATTTTGTGTGTCGGTGGACCCCATTACTTGATTGAAATTTGATTATAGCTTGTAAAATCGCCCGTTTGTGGATTTTGGTCAATTTCTGTTTGGAATTTGAAAATACTTTCTTCTGCAAAGTTGTTGAGAATTAAATTTTCTATGTAAATTCGAGAGATTCGAATTTTCTGATAAAATGGCTATTTATTATGAATTATAGAAGTTCCGAAGTTCTGAAATAATTGATTTTTGGAAGTTTTAATTATTTATTTTATGAAAAATGTTTTTTCTTACTTTTTCTAGAAGGTTAGCATGTGTGAATTGCTGAAATTCAGATTCAAGAGGTGGGCTTGACAATTATATAAATATATTATTATTTTATTAAATTTTCTGCTTTGGTGTTCTAAGTATTTTTCTATAAATAGGGTGCTTAGGTTAGAATTGAAAATCACACCAGAAACTGAAGTTTTCTCTCTATTTCTCTCTCTATATTATCGAGTGTATTCTTGTGAGTATTTTGATATCTTTAGTGTTGCTATACGGTACAAGTTCGTTCAGCGTTATTCCAGTCAGGAGTACTGCTCTTTTGAGGTAAGGGATATTGTCGTTAGTATGTAAGAGTTATTATGTTTTTTAATTTCGAAATTCTTCTGAACCTTCAAAAATTCTGGAAAAATTTGAAATGATATTTTGATGAGTTTTGTAGATTGTGTCCAAAAATGGCGATTTTTGGATGTATAGATTAGAGTAATGGATTTTATGAGAAAAGACTATTTTAAAAGTAACCGCTCATAACTCCTTGTGGTTAACTCCAAAATTGATAAAATTTTTATTGGGAGTACATTTATATAATATCAGTGTACTCTGTGAATTTCAAAACTTTTGGATAAAAGTACAATTTATGATAAATGTCTAAATATTCGGAGGTTTTGGCCATATGAAAAATGGTAAATGAATTTTAAAAATTCTAAGAAAAATATATGTTCAATATGGGACTATATTATGCTAAATCCCAGAAAAGAAATATTTTTAGAACTGATTTGGTATTTTTCATGAAAATAGTCTAGTTATAAGTAAATGAATTAAATATGTTATGTGAAGTAAGAAAATTGAAAAATGTGATTTTATGGCTTGAGAATCATACATGAGTTATATGCAGATTTTCGATGAGGGTTTTGGTTATTGGTGATGAAATCTTATGAGTTTGGCATTTTAGGATGATTAAATGCATTATTTAGTAAAGTGTAAACAATTAAAATAAATTGTTTATAAGTTTAAGAAATGTTATTTCAATATCATTATACCAAAATATTGGTATGGATTTTATTGTGGAATTTCTACCTTTTTGTGTCAGATTTATTATTCACGAGTTACTATTCATGAATTATTATTCACGAGTTACTATTCACGAGTTACTATTCATGACAAAATTGGTTTCTTTTTCTAACCAAATTATAGTTGATTTATGAATATTACTCTGGAGATTAAAACTATGTATTGATTATATTGATTCTATTATCATATATAACATTTTTATAACCCTGATGTTGAAATTCTCTTTCACTGGAGTGTAAAGGTGGGTAGATTATTGGTATGATCATGACTATAGGTTCCTTTTGGCCAGTAGTGCAAAGTTGAATTGTTGACTGGTATGATCATGACCATTGAATTTATAATTGAATATATTTAGCTTAAGTGCAAAGGTGAATTGATCAACATGGTTATAATTATTGTTTATATAAATTCTGAAATGATTATGTATTTCTTTGAGATATGAATATCTTTGGCCTGTAGTGCAAAGATGACCTGTTGTTGAATATCTTTGGCCTGTAGTGCAAAGATGAACTGTTGATGAATATCTTTGGCCCGTAGTGCAAAGATGAATTTATTAGTATGATTATGAACAGGAACTGTGATTTGGTATAACCATGATTTTTGATGTTTCAGGTAAAGACAGGTGATAAAAATTATCTTCGTCCTGAATGCGAAAAGGAATTTAGAACTACAATTATGATTATGATTTATTCACATGATTGTGGACAGGAACTGTTGATTGATGTTACATGGTTAAAACATTGTTGGTGGACTTTTAACATGGAGAAAATAATAGACTTTATGGTATATTTGACTCTTCTAATGGATTGCTCGTTCTGCT
This sequence comes from Panax notoginseng, assembly GCA_016801055.1. Lineage (NCBI taxonomy): Eukaryota > Viridiplantae > Streptophyta > Magnoliopsida > Apiales > Araliaceae > Panax > Panax notoginseng. The sequence continues at coordinate 183,511,185 of CM029017.1, forward strand.
GCAACTATGGTTGAAAAGTTTTATCATCTACCATATGTTCTAAATCTCTGATTTATTACTGTTGAAGGCTATTGATAATTTATTTATCTTTTGTCATGATATTCTTTACTGAGCTAGTTGTGCTCACCCTTTTGCTTCACAATTCCTTTCAGGTAATAAAAGTGTAGCTGGGTCAAGCAAGGGATAACAGGGGAATAGAACGGTGGTCTATAGATGTTGAGGGTGAGGTGAATTTAACTTGGAAGGGCGTTTTGCCACTATTATACAAGATGTCTAATGACATACAACCTTGTGTCATCATAAGACAAGGATGTGCTCATCCACTTGCTGAGTATGTATACGAGCACTACCTATATAATCTTGGAGTTTGGTTGAAGTTTAATTCTCAATTAGAAACGATAGAGATAATGATATGTCAATAAAAGACACACCATTAGGAAGAATATGATAGTAATTTTTTCATTTTTCTTTGGGGTCTATTGGGTCAATCAAGGATAATTCTGTGGCCATATGATAACTATAATAACCTAGACGCATGGCCTCCCATGTACGAAGGTTTCCTTAAGCACTTCCCAAAGATTCTAATTTCTAAAACAGTTTTTGACTATACCTTTATGTAAGGTATCATTGTGAGGTGCTGTCCACGATTGGGACATGAGTCACATTTGGTATATATTTGTATCCGAACTCACAGCATATGTGTTGTTGTATTTTGCACGACAATTGTTGTAATAAAGTTGTAGTTATTTTCTGTACCATGTATTTGGCGACTCAGAATAGGTTGGATGGAATGGACCTGTTTTGGGGTTGTCACAAAACTACAATGTATGCACCTAAGCTATCATGCAATACCGAACTTAATATGCAATACTGAAATTAAAATGACAAAATGCAAACTTATAAGTACTACATATGCATGCAAACATGTATATAAATCCCCAAAACTTAAGTAATACAATGTCCTCATTGGATGATTAATCAAAAATAAGTACGTGAGGACTTCCCTGCTATTGCTTAGGTCTGAGGAGGTGGTTGTTGCTCTTCTTCATCAGAATCACTTGGTGGAAATCTCAGCATTGGTCTGGGTTGCTGATATGGAAATTGAGCCGTCGGGTTGAAACTTTGAAAGGTTGTGTTGAGTACGGCGAAAGATGCGTTCATATCATCAAACATGTGATCTTGCCTCATTGCCAATCGCCGCATTTCCCGACGTGCTGCTTTGTTGTACGCAGTCATTTGATTTTGGAACTCAAGGAACTGAGGACTGGATATTGCCTCGGTCTGTGGTACCTGCTCAGCCCCTTGATCACCCGTAGCTGCATCATCATCCTTCGATGCCTCTGTAGCATCAACTTTATCTTTCGAAGCCGACGGAAAATAAAGCCCAGACCTCTTGGATGTGACTCGCCTCCTGCCCATACAGAATACCGCGCTATCAATCTAGAATCAAGCAATGTGAGCGGCATTTGTGTGGGCTCATCGTCGGACCATCTCACCCCTGCACTACGACACAACCCACATATGAGTGATGGGTGTGGCAAGCCGCCCAAAAAATTTCCACGTAAACACCGACGGATGGAGAAACGGATAATGGCCCCGACGCCAATAATGAAATCTTGCACAATTACGAACAATAGAAACGCCTTCTCTTTGGTGACGTTCGAGGTGTGTTGGGACGGAAGAAATTTATCGCATAAGAATATGTACCATATTTTTCCATACCGGCTAAGGTCCTTGCTATGGAACACTGTGCCTCCCTTCCGACCTTTCATCCAAGATGTTCCCGACTTTGTCATCTCCGTGATTATTTCCTCATAGTCCAGATCAGAGTTTCGTAGGTGAGCATAATGGCAGTGGTGAGGTACCCGCAGTTGATAGTAGGTGTTGATTGCATCGGCACTGAACGGAACCAACCGACCTCGCACAAATGCGTGGTATGGTTCTTTGTCCTCAGCGTTGGCATAGAATTCTTTGACAATGTTGACCATAGCGGGTTCAGCCTCTTCTGTGAATTTCGTCCACCCCTTTTGATAAATTTGAGGCATCATCTCCCCGTCGTTAGGATTCGGTGCTAACCTTCGCTCCGGTGTAAGGGCTTTGGTGAGCATGTAATCATACCGATCGGCGGCGGTGGCACTCGCGAATTTTCGGCGATCAAAAGTTCGAGTTGGTTGAGATGGTCTTGAACTCTCTCCCCTTTGGCGTTTTGATATTGAATACGAAGCCATGGTTTCTCTCTATTGCTTAACTTGCCTTAGCTCTCCCCCAAACTTGGTTGAAACATAGTGACGAACACTTGGTGTGCACAAATGGTTACCCCCCCACACTTATGGTATTGGCCCTCCAATATGGTGAATGCAGCTTGGTAACTTGAGAATAGTGATATGCTTTCCTCTCAAATGGTTACAACTATCCTCTATGAAGGCCCTAATTCAAAATTTGATGAGTGTAATTGAAGAGTGGTGTGAGGAATATGGGTTGAGATGTGGTAATATATAGAGGTGGTGTGAGGGTGTTTATTGGTGGATTGAAGAGGTGGGGAGAGGTAGTGGAGCATTGAAATTCATGGGGGTAGTGGATAGTGGGTGGTGGTTATGAGGAGTCTTAATTGAGGGAGAAGTTATGGGAGTTGTGGAGTCTAGCATATGTAACTGCCGAAAAATTCAGTTGAAATCCCGAACCCCCGCCCCGGCGGGAGTGTTAAGCTTGAAAAGCCCGCCCCAGCGGGCATGGCTATTGCTATCTAACTTTGAGGATCCCCGCCCCGGCGGGGGTTGTAGTGCTTTTGGGGCCAGCCCCGGCGGGCATGTTTCTTGTCAAGCTCTCCTGGTTTCTCACTTTGCTTCATTGTAACTCACTTAATGATCCATTTTCTATCCTGCAAGATATAGCACATGAGAATTAGTGAGTTATTGATGACATGATGTATTATGGAGGGATTAACGAGACTTTTATTGTATGTTACTACCTAGTAATTGAATATAAACTATATTTTAACAAATATGAATGACAAATAAGAGAAATAAACTAAAGATTGGGTTGCCTCCTAATTAGCGCTTGATTTTAAGTCGTTCAGCCTGACTACTTCCTATTCAGTTTGTATCGGCCAATGTGATGGCGATCACATCGGTGTTAGCTCCTCCCCCCCAATAATGCTTTAGACGATGTCCGTTGACTTTGAACGTATCTAATGGATTGCGACTGTAGAGTTCAACTGCGCCATGAGAGAATACCCTCTTGACAGTGAATGGTCCCGACCATCTCGATTTGAGCTTTCCTGGGAACAATCGCAGCCGTGAGTTGAACAAAAGGACTGATTGCCCCGGCTTGAATGTTCGACGCATAATTTTTTGATCGTGCCATTTTTTTACTTTTTCTTTGTATAAATTGGAGTTCTCATAGGCGTGAAGGCGAAATTCATCGAGCTCATTCAGTTGAAGTAGTCTCTTTTCCCCTACCGCTGTTTGATTGAAATTGAGTTTTTGAACCGCCCAATAAGCCTTATGTTGTAGCTCGACCGGTAAGTGACATGCCTTCCCGTACAGTAGTTGATATGGTGACATCCCGATTGGTGTCTTGTATGCAGTCCGGTATGCCCATAATGCATCATCCAATCGAAGTGACCAATCTTTCCGACTCGGATTTACTACTTTCTCCAATATCTTCTTAACTTCTTTGTTTGATACCTCAGCCTGTCCACTTATTTGAGGGTGATACGCTGTAGCCACCTGGTGGTTATCCCCATACTTGGCCAAAAGAGCTGCAAAAGACTTATTGCAGAAGTGACTACCTTCGTCACTGATTATTGCTCTTGGCGTGCCAAACCTCGTGAAAATGTTTTTCTATAAGAATTTGAGGACCACCTTGGCATCGTTGGATGGTAGTGCTGCAGCTTCGACCCACTTCGATACGTAATCCACTGCGAGTAGAATATATTGATTGTTCAAAGATGACGGGAATGGCCCCATAAAATCGATACCCCATACATCAAAGATTTCCACTTCAAGAATCGTTTGTAAAGGCAGCTCATTCCATTTCGAAATATTGCCCACCCTTTGACACATATCGCATTGTTTGACAAAATGGTGGGCATCCTTAAATAATGTGGGCCAATAAAACCCAGATTGCAACACCTTCACTACTGTCCTCTCACTCCCATAATGTCCGCCATACGCAGATGAGTGACACTCATGCAGAATGTTCTTCACTTCACTATAGGGGACGCACCGTCTAATCATTTTATCGGCGCACTACTTGAACAAATATGGTTTGTCCCACATGTAGCATTTCACGTCATGAAGAAACTTCCTTTTTTGTTGTTTTGTAAGGTCAGGTGGTAGAATGTTGCTCACAAGAAAATTTGCATAATCCCCATACCACGAAATCTCTGCAGTAATCCCAAATAGTTGCTCATCTGGGAATGATTCGTTAATTTCACATCTGTCTTCTTTTGCTATCCCTTGGTTTTCCAGCCTAGATAAGTGATCGGCTACTTGGTTCTCTGTCCCCTTTCTATCCTTTATTTCTAAGTCAAACTCTTGAAGTAGGAGAATCCATCGGATAAGGCGTGGCTTAGCATCCTTTTTCGCTATTAAGTACCGAATCGGCGAATGGTCTGTGTAGACTATCACCTTAGTCCCGATCAAGTATGCCCGAAATTTGTCAAACGCATACACCACTGCAAGCAATTCCTTTTCTGTGGTTGTGTAATTCAATTGAGTCTCTGTGAGTGTTTTGGTTGCATAGTACATGGTGTGAAACACCTTGTCTCGTCATTGGCCCAAAATAGCCCCAACCGCGTAGTCACTTGCATCACACATTAGCTCGAATGACATGTTCCAATCCAGTGCGACGATCACGGGGGCTGTAGTCAATTTCTTTTTCAATAATTGAAACGCTGACTTGCATTCTTCATCAAAACTGAAAGTAACATCCTTCTCTAAAAGACTACACAACGGTTTTCCAATTTTAGAGAAGTCCTTTATGAATCTCCTATAGAACCCAGCGTGTCCCAGAAAACTTCTAATACCCTTAACTGAGCTCGGGGGGGGGGGGGGGGGGGGCAGTTTCTCGATTGTTTCCAGCTTTGCTTTGTCAACCTCCAGTCCTTGAGCCAATACCTTATGGCCCAACATTATGCCCTCTTCAACCATGAAGTGACATTTTTCCCAATTAAGTACAAGATTTGTATCCTTACATCGCTGCAATACCATGACCAAATTCCCTAGGCAAGTATAAAAGTTGTCTCCATAGACCGAAAAGTCGTCCATGAAGAATTTAACATTTTTCTCCACCATATCTGAAAAAATGGCCATCATACACCGTTGGAAGGTTGCAGGTGCATTGCATAACCTAAATGACATCCTCCTGAATGCAAATGTGCCGTAAGGGCACGCAAATGTTGTCTTTTCTTGATCCTCCGGAGGGATAACTATCTGGTTATAGCCCGAGTACCCATCCAACAAACAGTAATATTCATGTCCCGCCAATCTGTCCAACAGTTGATCAATAAAGGACAGCGGAAAATGGTCTTTTTGGGTTGCCTTATTCATTTTTCTATAATCCATGCAAACCCTCCAACCTATCACTGTTCTAGTCGGTATTAATTTGTTGTCCTCATTCTGCACCACAGTCATTCCTCCCTTTTTTGGCACGCAATGGACCGGACTAACCCACTTATTGTCATAAATCGGGTAGATGATCCCGACATCCAACCACTTTAAAATTTCCTTCTTTACAACTACCTTCATAATAGGGTTAAGTCGACATTGTTGCTCCACCGTTGGTTTTGCCTCATCTTCCATCAAAATCTTGTGCATGCAAAATGAAGGGCTAATTCCCTTTATGTCCGCGATCGTCCACCTAATAGCTGATTTTTGTTTCCTAAGTACCCTCAGCAACTTTTCTTCCTACAATTTGTTAAGTGCAGCTGAAATAATAACAGGTAAGGAATTTGAATTGCCTAAATATGCATACCTGAGGTGTTTAGGGAGTGGCTTAAGTTCCAACTTTGGTGGCTCTTCCAATGACGATTTCAATTTTTCTGTGGTTGTCTCCTCTTTGTGCAAGGGTTCAAATGGTGCTCTAAATCGGCTCACTCGTTGTAACGAATCTAGCATCTGTAAGTAGTCCACAAATTTTGGGTCGTCGAACTCTTCATCCCCCAATAATGTCATTTCTAATGGATCGTTGACCAAACTCTTGCCCATATCCTCACTAATAATTTGCTCAATCATATCCATCCGAAAACATTCTTCCTCATCCGTAGGGAATTTCATGGCCTTGAACACGTTAAACTTGATTTCTTGATCTTGGACCCTCATGGTAAGTTCTCCTTTTTGTACGTCTATGAGTGTCCTACATGTGGCCAAGAAAGGTCTCCCTAGGATAATCGGGATGTTCTTGTCCTCCTCAAAATCCAAAATAATATAGTCCGCGGGGAATATAAACTTATCCACCTTAACCAGTATGTCCTCTACTATGCCTCTCGGATATGTGACTGACCTATCTGCCAACTGCAATGAAATATTCGTAGGACTTGGCGCGGGAAAACCCAATTCTGTGTATACTGACAATGGCATTAGATTCACACTCGCCCCCAAATCACATAAACACTTGCTAAAATGCATATTCCCGATTGTGTATGCGATAATGAAACTCCCCTGGTCCTTAAGTTTTGGTGGTAATTTCTGCTGTAATACTACACTACACTCCTCTGTTAGTGCAACTGTCTCAAAATCTTCCCATTTCTTCTTCCTTGACAGAATCCCTTTCATAAATTTCGCGTAGCTCGGCATTTGCTCTAGGGCTTCTGCAAATGGTATGTTAATCTGGAGTTTCTTGAACACTTCCAAAACTTTGCGAATTACTTGTATAATTTCTGTTTTAGGACCCTCTGCTAAAATGGTGGTTGTGGATAAACAATTGGCTTATTGTTTAACTTTAAGTCCTAATTTTGCTTATCTTCACCCTTTTTTTCTTCAACCACGTTACTGTCTTCAACTTTTTCCTCCGGTGTCGTTGAATTTTCTGCATTATTACCCACGAGATGTTTTCCACTTCTCAACATAATTGCTTGACATTGCTCATGACTACCCTTCGGATTTCTCTCAGTGTCACTTGGTAACATTCCTTGTGGTCTATTATTCAATGCTAACGCAATCTGTCCTATCTGATTTTCTAAATTCTTGATAGCCATCTCTTGTGATTTCATTGCCATTGCTTGATTTTTCATTGCTGCCTCATTACTAGTTATGTACTTCGACACCACTTCCTCGAAATTTGATTTCCTTTCCTTATGTTGAACCAGTTGTTGGTGATTCTGAAAACCTGGGGGATATGACGATCGTGGAGCTTGATTTTGCTGGTTATTGCTCCACGAGAAATTTGGGTGGTTTCTATTCCCCTGGTTGTAAGTGTTTTGGCATGTATTTTACGGAATTCTGTTGTAGCTACCTATGAACTGGACGGACGCTAGATTGATTGCGCACTGATCTGTAGGATGGTCACCCGTGCACAATTCACATACCACTGCAACCTGCTGTACCTGCTGTGCCTGTGCATGTGTCTGTGTCCTTGACATAGCATCCAACTTCTTAGACAGTGCTGATATCTGCGCTTGTATTGCCGTTACCCCATCTACTTCTAACACCCCAGCTGTCTTTGCTTGTGTCATTCTTGCTGTGGGCCACTGGTAGTTGTTAGCCGCCATGGTCTCAATCAAATTATAGGCTTCCTCATAACTCTTTGCCATGAACGCTCCACCTGACGCTGCATCAATACTAGTTCTGAGATTCCCATGTAGTCCATTATAAAAAATATTCATTTGCAACCACTTCGGTAATCCATGATGCGGGCACTTTCCGAGTAACTCCTTGTATCTCTCCCATGCTTCATATAGCGACTCCCCATGTTGCTGCTCAAATATTGTTATCTCATTCCTCATTTTTGCAGTTTTTGCCGGTGGGAAAAATTTTGCAAGGAATTTCTGAGCTAAGTCTTCCCACGTAGTTATCGATCCCGGCGACAGAGAATGTAACCAACTCTTCGCCTTGTCCCGTAAGGTGAATGGGAACAAGCGAAGTCTTACCGCATCATCAGACACCCCACTATACCTGAAGGTGTCGCAAATCTCCAGAAAGCTGACTAGATGTTCATTCAGATCGTCATTGGCCAATCCCCCAAACTAAACTGAATTCTAGATCATTTGAATCGTCCCAGGCTTGATTTCTAATGTATTTACAGCAATTTCAGGCCTGGTGATGCTCGACTGCAGTTTAGTCACCTTGGGTGTGGCGAAGTCCCTTAATGCTTTCTGATCTTCAGCTGCCATTGCTTCTTCTATATCAGAGTTTTCTAATTCGTTCCTTATTTCCTTGATCCACTTACTTAACCTCTGAAATCTTCTTTCAATGTCGTCCTCAAAAGGCAGCAAGTTTGGATTTTTGGATCGTGCTTGCATAAACCAATATCAAAAACCTGAAATAAGAAAAACAAAAACAAAAACAAAAATGTTTAAGTAAAACTGAACTAATTAAACTGATATTGTAAAAATATTAAAATCTAGACTAAATTGTCCCCGGCAACGGCGCCAAAAACTTGTTGGGTAAAATCTATATACGCAAAACACGCAAGTATACGTGGTCAACAAGTAATATAATAATGAATAAAGTATCGTTCCCACGGAGACAAAGTAGCAAGAAATTTAACTTCACAATTATCAATCTCCTATTAATCCTAATTCTATTAAACTATTCAATTCAATGGTTTAAAATTATAGAAACTAAATTAATAAATAAATAAACTATCACAAAACAATCACAAATATCAAAATCCAAAATTTCAAACAAATAATGGAGAATTAGACTTATGATTTCACCCTAAGGTTCACTCTGATTTTCACACCTTTATTACAATTCAACTCACCATCCCAATTTATTAATCAAGAATACGAATGTAGTACTAACCACCTCTCGGTGCACTAATATCGTATTAACTTAAATCCACAATTTAGATAGAAACAAGTTAAACGCCTTAATCAACCAACTCACTATATTTCTATGTGAACTGAAATTAAAGAAGGTTTAAGATTAAGTTCTCTATCCGATTACATGCGATGTCAAGCATATCTCTACCTTAACATTAATCAAAAATCTGTTAATCACAAAATTTATGAACACATGCTATATTAACTAAGTCTAGATTTGAATATCCTCTCTCGATTCCATACAAATCCTCAAAGAACTGTTGATCAGGCAATTCATAAATTCACGCTCAAATTAACATAGATAAACTGGAAATACTTTATTGAACTAGAAATCAAAGCTACAAAATCATTGTTTCACCTAAGGATCCATCATAAGCCTAAAAAGTGAATTAGTTTATAATGAATGAAATAAAAGCTGAATAATCTAAAGAAAACATCATTGCAATTACAAATAAAAGACTAAAGAGAAGAATAGTGATGAACACCCCTCACGTAGCCTAGAATTGCAATCGTCACGAAAATCTCTTCAGAATACTCCTCCTATGCTCACTGTGAAATTCTGGAAGAAAAATTCGTATTATGCCCTCTATGTGTTTTATAATTTTGTTGTTAATTCAGTAATATCCCTCCAACACACAAGTTCCCGTCGAATTCTCTGCTAAATAGAGTCCATAAGCTATTCAAATGCAAGAAACCAACTCCCATCAAAGTTCAGCAAGCAGTAGGAGTCTTCTCCAACGGAGATCCCCCGCCCCGGCGGGGGTGCATGCCTTATATAAGCCCGCCCCGGCGGGCACCCTTGTCAAGTCCTAATGGAGACCCCCCCCCCCGCCCCGGCGGGGTCTTCTTCCCAATTCGCATCATTTGACTCCAAATCATCCCAATCGACTCCAAATATGCGTTAAACGTCATAACAACCATCCTACACATGAAATAACATAATACAAGTAAAAACAAACATGAACACAAGAAATTAGCAACAAATAAGCACGAAATGGACATTGATTCGTGTATATAAAATCTACTTATCAATATCTCCGCTATACCAGTCAGATTTAGTCTACTATTAAGGTAAGGGATATTATTTTCATTCAATATTCGTAAGAAATATTATTTTCTTCCATACTCTATAGTATGTAAGTGATATTATTTCGTTTCATATTCCTAAATCTACACTTACTTTGATAAGTATTGCTTCTATAATCCCTGAAATTAGTAGAATATCCTTGAGTTTTGTGCTTCATCTAGTATCGTTTTACTGAAATATTTGTCTAAACCTTCTTATTGAATTTTAATATTTTCACTCGGAGTACTATCATGGATACTATTCATATGGTACTATTTATGGGGTACTATTCACGACAAAATTAGTTTTTTTTCTGTCCAAATTATTTTTGATACATGAATATCATTTTTAAATTTTACTCCACAATTAGTTATCATGTTGACAATTTGGACATTCTTGAACTCTGAATAAATTGAATTATAAATATCTAATATTTATTCTTGATCTCACTTGATTGATTCCATATATCATTGTCACCATCCTCATACTTATATTGTGGTGAAAGTTATCTTTGGCCCATAGTGCATCGATGGATTGTTAATTGGTATGATTATGACCAGGAATTGTGTATTGGTATAATCATGACCTGTAATGTTACATACAAATATTGTGATGAAAGTCCTCTTTGGCCCGTAGTGCATAGATGGTGTGACACTCCCAAATCCGTGTAACATCGATTACAGGACATGGTTCTCACGATACACATACATAACCATCTAACTACATAAACTCCGGAACTAATAATAATAATAATAATAATAATATCTATTACATATCTATTCAAATAAAATCCCAAGTCTTTACAACCTTAAATAAACTGAACTTTAACTTAGCGTTTATCGCTACATTACATCATATCAGCCTATCGTACCCCACATTGTGTACAGGTATAAAATTTAACTGCATAAGCATAAATGGGACTATATGCCCGACATCTGTTGGCTCAATTATTCAGGTTGTTCATCTTAGTATTCAAGCGATACCGCACCAAAGCAATTTGGATTAGTAAACATTAAATAGCTTCAAAGGATTTGAATTGTTCAAAGGTTATATCACTTATCATCAATAAAATCTAGTCGTAACAAAATGCCAGAAAGCATACTTGGAAACAGTTCGTTAAAGAAATAGAGCTTTAAAGAATAGCAGTTGTAATACTAACGGAGAAATCATCAATAACTCTTGCAAGGAAATTGCAGTTATATAACTTTACGACAAAGGAACTTGTACAAAAAGTAAATAGCACAAGTCCGATACTTACTCTCACTGCAACAACAATGAGTAAAGATTGAGTAATTGCTCAATAGAAACTTAGGGGTAGAAAACTTGCCTGATATATCTTCTACAATTTACCACTATCTACTAGTCCTTCACGTAGCCTATTCACATGTGTCATGTTAAGCAATTAGGTTCTCGAACACCACTTCGAAGTGTAATGGTTCCCTTTTATTTTAATAAGATGATTAAACTCGCACGTATTCAAATACAATTCAATTACATAACATGTTGCTTCGTATAGGTCACGTGGTTCAATAAAAGAATCTGGGAAACATAAATTTCTAACATTTTTCAGACCCAAACCTCGCTCAAAAATCTTCGTAAAACATGCTTAAGGGTCTCAAGTCGGAAAATCTTATTTTCCATATTTTTGACATCACATATTTAATTAAACTCATTTATCCATATAACATAATTTATATGAAAAATAGCAAATCAGTCTCAAAAATATTTCTTTTCTAGGATTTTGCAGAATATAGTCCCACATTGAACATATATTTTACCCGGAATTTTTAAAATCCATCAACTATTTTTAAATAGTCCATAATATCCAAATATTCTCAAATTTTTCATAAATCAACATTAGCTCCAAAAATTCTAAAATTTACATGGTTAGCTCCAGTTATTTACATGTACTTCCAGTACAAATTTCGTAATATTTGGACTTATACACAGAGAGTTATTTGGGTATCTTTTCAAATAGTGTCATTAGCCGTAAAATCCATAACTCTCAAACCATATGGCCAAAAATTCTCAAATTTTTACAGGACCTTCATATCTTCTTATATTAACACTCCAAATTTTCCTAGAATTTTTAAAGTAAAAAAAGTGGATGAAAATGCCCTAGAGACAAACTGATCTAAAACAGTTCCAAGAAAATGGGACATCAAATTCCAACCAAACTACAGAACATCTGACCATGAAACTTGGACACAATATACTTCATATAGCATAGTATTTTACAAAAAATTATTACCTACCATAATCGGGTCACAAAAATCATGATTCTAAGGCTCTAAAAAACCCAAAAAGTCACAGATTACTAGTTAAACCCAATTTGACAAAAAATTGTGATTTTGCTTCTAGCATGCAATTAATTTGTTCCTAATGTCCAGATCATCTATACTCATATAAATACACATGTTACAACAATTGAACTCACTAAATTTCCATGATATGATCAAATTAGCATCATTGAGTCATATTATCAAATATTTGGCATGCATGACATAATTCCTTGAATCTCTACGATATTAAGGCATGATTAAACCAGAACTTTCATTCTTACATCCATATAACATCAACTAACAGTAGCATGGCATCACAAAGTCCAAAATAAATTATTTGCAAAAAGTCACACAAGCATATTCTCTCATTTTACTAAATAACATGGAAAAGAGAGTTCATGGCTTACCTCTTTGATGAATTCTACTTGCTCGAACTCCTCCAATGATTCTCCTTGCTTGATTAGTCTCTGAAAACTCCAGAATTCGCCAATCTCTCAAGCTCCTTCCTCTCTCACTCTCAACTTCACTCTCGGTAGGATATTTTTACAAAGAGGAAGAAGAGACTTGGATTGGGAGTATATATAAAATATGTTATCAATTGATTTTCCCAGTCCTTCCATCCACAATATAAGTTATATGCATTAAGTATATTGTATAAATTCAATTTAGTATGGGGTGGGGGTTAGAGAAAGGAAGAGTCTTGGATTTGTAAAGGGTTTGTAACTCCCTCACCCCTCATTACCTTATAACACTAATACTCCCTCTCTTGTCCCAATTTGGTTAATCCGTGGGCCCCACAGCTGTTGCACTCCCTTATTAAAATATTAATATAATCAATTTAATCCTTTAATAAACTATTTTGACCATTTTGCCCTCCGTAGCCAAACATTTCGATACTAATATCAATTCCAACTAAATCGACGTTCTGGACGTCATGGGACTATCCGTTTCGTCAAATTAGCCTCCAAAATTCGTGGTTGACTTTTTACCTGAAAAAGTCAACTAGTTGACTTTGACCAAAAAGTCAACCGCAATACATTTTGTGGTTACAGTCTATCTTGACTAATTTCGACGTTCCGGACTCAAATACGCAGTCCACGTCTCTAAATTCCACTCCGAAATCAATCTCATGTTTTAATCCCCTCCCACGCAATTAATCAATTTAATTACATAACTAACTCAAATAATTAAATTCATCTAAACCAACCATTTACACATACCTCATCACGTAACTTAAAATTAAACATGTATGTATAACACATATACATCTAATAATAGAAATCACACAAGAGTTTCACATAAATTCATCTATTGATAATTAGTAAATTACATAATAATCTTGGATATTACAGATGGACAGTTATTTTGCATGATCATGACCACTGGTGATACAAACGAATATCTTTAGCCCGTAGTGCATGGATAATTTGTTGATTTTAATCATTTATTGATTGTTGTTACAGAGATAAAATATTGATGATGAACTTTTAAATCATAGAAGATAGTAGACACCATGATCTACTTGACTCTTCTAATAGATTGTTATTTTCGCTACAGTTATTGATCTAAAACTTGTTGTCTATTGTATTCTATCATATTTTTTTACTGTTGAAACCTAATGATAATTTGTTCTTCATTATCTTAGTCATAATATTCTTTACTAGGCTAGTTGAGCTCACTTTTTCCTTTTGGTTCCATTATTCTTCTCAGGAGGCGAGAATGTAGCTGGGACTAGTCGGGGAGTGAAGTAATGGTCCAAGATGGTTATTATAGTCGTTCTCACTATTTTGTAAAATAGTGTGACAATAATTATAATGAGGACTGTATTTGAGTTTGAATATTGTCTACGAGACAATATTTGTATTGAAACTCACAGCTTATGTGTGTCGTATTTTACACGACAATTAATAGTTGTATAATTGACGTTTGTATTTGCATTCTGTACCATGTATTTGGTGACTCAGAATGAGTTGTGTGAACCTATTTTGGGGGCGTCACAACTTCAATCTATATATCGTAATTCTCCAAGAGTTCTTTTTCATCTTTAAAAGTTTGATATAAATCCTTTACTTGCTCCCAAAGAAAAATAAATGTTATTTCCTACAAAATAAAATAAAATGTATTAGTTAAATAAAATAAGCATATAAAATAATAAATATGGGAATATTAAAATGTATAAAAAATGTGTATATCAAATACCTTCATACTTATCTTTTGCTCGTCCTCGAGTAAAACAAAAAGAAAATGAAATAAAAATAAAAACTATGCTACCCCATTTTCGTAGGAAACACGATTGCACTTAACATGTGCAATAAGCCTTTAAATTCCAAGGTTACCCCAAGTGGACGAGTAGTGTCTCGTGAGGGTTTGCAGTGAATATACCCACAAAATTCAAATATATTTTTTGATTCAACAAGTTATGAAATTGAAAGAAAAATTATAAATATATCCATGGACATTATACATAAGCAAGATTAAAGTCAAAATCACACTTTCACCTTATCAAAAATACTTAATCTTCATTTTAGACATCATCCTTCATAAAATTTATTTCTTGTGGTGCATTGGGTATATTTTAAATTAAGCTCCATACACAAGTAATATAGTGATGAATAGAGTATCGTTCCCATAGAGACACGTATGAATTTTAATCAATCAATTACCAATTTTATATTATTCCAATTCTATTAACTATTTGAATTAATAATTGCAATTAATAAAAACTAATAACCTAAAAATCAAAATAAATCAATTTAACTATTTACCATAATTTTTAATCAGATAATGGAGAATTAGGCTTACAACTTCACTTTAAGTTTCACTCTGATTATCACACTTCTTTTCAATTTAATTTACTATCTCAGTTCATTAATCAAGAACACTAATGTAGAATTAGTCATCTCTCAATGCACTAACCCCATATTAACTAAAATTGACAATTCGATAGAATTAAGCTAAACACCCTAATTAACTAATTCACTATATCTCTGTGCGAATTAAAATCAAATAAGGTTTAAAGTCCAAGTTCTTTATTGATTACATGCGATGTTAGTTATATCTCTATCCTAAACATCATCAAGAAATCCATCAAACGCAAAAATCATGAACACATGTTGTTATGATTAGGTCTAGATTCATACATCATCTCTCGATTCCATACAAATCCACACAGAATTGGTGATCAAGCAATCCATATATTAATATAAACCAAAATAGATGAATTGAATAGATAGTATTATTAAACTGAAATTAAAGCGTGACAATCATAGTTCCATATTAAATATCCATTGCAAACCTAATAAGTAATTTAGTTCATACTAAATGAATTAAAAACTAAAAAGATAAAGAAATTCATCATCCCAATTTACAGAATTTGAATTGAAGAACTAAGAATAGAAGTACACCACCCTTATCCTCACTCAATTCTGTAATTTTTGTGAATCTTTATTCCTTACTCTTGTGATGCCCCAAAAATAGGTATACAACACCCATTCTGAGTCGTCAAAATACATGGTACAGAAACAACTATAACCTTATTAATACAACATAAAAACTGTGAGTTTAAATACAAATATTGCCATCTAGACAATATCCACACTCAAATAAGTCCTTTTTACAATTATTGATACATTCTTTTATAAAAATGGTGAGGACTACTAATTAACTTCTAGAACCATCATTCCACACCCCGACTAGTACTCGCTACATTCTCGCCTCCTGAGAAGAAAAATGGAACAAAAAGGAAAAGGGTGAGCTCAACTAGCCTAGTAAAGAATATTATGACTAAGATAATATAGAAAAAAATTATCGTTAGTCCTCAACAGGAAAAAATTAATAGAATACAATAGACAACAAATTTTAAATCAATATTCGCAGCGGAAATAATAATTCATTAGAAGAGTTAAGTAGAGAATGAAATCTACTATCTTCAATGATTTTAAAAATCCATCATTAATGTTTTATCCCTGTAACATCAATCAATATACATCTTGAATCAAATAGTCATCTTTGCACTACAGGCCAAAGATATTAATCAGTCGGTCAAGTTCATCTCAACACATGTTCATCTTTGCACTACGAGCCAAAGATATTCATCAAGAAATCATTCATCTTTGCACTACAGGCCAAAGATATTCAGTTATATCATCATTTAGGACTGAGGATGATGAAAAATATTTTAAAGAAAACGAATCCAGTGAAATAAAAGAATAAATATCAAGTATACGTATTTCAGCTATTCCATGTCCAAAAATACCTCATAAGTAATCATAGTGGAGTAAAATTCAAGAATGATCAAAACATAGATACAATCAAAGCTAGTATCCAGAATAGATATTTTGGACGAAAAATAAAAAATTAATTTTTCTGTGAACAGCGCCGTATACGTGAATAGTACCGTATACGTGAATAGTGACTCCGACACTAAAAGATAGAAATTTCACAAAAAAAAAATCATCATGCTTCGTGAATAGTACTCGTGAATAGTAACCCCGACATGAAAAGTTTCAAATTTGATAAAAATTTCTAACCAATATTTCGACACAATGATATTGAAGTAATAATATCATTTTCGAATAAAAGAACATCCCTTACCTTGTAAAGACAATACTTCTAATTGAAACACCGGATATAGGCTATGATTTGAACTTGCACCGTATAGCAATATTCAAAGTATTAAAATACTCACAAGAATACGCTCAATATATCGAGAGAGAAAGAAAGAGAAAACTTCAGTTTCTGGTGTGATTTTTAATTCTAACCTAAACACCCTATTTATAGGAAAATGCTTAGAACACCAAAATAAAAAATTTAATATAATATAATTATATTTACAAAATTGTCAAGCCCACCTCTTGAATCTGAATTCAACCACCTTGCACATGTTTAATGCAGCCCACCAAGCAAAAAAAACGATTTTGTAATTAAAAATAATTAAAACTTTCAAAAATCAATTATTTCGGAACTTCAGAACTTCAATAATTCACAATAAATAGCCCTTTTATCAGAAAAATTCGAACTACAAGTCCTCCCTATAGGAAATTTTATTCTCTACAACTTTGCAGAAGAAAGTTATTCTAAATTCCAAACAAAGATTGACCGGAATCCACAAACGGGTGATTTTACAGGCTATAATCAAATTTCGGTCAAGAATTGAGGTCTACCGACACACAAAACATGTGTTAATCATTTAATGCCACAAAAATACTCTTACTCCTCATATACTCATATATCCCATATTCATTGTAAAAATATCACCATCAATATATTATTAAAATAATATATTTAAATGAATTATTTTATCAGAAAAAAATAAAATATTAATTTTCAACAATTGTCACATTAAAAATTTTCTCCATCTATATCCACATAAAATTAATATTTTTCTCATCATAAAAATTAATAATTAATTATTCATAAATAATTTTACAGAATCACATTACTGACAACCAGGCAGTTCCCAGGAAAGAGGTGGCTTTCCAATAAGGATCTCTCCTTACTGGCGCGCAATTAGATGACCAAACCTCTCCTTAGACAGAACTTTCTAGACAGTGCCAACAATGTTATCTAATAATATTATTCAGATAATATGAATTATTGCTCCGTTAATAGAAAATACTATACAGTGACAATTATTAAAACAACAGTAATATATCAACGCAACAATTATTGAATCAATAAAATACTGAACAGTAATTACTGTAACAATTATTGAGTAGTGCCTTCCTACGTAAGAATCAATAATTGGTATAATACCGTGTGCTACTGTGCAACCACACGTATTACTGTGTTTTAACCACCGGGTATTCTAACAGTATTATCGGTAACAACTATGCCGTTATTTATAAACAGCTTATACTTGTCGTTTTCTTCATCCAATCGTTTTTCGTTATTGGGCCCACAAAAGACTGTGCCGTCGTACGAATATTCCCCGACAGGAAGAATATTCCACGACCAAACGAATATTTCCCGACAACAATGAATATTTTATAACCACTTGCTTATTTAAAATATTTACGCGTTTTACCCATAACTAACCTCATTAATCAATTCAACCCTTACTATTTCAAAATAACAAATAGAGGAATTTAAATTTTATTTATTAATAATTTGGGGTCTTACAACCTCCCCTCCTTATGAAATTTCATCCCCGAAATTGACGTACGTACCTGGTATTTCGAAAAGATGAGGATACCTCGCTTTTATTTCCGTTTCCAACTCCCAGGTCATTTCCCCAATAGCATGGTTCCTCCACAAAACTTTAACTTGTGGTATGACATTTGTGCGTAGGACATGCTCTTTCCTATCCAAGATCTTGACAGGTACCTCTTCGTATGTTAAGTCTTCGGCTATTTCGTTCGGTTCTAACTCAATGACGTGGTTCGGGTCTTTCACATATTTTCGAAGCACAGATATGTGAAAAACATTATGAACACGAGACATACCTGGAGGTAACGCGAGTCTATAGGCCACATTTCCTACTCGGTCAAGAATCTGAAATGGACCAATAAATCGTAGATTGAGCTTTTCTCTCTTCCCGAATCTTGTAACTCCCTTCCATGGAGCCACACGCAATAATATATGATCCCCAATACTAAATTCCACGTCCTTTCGATGAAGATCCGCATAACTTTTTTGTTGATCATGTGTCATTTGTATACGTTGTCGAATCATTTGGATCTTCTCTGTAGTCATTCGTACCAACTCTGGTCCCAATAACGTTGCTTCTCCCACCTCATCCCAACATACTGGAGAGCGATACTTTCATCCATACAATGCTTTGAATGGAGCCACACCTATACTTGCCTGATAACTGTTATTGTAGGAGAATTCCACCAATGGTAGGTACTTATTCCAACTTCCTTTGAAATCTAGGACACAAAGTCTTAATAGATCTTCAAGAGTTTGAATAGTCCTCTCTGATTTTCTGTCCGTTTGAGGATGGTATGCTGAAATAAATCGTAAATCCGTGCCCATAGCTTTTTGCAAGCTAACCCAAAATCTTGAAGTAAATCTTGGGTCACGATCCAAAACTATGGATACTGGCATGCCATGTAATCTCACAATCTCATTTACATACATATGAACAAGACGTTCAAGGGAATAAGTCTCCCGTATCGGCAAGAAATGAGCAGACTTGGTTAATCTATCAACAATAACCCAAATAGCATTTATGCCTTTGAGAAGCTGTGGGAAGACCCATAACGAAATCCATGGTAATGTGTTTTGTAAGACCCCGAATTTTATGAAATTAAAGTATTCAATTTTTTTATTTAGTAAATGGTTAAATTGATAAAAGTTTAAAGTTATGGGTGAAGTGTGCAAAATTTTCAAAATAAGCAAGTGGTTATAAAATATTCATTGTTGTCGGAAAATATTCGTTTGGTCGTGGAATATTCTTACCGTAGGGGAATATTCATACGACGGCGCAGCCTTTTGTGGGCCCCATAACGGAAAGCGATTGGATGAAGAAAACGACAAGTATAAGTTGTTTATAAATAACGGCGTAGTTGTTACCGTTAATACTGTTGGAATACCCGGTGGTTAAAACACAGTAATACGCGTTGTTGCACAGTAGCACACTGTATTACACAAATTATTGATTCTTACGTAAAAAGGCACTACTCAATAATTTTTACAGTACTTACTGTTCAATATTTTATTTTATTGATTCAATAATTGCTACGTTAATATTTTATATTACTGTTGTTTCAATAATTGTCACTACGCATTATTTTCTTTTATCGGAGCAATAATTCATATTATCTGAATAATATTATTAGATAATATTATTGGCAATGTCTAGAAAGTTCTGTCTAAGGAGAGGTTATTTAATTGCGCGCCAATAAGGAGGAATCCTTACCGAAAATCCTCCTCTTTCCTGGGAACTGCCTGGTTGTCAGTAATGTGATTCTGTAATATTATTTGTGAATAATTAATTATTAATTTATATGGTGATGAAAATATTGATTTTATGAGGATATAGATGGAGAAAATTTTTTAAATGTGACA
The DNA here is from genome assembly GCA_016801055.1 of Panax notoginseng. Classification (NCBI taxonomy): domain Eukaryota; kingdom Viridiplantae; phylum Streptophyta; class Magnoliopsida; order Apiales; family Araliaceae; genus Panax; species Panax notoginseng. The sequence continues at coordinate 183,531,529 of CM029017.1, forward strand.
ATTGTTGTCAATTAATATTTTATCTTTTTCTGATAAAATAATTTATTTAAATATATTATTTTAATAATATATTAATGGTGATATTTTTTACAATGAATGTGGGATATATGAATAAATGAGGAAGAAGAGTATTTTTGTTGGATTAAATGTTTAACACATGTTTTGTGTGTTGGTGGACACAATTCTTGACCGAAAGTTTGATTATAACCTGTAAAATCGTTTGTTTATGGATTTCGGTCAATTTCTGTTTGGAATTTGGAAAAACTTTCTTCTGCAAAGTTGTAGAGAATTGAATTTTCTATAATAAATCGCGAGATTCAAATTTTCTGATAAAATGGCTATTTATTATGAATTATTGAAGTTCCGAAGTTCCGAAATAATTAATTTTTGGAAGTTTTAATTATTTATTTTATGAAAAAAGTTTTTTCTTACTTTTTGTAGAAGGTTAGCATGTGTGAATTGCTGAAATTCAGTTTCAAAAGGTGGGCTTGACAATTATATAAATATATTATTATTTTATTAAATTTTCTGCTTTGGTGTTCTGCTTTGGTGTTATAAGCATTTTTCTACAGAATATGTGATCTCCTTATGTGGACATATGGCTAATTAGTACGCACGGTGATTACATGACCCTATTTGGCCTTAATTCCATGGAAATCCTAAACTAAGACCATGACATGTAAAAGTGAACTTAAGATGGTCATACGCTTATGTAAAGTCCTCTAGCATGTATGCATGTTAAATGTAATTGTCTAGGTATGCTAAAAAATGGGATAGAAACAGGAAATGCAAGGCTTAACTCTGATCTAGCCAGGGGACAGCATAGTTGCGCCGTCCCTAAGCCTAACCACAACTAGAAATTCGACATATATCGACGAGCTATAGCGACGGTCGGCACGGAACCGTCGCTATAGGGTATCTATAGGGACGGTCGGCACGGAACCGTCAGCATAAAGGTTTTTTTAAGATAAAACTCTCCCATTTTCCCCCAAATCATTTCAGTAATTCACTCTTTCTCTCTCGTTACAGACGAAAGGACCAGAGCGATCGTGACCGGAGCAAACAAGGGTATACGATATGCGATGGTGAGACGGAGCGATCGTGACCGAAGCGAACAAGGGTATACCATCATCGATCTCTATCTATATATGTATCTTTCTTCATACCTATATTTCTCTCCTTTTTACATCTTTACTCTTTTATTCCAAACCCTAATTATTACAGCTGCTTTATCGATTCACTCCTTTTTGGGATTTCTGCAGTGCATCTTAAAAAGCTTTATTTTTTTTGACTGATGGATTTGGAAATGGCGGGTTCTTCTAGGGTTTTGAGTTCAAGCTTAATTTTTGTTACCCCTTAGGTAACCACTTTCAATTTCATTGATCCATCATTATTTTTTGGTTTAATTAGTTTGATTTATGTGTACATCTTTATGGAAGAACAGAAGGGAGATTATCATAAAAATTTCTGAAATTTCTACACTTCCTGGACATATTTTTATGTGTAAAAAATATACACATAAAAATTTCTACAAGGAGGCAATCCTGTTAGGATATTTACAAGTCAGGAACATACGCTGAACTACTGTTCCTCTAAGTATGGAATCTCTTATACATCTATTCAACAATAGTGTATAATAATTGCTTTAGGTTTATTTCTCTAGATTTGTTTACTGATCAGTGTTGTTAAGATAATTGCTCAATTTAGAGTCCAAAGGAAGGTTATTTTACAGATGATATGGCTTAATCGATATACTTGTTTAGCTGCTTGAGTATTTCTATTTTTTGTCATGTGCGAATATTAAGATTTAATTTTTGAGATAAATTTGGTTTGAATTAAAAGATAGGTCATTATATTATTTTTGGGGCAACTTCTCACTATTAAGCATTTTGTAGCTGTGGAAAGCTCAAAGGATTCCTGGTAACTAAACATAATCTTTAGATGTCATTGGCAGGTAAAGAACACTATTTATAAATTAATGATAATTATCTCATTTTATTGTTTGTTTGATTTTTTTCATTGTACAACCATTATGTGTGGTGTTTTAATTTCTGAATCAATGTCACCACTCTTCTATTTTTCCTGATAATTTTGGCATTGTATTTGCACAATGCCATTTAGAATAATGGATCAAAGGGATGCTAGTATGCCCTCCGGTTTGTTCAAGGAAATTCATTTTCTTTCTGATGTACTAGGTGTGACGCCCCCAAAATAGGTATACATCACCCATTCTGAGTCGCCAAATATATGGTATAGAAATAAATACAACTTCAGTAATGCAATTGTTGTGCAGAATACGACAACACATATACTGTGAGTTTGAATACAAATATTGTCTAATAGACAGTATACAAACTCAAAAGGAGTCCTCATTACAATTATTATCACACTATTTCACAGAATAGTGAGGACTACTAATGCAACCATCTGGACCGTCAATCCATTCCCTGACTAGTCCCAACTATATTCTCATTTCCTGAAGAGAACAGTAAAAGAAAGGGTGAGCTCAACTAGTCCAGTAAGAAATATTATGACTAAGATAATACATAATAAATTATCCTTAGCCTTCAATAGTATAACAACTGATAGAATATAATAGACAACAAGTTTTAGATCAACAACTGCAGCGGAATAAGAAATCCATTAGAAGAGTCAAGTAGAGCATAATATCTACCATCTTCTATGATTTAAAAAGTTTTTCATCACTTTTATCGTTGAGACTCAGCTTAATAAATAATCCACATCATCGAATCATCCTTGCACTACGGGCCAAGGATAATCGTGTTTTCATCAACGGTCATGATCATGCCATAAAACAATTCATCTTTGCACCCTTGGCCGAAGAGAATCCATGGCCATAATCATACCAAAAACTGTACATCAATGCACTACGGGCCAATGAGGACTTTTATCACATCATTTGTAACATTACGGTCATGATTATACCGAATAATCCCTAGTCATAATCATACCAAGTTCATCTATGCACTACAGGCCACAGATGACTTTCAACAGAATATAAACATGAGGATGATGACAATGATATAAGAATTCAATAAAACAAGTTCAAGGATAAATTTTTAAAGATTCATAATTTAATTTATCCAGAAATAAATAACGTCCAAATTATCAACATGATACTGCTTTGTGGAGTAAAATTCAAGAATCATATTGTATCAAAAATGATTTGGACCGAAAAGTAATCAATTTTTATCATGAATATTACCCCGGGTGAATAGTAACTGAGTGAATTACCTAGTGAATAGTAACTTCGAGAATAGTAACCTCAACACAAAAAGGTAGAAATTTCACAATTAAACTCATATCAATAATTCGGCATAATGATATTAAAGAAAATCATATCATTTACGAAGAAAATAACATCCCTTACGAATATTAAACGAAAATAATATTCATTACGAATATTAAACGAATATAATATTTCTCGTGAATATTGAACGAAATAAAATTTCTTATGAATATTGAACAGAAATAATATTCATACGAATACGAATAATTATATCTCTTCAGAATGTGAAATAAATAATACCCCGTACCTCAAACGAACAGTACTTCTGAATGGAATATCGGATATAGTGCTGAAAGAACTTGTACTGAATAGCAACTCTTAAAGTATCTAAATACTCACACAAATACACTCGATAATATAGAGAGAGAAAGAGAGAAAACGTGTTTCTGGTGTGATTTTCAATTCTAACTAAGCACCATATTTATAGAAAAATGTTAGAACGCCGAAGCAGACTTAACCGGCTACCTGATGGCTTTACCTGCTACTATTCCCGCCCACCACTTTTGAAATAAAATTTCAGCACATTTCTCACCAACCAAAAGTGTGGCCCACCAATTCTAGAAATTTCCAAAATATTTTAAATAATCAGTAACTTCAATAATTCATATAAAATAGCCCTTTTATCAAAAAAATTCGAATCCCAAGTGCTTTCCATAGGAAATTTAATTCTCTACAACTTTGTAGAAGAAAATTTTTCCAAATTCCAAACGAAAAATGCCCGAAATCCACATACGAACAATTTTTAATACCTCCATTCTGACAAAATACTGATAAAACACCACAGCATTAATTCCTTTATTTATAACCACAATAAATATATCCACATAAAATAAATATTTCTTTATCATTAAATTAATAATTAATTATTCACAAATAATATTACAGAATCACAATTATGACAACCAGGTCGTTCCCAGGAAAGAGGGGGCTTTCAGATAAGGATTTCTCCTTACTGGCGCGCAATTAGGTTACCAAACCTCTCCTTATACATAACTTCCTTAGACATTATCAATAATGCTATCTAATAATATTATTCAAATAATATGAATTATTGATCTGATAATGGAGATACTGTGCAGTGACAATTATTAAAGCAACAATAATATAAAATATCAATGCAACAATTATTGGACCAATAAAATAAAATATTGAACAGTAATTACCATAATAATTATTGAGTAAAACTGAGTGACTTCTCACGTAAGCACCAATAATCAAAACCGTGTGCTACTATGCAACCACTTGTATTACTGTACTTTTACTACCGGGTAGTTCAACAGTTAATGGTAAAACTTTCGCCGCTATTTTCATAGAAATATTTCTGTCGTTTTCTCATTTCGACAATAATTCTGTTGTGGGGTCCACAAATGGCTGTTCTATCATACGAATATTTTTCGACAGCAAGAATATTCCACGACCAAACGAATATTCCCCAACAACAATGAATATTTTATAACCACTTGCTTATTTTGCAAAATTTGCACATTTCACCCATAATCACAGTATTATATCAAATTAACACCTTATTATTCAAAATAATAATTAGAGAAAATTCGATTTTATTTATAAAAAAGTTGGGGTCTTATAACCTCCCCTCCTTATGAAATTTCGTCCTCAAAATTGACGTACGTACCTGGTATGCCGAACAGATGAGAATACCTCATCAGATTCTAACTCTTGAGGTATAACCTTTGAGCGTAAAAATATGTTTCTTCGTATCCAAGATTTTAATAGGTACCTATTCATACGTTAAATCTTTCGTTATCTCGTCCGGTTCTAATTCAATAATGTGGCTCGGGTCGTCCACATATTTACGTAACATCGATACAAAAAAAATGTTATGAACACGCGATATACTTGGTGTTAAAACGAGTCTATAGGCCACAGTTCCTACTCGATCGAGGATTTCAAATAGAACAATTAAATCAAGGGTTGAGATTTCCTCTTTTCGTCAATTCTTGCTTCTAGAATAACGCCCTCTTGAACCTTCTTCTTCACATTCAGCAGCTCTGAGTGCGTAGCTTGAGCGACTTTAACATTATCGATTAAAGTCAATTCTAATCATATATTCGCTATCTTCACGTAGGTTCTTGGAGTCTTTAACTCTATCTTCATTATTTGTAAGTCATATGAAATGGGTCTTTGTGTAAACAACGTCGCACTCGTAACTGCATACGATCTTCTACTCAACGCGTCAGCTACTGCGTTCGCTCTTCTACGATGATATTGAATGGTATGGTCGTAATCTTCAATAGCTCGAGTCAATGTCTTTGGCGCATGTTACGTTCGTTTTGGGTGAAGAAATATTTGAGGGTTTTAGAAATGGGTTTTGTACTGAGGTCAAATTTAAACGTTGAGCGCAAGTAGGAGAAATAAAAGAATGGGTAGAACCGATATTGAATAAGGTATAAACTTCACAAGAGTTTATGATTAACTTACCCGTGATAGCTTCGTTCGGGTTCCTTGACAAACGCTCTCACATAAACTACCGACTTTGACTTGTCTGAGACATCCTTTGGCATCACTATCCCCGCTGGATTTGACTTCACTACATGACAAAATCGAGCTAGGTGACCTTCTCTTTCATAATTGAAACACACTTTGGGTTGTTGCGTACAGTTTGGACGGATGTGTCCCTCCTGTCCGCATTTGAAACATACGACTGGTGGTCGTTATTCTTCCTTTGAAACGGGTGCTGGTGCTGCTGTCTTTTCATCATTATTGAACCTCCTCTTCTTGAAATTTCCACTTCTATTATCTTGGCCATGATTACCACCGAAGTGGTTACCATTCTTGGCATGATAATTTCCCCCATGATGGTTATCGTTGTTCCGATGGTCGTTGCCACCGGTACGATTATTATCGTGTTGTTGGTCGTTACCTTTTGGTTGAGCTGACTCATTATCGCGCTCCACTAACTGAGCCCTATTCATAACATCTGAATATAAACAAAGTTTATAAGAAATGAGGTATTGATGTATATCGGGTTTCAAACCTCGCAGAAACATTCGTGTCATTCGCTCCTCATTATCCACCAAATGGGATGCAAATAGGGATAACTCCGCAAACTTAGCTTCGTACTGCGACACGGCTATATTGTTCTGCTCCAACTTGATGAACTCTACCTCTTTCATGTGATGAATACTTTTGGAAAAGTACTTGTCGTTGAACAGTTCTTGGAACTTCTCCTAAGACATTTTGAGTGCGTCAGACTGGGTACGTTTTATAGATTCCCACCAGTGATCTGCTTCTTCACGCAACATAAAGGTGGCGAATGGAACCTTTTGCTCCTCTGAGCATTCCAAGACATCAAATATATTGGTGATCTGCTTTATCCACGTCTCTACCGTAAGTGGTTTGGGCTTTCCCAAAAACTCCGGCGGTCCCAACTCCTTGAACTGCTTAGCGGTGACCATCCGCGCGTTGCTATCATTTTCAACCGTATTTTGTACACGAGTCTCCCTCGTCTGATTTTGCATGAACTGCAAAAAGCTTCTAAACATCCCATCGTTCGTCATTTGATCGGCGTTATTGTTTACCTGAGGATTATTGCCTTCCTGCACATTATCTTAGTTATTGATCGTCGGCGACTCAACGGTCTCATGTGCTTCATTGCTTATCTCAAAATTTTTAGATGCCATTCTCAAACACTGTCACAAAACAAGGGTTAATTGACATGTCACATATTATCCCTATACTATGACCGACCAATTAACTACCAAATAAACTTAGGTAGGTCATACTAGCGAAGGAATTCCCCATCTCTCTCCTCCTAGTTCTTGTCTCACATCTCAACCAGGGATCATATCCCTAAGCTTTGATACCAACTGTGACGCCCCCAAAATAGGTATACATCACCCATTCTGAGTCGTCAAATACATGGTATAGAAACAAATACAACTTCAGTAATACAATTATCGTGCAGAATACGACAACACATATACTGTGAGTTTGAATACAAATATTATCTAATAGACAGTATATAAACTCAAAAGGAGTCCTCATTACAATTATTATCACACTATTTCACAGAATAGTGAGGACTACTAATGCAACCATCTAGACCGTTAATTCATTCCCCGACTAGTCCCAGCTATATTCTCATTTCCTGAAGAGAACAGTGAAAGAAAGGGTGAGCTCAACTAGCCCAGTAAGAAATATTATGACTAAGATAATGCAGAATAAATTATCCTTAGCCTTCAACATTATAAAAACTGATAGAATATAATAGACAACAAGTTTTAGATCAACAACTGCAGCGGAATAAGCAATCCATTAGAAGAGTCAAGTATAGCATAATATCTACCATCTTCTATGATTTAAAAAGTTTTTCATCACTTTTATCGCTGAGACTCAGCTTAATAAATAATCCACATCATCGAAACATCCCTGCACTACGGGCCAAGATAATCGTGTTTTCATCAACGGTCATGATCATGCCAAAAAATAATTCATCTTTGCACCCTTGACCGAAGAGAATCCATGGCCATAACCATACCAAAAACTGTACATCAATGCACTACGGGCCAATGAGGACTTTTACCACATCATTTGTAACATTACGGTCATGATTATACCGAATAATCCCTGGTCATAATCATACCAAGTCCATCTATACACTACAGGCCACAGATGACTTTCAACAGAATATAATCATGAGGATGATGACAATGATATAAGAATTCAATAAAACAAGTTCAAGGATAAATTTTTAAAGATTCATAATTTAATTTATCTAGAAATAAATAACGTCCAAATTGTCAACATGATACTGCTTTGTGGAGTAAAATTCAAGAATCATATTGTATCAAAAATGATTTGGATCGAAAAGTAATCAATTTTTATCATGAATAGTACCCCGGGTGAATAGTAACTGAGTGAATTACCCAGTGAATAGTAACTTCGAGGATAGTAACCTCGACACAAAAGGTAGAAATTTCACAATAAAACCTATATCAATAATTCGGCATAATGATATTGAAGAAAATAATATCATTTACGAAAAAAATAACATCCCTTACGAATATTAAACGAAAATAATATTCATTACGAATATTAAACGAATATAATATTTCTCGCGAATATTGAACAAAATAAAATTTCTTATGAATATTGAACAGAAATAATATTCATACGAATACGAATAATAATATCTCTTCAGAATGTGAAATAAATAATACCCCTTACCTCAAACGACCAGTACTTCTGAATGGAATATCGGATATAGTGCTGAAAGAACTTGTACTGAATAGCAACTCTCAAAGTATCTAAATACTCACACAAATACACTCGATAATATAGAGAGAGAAAGAGAGAAAACTTGTTTCTGGTGTGATTTTTAATTCTAACTAAGCACCATATTTATAGAAAAATGTTAGAACGCCGAAGCAGACTTAACCTGCTACCTGATGGCTTTACCTGCTACTATTCCCCCCCACCACTTTTGAAATAAAATTTCAGCACATTTTTCACCAACCAAAAGTGGGGCCCACCAATTCTATAAATTTCCAAAATATTTTAAATAATCAGTAACTTCAATAATTCATATAAAATAGCCCTTTTATCAGAAAATTTTGAATCTCATATGCTTTTCATAGGAAATTTAATTCTCTACAACTTTGTAGAAGAAAAGTTTTCCAAATTCCAAACGAAAAATGCCCGAAATCCACATACGAACAATTTTTAATACATCCATTCCGACAAAATACTGATAAAACACCACAACATTAATTCCTTTATTTATAACCACAATAAATATATCCACATAAAATAAATATTTTCTTGTCATATAAATCAATAATTAATTATTCACAAATAATATTACAGAATCACAATTATGATAACCAGGTCGTTCCTAGGAAAGAGGGGGCTTTTCGATAAGAATTTCTCCTTACTGGCGCGCAATTAGGTGACCAAACCTCTCCTTAGACAGAACTTCCTTAGACATTGTCAATAATGTTATCTAATAATATTATTCAAATAATATGAATTATTGATCTGATAATGGAGATATTGTGCAGTGACAATTATTGAAACAACAATAATATAAAATATCAACGCAGCAATTATTGAACCAATAAAATAAAATATTGTACAATAATTACTGTAACAATTATTGAGTAAAACTGAGTGACTTCTCACGTAAGCACCAATAATCAATACCGTGTGCTACTATGCAACCACGCGTATTACTGTACTTTTACTATCGGGTAGTTCAACAGTTAATGGTAAAACTTCCGTCGCTATTTTCATAGAAATATTTCTGTCGTTTTCTCATTCTGACAATAATTCTGTTGTGGGGTCCACAAATGACTGCGCCATCGTACAAATATTTTTCAACAGCAAGAATATTTCACGACCAAACGAATATTCCCCGACAACAATGAATATTTTATAACCACTTGCTTATTTTGCAAAATTTGCACATTTCACTCATAACCACAGCATTATATCAAATTAACACCTTATTATTCAAAATAATAATTAGAGGAAATTCGATTTTATTTATAAAAAAGTTGGGGTCTTACACTAGGAATAATTAAATAATTCATGACTTGTTGGTACTTTATCTATTAATAATTAATTTACTGAAAGCCAGTGCTATTATTCTGTATGCTTTTCTAAATATAAAAATCATGTATTCCATTTGGCAGGAAAAAACTAGTTTCTGGAAGCAAAAATCTATTCGTGGTCAGCATGGTAAGCAATATTTATTTTCGTGTGCTGATACTTGAAATGGAATATTCTAGGAAATGTGCCTGACTTGTAAATATCCTAACAGGATTATTTGTGTGTACATCTTTATGGAAGAACATAGGGGAGATTATGCATGGAAATTTTTATGTGTATATTTTTATGTGAATTGGTATGACATAAATTCATAAATTCATCTTTTATGTGTATATTTTTTACAGTTTCATTCAATTATATGTGCAGTCTTTGTAGAAATTTCATGCATAATGTGTGTAGTTAGAGTGAAACCAAATGTAGGATGACATTATGAAGTGAAATTGTTTTATATTTAAAGATGGGGAAAAAGTTTGAGACTTTTTGTGTACATAAGAAAAATAATGTTTTTAGGTACGTGTATTGATATATTTACATGTTATGCATATATGTTGCATCTTAGAACCACACCAACTGTTTGATTAAAATACAAACTGAAAATGTTGTAGGCTAGGCAAAAAAAAAAACTAGTTTCTATTGATGGATATATGTGGTTGTGTGCAGTTATGCCCCTTTATTGTTCAAAGATTATTCTTTTTGGGTTTAATGAAATTGGGAAATGAAAATGTCATATATTCAGGAAGCATAGTGTGTGTGCCTTTGCGTACAAGTTAATATGTATACACATATGCATGTATATACAAGGGTGTGACCTTATGTATCTAGTGGTATTTGTATATGAATTGTTTACCAACTGAAAGTGCTTGTGTTTGATTTTTTCTCATTTATGTATTTGCAGGTAGAGATAGCTTAGAAGATACATGTCGATGGAGAGGTGAACAGGGCACGATGTATGCTGCAAAACCCATCTATTGTTGCAGCAAAGACTAGTAGTTGCAATTGATTAAGCAATTGTTAAGTCTTGAGTTGTAATGTGAATGATTTTAAATGGTGTATATAATATTTTTTATGTTTTATTTTATAGTGTACTTGTGTTTGTTGAATAAATGTGCATTATTAATTATTATTATTATTTTTTGAAATCTAAAAAGTTTATAGTGACGGTCGGCGACCGTCGCTATAGTCCGAAAGATCGTCGCTATAGAGTTTACCGACGGCTTCTATGGCGACGGTCGGCGGTCGTCGCTAAATCCTATAGCGACGATCTTTAGGCCTATAGCGACGGTCGCCGACCGTCGCTATAGGTCGATTTTCTAGTAGTGAACCAAGGCGTAGCTACGCCATCCTGCAGTGTTGCATGTCTAATCTATTTGTGATTTGAGATGTAACGCATGTTTGTGTTATTGTCTAAATCTGTGATACATGTATAAATACAGTATTTGAAGTATCTATAAGCATGCAAATGATAAAAATCATAGATTGGATATGTGTTTATAAACTTTAGAATGTTAAATCCAAAAGATGATTACGAACTTGATTTTTGACTTCATAGAGTCTTACGAACTGAGTTGATGCATAATAATGTATGTATGGGATTATAAGATAAAGTTTACAAAGAGATGAGGATATGACAATGCTTTGTTAAAAAGTGAAACTTAAATTATATTCTTAATGGTTAAGCGTGAGTAGGAGATTGGTTTGTTTATAATCATGAATATATGACTATTTAATGTGCATATATAAATAGGATATTATAGTTCGTTGGGTGCTAGTAAGTTATAAGTTGGTAATCAACGCGAAAGGCAAGTACTAGAACCCTACTCTTTATTGAGCATTACTTGAGCTTGTACTATTATTGGTTGTACAAGTAAATCCTTGAAAGTATGATTCATATCTCATGACTTAATACTTTGTAGTTTAGAAATGAAATTTTTTTCAAACCTTGATTTCGAACGATAATTGTTCATGTATATACTTTAAAAGAAAGCTGTCTAAGCCATTGATTCGGCTAAACTACTGGTATAAGATCAAAAGCTATCCAAACCAAATTAACTTGGTATGGACTCTTATAACTGAGATGAACAACCCTCTTGGAAGGAGAAATATATATTTGTCGGGAAACCGACGTTCGCACATGAGTATGGTTAAATGTTATGCATGACAAGGGTACTTTAGTTGATCACCTGTTGTACTCGTTTTGTAGAATTATTAGTTTATTACTGTTAATTTTAGGAGAAGTTCATAGTCCTTAGTGACTGCTCAGTATTCATTACTTTGAAATCTTGAATTGATTAATTGTTGAATCTTTTTGATATCTTTCAGTCCATAGTGACCTTTATTGAGAATCATTGATAATTCTTGAATTATTATCTACTGTCATACCCTTAAAGATTGAACTCTATATATGATTGTTCCATATTGCGATATTACTTGTTGGGAAAAATTGTTGCTCATCTTTGCTTTCCTTAAAACTTTCAGTTAAGGCAGAACGTGGTGAACCCTCTAGCAAGGACAAGGGTAAAGAGAAGGCTTTGGAGTAGTTAGTTTCATAGTACTAGGAATGTACTATTATTCTGTTGTAGAAGAACTTATTTATATTAAGCTATGCTTAATTTAAGTTGTATTGTACTAGTAACGGTTACGAGACCTTGGGATGAAAATAATTATATTATAATAATGTAATTTATTCTATAATTTTCGTTGTGTGATGATTTTAGTATGATATTATAGTTAGCACGTGACAAACCAAATTCGAGATATGAGTGTCTAAATTTGGGGGCGTCATAGTAAGCATTCTGATACGGATTGTACGGAATTCTATTATACCTGCCCACAAACTGTATCGATGCTGGATTAATGGCACACTGTTCTGTAGGATGTTCTCCCGCACATAATTCACAAACATAAGGAACCTGCTGAGTCTGTGCACCTATAAGAGCAGCTATCTGTGATAAAGCTGAAATATACGCCGCTAATGTTGTCATCCCATCTAATTCTAACACTCCAACTACCTTAGGTTATGTCATTTTCACTGTGGGCCACTGGTAGTTGTTAGCCGTCATCGTCTCAATCAATTCATATGCTTCCTCAAAACTCTTAGCCATGAAAGCTCCCCCAGACGCTGCATCAATACTAGTTCGGATATTTTCACTCAGCCAATTATAAAAAGTGTTCATCTGTAGCCATTTGGTTAGTGCATGATGTGGACAGTTCCTAAGTAGTTCCTTGAATCTCTCCTAAGCTTCATACATCGACTCCTCATGTTGCTGCTCAAACATAGTGATCTCATTCCTTATCTTAGCAGTCTTCGCTGGTGGGAAAAACTTAGCCAAAAAATTCTGAGTAAGGTCGTCCCATGTAGTAATCGACCATGGCGGTAGTGAGTTGTACCAACTTTTCGCCTTATCCCGCAGTGTGAACAGAAACAGGTGAAGTCTAACTGCATCATCCGTAACCCTGTTGTACTTAAATGTGTCGTAAATCTCCATAAAGCTAATGAGGTGCTCATTCGGATCATCGTTGGCTAATCCCCCAAACTGCACTGAGTTCTGTATCATTTGTATCGTCCCAGGCTTGATCTCAAAGTGATTTGCAACTATCGCAGGCCTGGTAATGCTCGACTGAATCTCAGTAACTCTGGGAGTAGCGTAATCCCTCAATGCTTTCTGATCCTCTGCAGCCATAATTTCCTCCTTTTCAAAGTTCTCCCTAGTGTCCTTAATCCACTTACTGAGTCTCTGAAACCTTCTCTCAATGTCGTCCTCGTAAGGAAGCAAGTCTGGCTTCTTAGACCGAGTTTGCATATGTAACGACCCCAAAATTTATACATTTTAAATCTCAACTTTGGTCGTTAACCATACATTAAATCTCAAATTTTACATCATTGTTCGATATTAAAAATCACTAAATATTGCGGAATAATTAAAATTTGTATACATCTTCTTCTGTCTTGCCCTAAATTGTAACCTTTACATTTCATCTCTTCGATCCAAATCAAATATTATGAATCATTACAACAAAATGACTATACAAAGTCTTACATCATAACTAAAGATCCATATACATTGGATAGCTCAACTTACAATTCAACAACATATTACATTCAAAATATTAAATATATTTCTCATAAAACCTAAGTTATCTTCGTGAATATATCTATAACTCACTTAGCACATATCTTTATCTTAAAATCTGTACCTGCAAAAGTGGTTATTTGCAAGAGTGAGCTCGACAGCCCAGCAAAGTCTAACAGTTTTCATGCATCACATAACATATAATAACATGCTCGATATACATCTCATAATAATTAAAGTAACATGGCATACATGTTTTCAATTCACATAACAAATATAAAGATTGAGTTCCTTACTCAATCATCATTACTTAGCCAAAACAAAGCAGTCATATATTGACTTTAATCTTTCATGAATTCAACATATATAACATATCATGCAATTTATAACAGTTCATCAAGTCCACGTAGAAAATAGGAACTGAAAGACTTGCCTTGGTCGTCGTTTACCAATAATAGATTAACAGCTTACAGTTATCTGCACTTCACGTGCCCTACACAATTATATAATCATACACATCAACTATTAGTCACATAACAACACTTAGTAATTGTAATGTAAACTCTACTCCACATCTCATAATCTTTCCTATCATCACACAATGTTCAATTAGATTGTGTTAACTTTTCGATTTATGACTCACTATATTTCTTCATAGTCAAACTCTAATTTCGTTCAAGGGCTTAAGTCTTGCTATGACTACTTATTGGTTTTATATTAAACCCATTTCATATCCTATAATATATGTCATCATGACATAGTTAGCCATTAACACATTACAAACATAACTAAGTACGTTCATCATTTAGGTTTGATTATTTAATCACATAATCAATTATAACACAAGTTAATATGTAATAACATTATTATTAATAGTGTAGAACTACTAAAATCAATATTTTTCAGTCCTACTATCATTACATAAAGTGTTCTTAAAATTTCGTGTACAAAAAGTACACTGTCAGAATTTTCTGACAACTCGCGCTGCGGTGCCACAGTTACACTGTGGGCCGGCGCTGCGACGTGACCATGGCGCTGCAGCGCGGGGATCAAAGCTACCAGGTCGCGCTGCGGCGTGAGTATGGCGCTGCGGCGCCACAAAGGTATTACAACTTCGCGCCGCGGCGCCGAGTTGCAGACCTCGGCAGACAGCCTCGGCAACAACATAGAAAAAGCCAATTTTGGCCTACAAGCTCGTTTCTAACAGACTAATTATCCTGTAAATTACATATAGACTTCATATAAATATATTTCAAAAACTCTAAACATGATTATACCCATACAACAACATAAACAACCAAATTAACACACCCAAATTCACTGTTTTTGGGAAAAAAACTCATGTTTTTTATATTTCTATGAAAAATTAACACTATAACTTTTGTTTTTCAACCAAAATCACTAATTCAAAGTATTTTTATCAACAATTATACATGCTCTATCAAATTAAATAGTCAATTTATCAACTAAACCACTAATTAACCCTCAATTTCTATTTTAACTAAACAATATATAATCACCAAAAACTCTCTGTAAAAAAAAAAGTTTTCTTCACAAACTTCATACATAACCACAATTCTTTGATTATAACTCATGAAAATAGTTTTAACATTACAAGTAAGCCATAGCCTCATACCAACAATACTTCATACTTACACAAGGATTTTATGGAAAATTTGGGAAGATAAAAACTAACTCTTAAAATTAAAAGTATAGGAGAAATACCTTGAAGAATCTCTTTGATTGCCAAGCTTTTCTCCTCTTCACTCCTA
The DNA here is from genome assembly GCA_016801055.1 of Panax notoginseng. Classification (NCBI taxonomy): domain Eukaryota; kingdom Viridiplantae; phylum Streptophyta; class Magnoliopsida; order Apiales; family Araliaceae; genus Panax; species Panax notoginseng. The sequence goes on from CM029017.1 coordinate 183,547,251, forward strand.
ATTTCTCTAGGATTCTCTCACTTTTTCTTCTTTCCTCTTCTTCTTCTTTGAGTTTTTCCTTCTTCTCTCTAACCTCTCTCCTCTAACTCTAGAGCGTACTAACAATCTAACGTAACTAGATATTATATATATTAATTATATAATATAAATATAAAATACATAACTGACATCAGTTAAAAGTTTTTGAAAACATAAGCCATAAGGCTTGTTTGGTTACTATAAAAAAAATAACTCATTAACCTTACACCTTGTTTGGATAAATTAAGGACTTAATAGGCATTAGGCCTTGTTTGGCCAAAACGGAATTAAAACTCCTTTAAGTTATTTTAATAACTCTTTTATAGCAAGGTTATTTGTCACCTTAATAAATCAATTAAAACATTAATCTATTAAATTACTTTAGCACATAATTTAATATCACATAACTATAATTTCTTTTAAAAATTATAATTTTATTTAACTAACTAATATTTTAAATTACCCTTTCCCATTTAAAATATTATAATCTATTTAAATCACTATAAACTCTCTTGCTTACTTATTAAATTAAATTATTATATAATCTCATAATAATTAATTTACTTAGCTCCTTAATTATTTATTCAATAATTAATTAATTAACCCACGTCAACTTAAATTACCACATAATTCAATAAATATTTAATATTGCCAATAAATATTTAATATTTATTATTTAATTATTTATTCAACAAATAATCAAATAATTAACTAAATCATATCAACTCAATTTAAACAATTATTTATTTAATAATAACATATCCATTAAATATTTATATATATCAATAAATATTTAATATTACACTTTAAAATTTATGGAATGTTACAGCATACACTAAGTTAGAGAACCTGAAACAAGAAACAACAAAAACGAAAAGAAAAATGTTTAACTAAAATTGAACTAATTAAACTGATATTGAAAGTAATAAAATCAAAACTAGTCCCGACAACGGTGCTAAAAACTTGTTGAGTATATTTTAAATTAAGTTCTACACGCAAGTATACGTGATCAACAAGTAATATAGTGATGAATAGAGTATCGTTCCCACAGAGACAAGTATGAATTTTAATCAATCAATTACCAATTTTATATATTCCAATTTTATTAAACTATTTGAATTAATAATTGCAATTAATAAAAACTAATAAACTAAAAATCAAAATAAATCAATTCAACTATTTACCTCAATTTTCAATCAAATAATAGAGAATTTGGCTTACAACTTCACTTTAAGTTTCACTCTGATTATCACACTTCTTTTCAATTTAATTTACTATCTCAGTTCATTAATCAAGAACACTAAGGTAGGATTAGCAATCTCTCAATGCACTAACCCCATATTAACTGAAATCCACAATTCGATAGAATTAAGCTAAACACCCTAATTAACTAATTCATTATATCTCTATGCGAATTAAAATCAAATAAGGTTTAAAGTCCAAGTTCTTTATTGATTACATGCGATGTTAGATATATCTTTATCCTAAACATACATCAAGAAATCCATCAAACGCAGAAATTATGAACACATGCTATTATGATTAGGTCTAGATTCATACATCGTCTCTCGAGTCCATACAAATCCACACAAAATTGGTGATCAAGCAATCCATACATTAACATAAACCAAAATAGATGAACTGAATAGATAGTATTATTAAACTGAAATTAAAGCATGACAATCATAGTTCCACATCAAAGATCCATTGCAAGCCTAATAAGTAATTTAGTTCGTTCTAAATGAATTAAAAACTGAAATGATAAAGAAATTCATCATCCCAATTTACAGAATTTGAATCAAAAAACTAAGAATAGAAGTACACCACTCTTATCCTCACTCAATTCTGCAATTTTCGTGAATCTTGATTCTTTGCTCTACTCGTCCAAATCCTCAGTAAAATTAGGGCTCCAAAGTGTAATTGATTAATGTATGATTGATGTCTGATAATTATTAGGCATAAGTCTTGTAATAGCAGATAAAAGACGACCATACACAGTCTCAATCTAAGCTAAAGTTGATCAGTCCACGAATCCACAGAGATTGCATTACATCAGAACTCTTTCTCTCTCCGCGTACCCCCGCCCCGACGGGGGTTTTTGCCTTGCTGATGTCCGCCACGACGGGGTATGAAGTCTGGCTGCCACGCACACCATCGCCCCGGCGGGGATCAAGACTGCAGACATTAATCCTTTGCTTTTGAATGTTGTTTTCCACTGCAACGCCACCAATGTACTACAACTTACACATAATGCAACCTAAGCACAAAGCAAACACAAAACAAATAAAATTGTATAGAAATAACTCGATTACACACTGTTTAAATCCAGATAGGAACTCAATTCGTATGTATAAAACCCACTCATCAACATGCATGTGTAAAGATATGTGTTTAAAAAGTGTATATAATTTAAACGTAGATAAATTGTATAAAATTAGACATGTGATCGGAACATGACAAATTACGGTCAATTTTAGGCCGACCCACAATAAGGGAATATGATTATTTTCCCTTAAGAATCTTTGAGGATAAAATTGGTTATATCTATATTTTTAGGTTGGAATTGAAATCTGTCCAAATTGTAAGGAATAATTTCGTCATTCTCCTTTGTCTTTTTCGATATTCTTCAAACACTAGACACTTCATACTAATGAGTGAATTGTTTTGTATGCTTACTCAGCACAGATGGCATCATGTATTAAATATTTCAATTTTACAGGTTTTTTATTACTTCTACCTTCGTGCAGCAAACGTTTTTCTTAAAATAAAGGATTCCCTACATTTTTATTAAGAACTAAGTGGTTCATATTTGCTGAAAGCTACCTTTCAACAACTTGGCTCAATCTTCTAGCTTCAATGTGGATCACATGCGTATTATCTACTTTTGACAATTATTGGCAAGTTCTAGAGCTACCCCTTTAATTAAAAAACAATAACTCTTTAAAGCCATTATCATTAACAATAAGTGGAGAACCCTTTACCTCTTGAATCATTGCAATTAATTTTCTATATATGTAGGTATTTCTCAGAAGTGACAACCATTTTGGAAACTAACCCGGTACTCTCCTTTCCTTTCTTTGGTAGCTGTTTCAAAAGCAATGGCAGAATCAATTCTTTTGGCATTGCTGAAAACCTTTTGGGAAAGCTTGGCTCTTGGCTGTCCAAGAAATTGGATTAGCATTGGAGGTCAAAAATGACTTAAAACAAGCTTAGCCGGACATTAGCCACAATTAAAGTTGTGCTGTTGGATGCTGAGCGGCAACAAGCAACAAATCCCAAGTTACGCATATGGCTGGAAGGGGCTTAAAGATGTTTGTTCTTCTGCCAACAATGTTCTTGATGAGTTCGAAATTCTTGCTTTGCAACGACAGGTGATGCAAAGGAGTACTTTAACGAAAAAGGTACGAAACTTCTTTTCCTCTCAAATCCAATTGTATTCAATTTCAAAATGGGCCATAAAATTAAGGAAATAAGACTAGCTCTAGATGATATTGCCAAGGAGAAAGATGACTATAATCTTTCGGAACAAACTTTGGATAGAAAGTTAACGCACGTTTGGAGAGAAACCCATTCACGAGTTGATCGTGGTGATGTTATTGGAAGAGACCATGATGAAAAAGTGATGCTCGATCATATGTTGCGAGTCGATGATGTTAAACATTTTCAGTTATTCCTATAGTTGGAATTGCAGGTCTGGTAAGACCGCGCTTGCAAAATCTGTGTTTAATGATTTAAGGGTGATTGAACATTTTAAGTTTACAAAATGGGTGTGTGTGTCTGAGGATTTTGATGTGAGAAAGATCATTTGCAATTTGTAAAGTGCGAGGAGTCGAGTCTGGAAAATATGGTAGAACACCTAGAACAAGTTTGAGGGGTAAGAGATATTTGCTTGTTTTGGATGATGTGTGAATGAAGATGCTAACAAATGGGAAAGTTTGAGGGAACTTTTGATGTGTGGTGCTAATGGAAGCAAAATTATCGTAACGACTCGTAGTCCATTAGTGGCTTCAATAACACACCCAACTTACACAACTTCTTAGAAGGTCTCTCGGATGAGGATTCATTAGATTTGCTCATGAAGCAGGCATTTGGGGGGAAAAGAAGAAATATCCGTACCTTGAACAATTTGGGAAGGATATAACAAAAAAGTGCAGAGGGGTACCATTAGCGATAAGAACATTTAGGAAGCCGTCTAAATATGAAAAACTGAGGTTAGCGAATGGCACAGTGTGAGAGATAGTGAGGTATGGAATTTAGAACAAGGTGAGGGCGACATTTACCTGCTTTGAAATTGAGTTATGATGCCTTACCTCCTTACTTGAAACAATGTTTTGCTGTTTGTTCAATGTTTGAGAAAGATCATGAATTCAGTGGTGTATCTGTGATATACTTGTGGATGGCACTAGGGCTCCTTGAGAGGGGCCAAAACTTAGAGCCAGAAGAGATTGGGAAAAAGTATCTTACTGAGTTATTGTCAAGATCATTTTTTCCAAGACTACAGCAAATTTGAATATAAAGAAAGGTTCAAAATGCATGACCTATGCATGATCTTGCATTTTCAGTGACAAAAAGTGATTGTGCAAGGTTAAGTCATGATTCCCCAAATGATGTACTTGTTCATCCAAAGGTTCGACACATGTCATTTGATAACAAAAAATTGCTGAGCAGGGATAAATTTCCAAATTTTGTTCTTGTTGCATGATTTGAGAATGATTCGAGTGGGCTGTCACATCGATCTCTCTGGCAGCAACCAATATTTCTTGAATACTTGTATTCGAAATTTAAGTTTTTTACGGGTGTTAGACTTAAAAAGGTCGAGCTTTGAGGTGTTGCCAAATTCAATTGTGGCCTGAAGCATTTGAGATACCTAGACTTGTTCATAAGTATGAAGTTGCTCCCTAGTTCTTTATGCCAACTGCAGAGTTTACTCTATCTACGACTCAAGAATAGTCATCAAGGATTTGAAAGGTTGCCTAAAAATCTCAGAGACTTGATCAGCCTCAGATATTTGAAAGTAGGAACAAATGAAATTTGTTTTCCTATAAAAGAATAGGAAGCTTGGCTTCCCTCCGTACTCTGATCATAGAGGGTTGTAATAATATGGAATATCTCTTTGATGATGATGGTTATGATAGGATTGGAGGGATGCAACACAATCTCCCTAACTCCGATCATTAGTCATTAAGAGTTGTCACAAATTGGTATTTTTTGCCACGGAGTTTAAGATACTTAACGAGGCTAGAGACACTAAAGATTGCAAACTGTGAAGTGCTAGATTTGATGAAAAGAAATTATTATAGAAGAGTTGGTAGTCTTGTGAGCCTCCAAGTTTTAGTTATTTCAAGGCTACCAAATTGGTGGCTTTTCCCTGTTGGCTTCCTCAGGGTGTGTGCGGCATCTACTTGTCTAAAGAAGCTTGTAATTAGACAATGTAATAATTTGACTAAATTTCCAGAAGATCTCAGGTATCTCAGAAGTTGATTATTGCAGATTGTCCTGAATTGACTTCTTTGTCTGAGGGGTCTAATCCCTCGCTCCTACACTTAAAGAACTCGTGATTTCGGATTGTCCCACTCTCATAAGAAGATACAAAAGCAAAACAGGGGAGGAATGGCACAAGATCTCTCACATTCCCAAAGTAATTTTCCTAAATATCAAAGGTATGAAACCAAAAATTTCTTTTTTCCCTCTTCTTCTACTAACATTTGCAATTTTATCTTTATCCTTTTCTTTCATATTTACTACCTATGGTATTAATTTTTACCGTTTCCTTCGATATATAAAACAATTTGTTTACACAACTTATTTAAAACATATAGTGCACTATATTTTTCAAACAGGTTATTGGAAAGAAAATAGGTAGTTTTCGAAGTTTATCCATTCCAAGACTGAAATTCCCATGCAGAGCAGCTCCTGTTCTGTACAAAAAGTTTTTTTTTCCAACCGCAACAAAAGTCGTATTTTAATTAAATGTTGTCCTATAAAAAGACTCTTGATTTATGTTGATGGTAATACAAAATGACACAATATTTTCAAGTTTATCAGTTCAATTTCATATCATGTTATGGGGTTCAATACACTTTTCGTCACTCTACTCGACCTTGATTTACAAATGCATTATTGAATTAAAATTTTTTACAGTCAAACTCATTGAATTACACCTTATTTAGAAATAGTGATATATGTGTTCATTAATCATTCAATAGAAAATTGGCATGGCAATACGTGGTAATATATAATTAAAATATGTGAATTATATACTTACGTGGATTAAATATATAATTAAAATTGTTGTATTATTATATACTACTATTTTATTAATCGGAGAGTACTATTTTCACATAGGTTTTTAAATATTTCCACATGGTCCCCTCACACATGTGGAAATATAATTTTCTTACTAATTATAGTTGTCAAACACTTTATTTACTTAAAACATTATAGAATATTTATCTAGTGCTACCAATTATTTCATCCCTTCTAATTTCTTAAAATTACTACCTAGAAAAACTTGATTCCCTTCAAAATTAAAAGATATATTTTTGAAGACAATTTTTATGTTTTTAAATGTATCTTTTAATGTTAGCTAAATATTTAAAAAGGTGAGAACTATTTTCACATGTGTTTTGGATATTTTTACATAGTTCTTTCTCACATGAAGATAGGATTCGGTTCATGTTCATGTAAGAGGACCATGTAAAAATATCAAAAATATATGCAAAAATATCAATTCCCTATTTAAATTGATTATGCTTAGAAAGGGTCTTTCCTTTCCCCTCATCCCAACTCAGTAAAAAAAAATTCTCTTCTTCTCTCTCTTGCACAACAAAAATGGAACTTAAATTGAAGAAGGTTTTATTAAATTAGTAAATTAAATTGCACACATCAAATTAGAGAACATGAAATCCTCTATCATACAGCTAATTGTAGACCATTAACCTATCATGTAAATGACAAAACCCTAATCGATCTCTCTCTCTTATCGTTGTGATTCCTGATCCCTATGTCAAACACATCTGCCATGGGTTTAATCGTAGACGCGGCAGTCGTCGGTTTGGGATTATCATGACAGAAGGATTCCAGAGGATCTTCTTTCTTTCTCTAACTTGAGCCACAGATCTGCGGCCTTGGCCTAACTCACTTCTTCCACTTCTTCCACGCTACCATACGCTCGTCTGAGCTCTGATCACCTTCGCACGCCTCCTTAGCTTCCATTACTTTGATGTCTATCATCTTCGTCAGTTGCTTCTTCTCTCGTCTGCGTTCCTTAGAAATTTGTTGTTACAACTCTAGATCTCATAGAGTCAAGACATCTAGTTGAATTTAAGTTTGTTTCAGACTTGAGATTGAAGTTGCCATGAAGAAATGGGGCTGCTTTCTTTGAGAAATTGGTGACGTAGTCGCTTTCTCTTTGAATCTCTCTGATTCAATGTGTATTCAATTACTTCATATCTATCTCTCTCCTCCATCTGTCCCTTCTAAATAAGTTATATCACCAAGACTCGATTCCACCGTGGCAATGACTAGGATTAACTCACGTGAAACAACTGACATGTAATTGAATGTGGGATTATCTTTGTCTGAAGTAATAAGTTTCTATTAAAAGTCAACTCATTTTAACGAATTTTGTAACAATTTGATAAACATTTGCAGTTCACCGACTCGATGTATTTGTAAATCGACGTGAAAAAGTGTATTTAACCCTCATGTTATCACTATTAAACTAAATATTCATTTGATTTTGATTTCTTTTACGGGACTGAGTATTTTCTTCTGTCATAATAATCTGTATGCCAAAATTCTTTTCACGTTAATATTGATTGACAGAAAGCATAAGAATGACTCTTTTACGTCCAAAAAGCTGCACTTGCGTTCATTGACAATGCACCTTTGAAGTGAGAGGAGTTGGAATTGTTAAATTCATGGACAGACAATGGCGGTCTTTTTCAGTCCGGGAGCTTTCTTGTCATTAAATTAATACCCACAAAGTTATTTTTCAGTGCATTGGATGCAGTGCGACTTGCATTTAATATACCGATGATCACTTTTTGCGTTGGAAATATCACCGTGTTTTTGTTTTTTGTAAATTAAGACATGCTGCTTAGTTACACAGCGTGTTTTTAATGTAGCCATTAGTTTTTTGTTATTGTTGATATGTAATTAGTTTTCTTTTTACTTGATGTTTGATTCAGTCGGTTGTATTATGGAAAGGGCAACTGTTTTAATGTCACTTCTACTATTGTTGTTATTAGTAATAAGTCCGATTTCTAAAGCTATTGTCATGTTCGCCTTGCTTTATAGACTTTTTCCGCCAATTTCAGTTGTGCAATATTTCATTGTAAGAAGGTGAAAGAATGCTTTCGGTAAAGAGTGTTGCACCTCCTGAAACTCGAAACAGCAGACAGCAATCCCAAATGCTCAGAATTGGCTTAATATTTCCTACCACAATTTAATTCCAACAAACACTCAAATGTGAAGGAATGGAATTGATGAAGGAATGAAATAGAAAGGGAATTAAAGTGGAGAATAAAATTATTTTTTACCATTTTCTAACGGGAACGAGTAATTTTATACACTCCCTTGAGGAATAAAATTCAACGAATTTGACAAGAATGAGAGTAGTTCATTCCATTTCAATGGACCAACCAAAACATTTTTTTTTATTCCATCAAAATGAATCATTTCATTCCTACATTCATTCATGCGATCCAAACATAACATTAAACGTTGTTCATTTTGGTTCTTTTTTTTCCTTCCGAAAATAACTGGTCGAAACCTTTCGTGTATGTGACGCCCCAAATCCAAG